>CM019157.1:8363408-8388094 GCA_009733165.1 Naja naja
CCTGCGGGATCAGTGAGTCTTTTTGTCAACGGCTTCTCTCCTTGTGGCCCTGGGGAGGGGGGACCTTCACCCATGCGGAGAGGGAAGGCCTTTCTGGGGGACCCGTGGTCCCCTATTTCAATCAAGGAGGATATTGGCAGCTCGGGGGTTGAAATGAGGGGTGCTCTCTGAGCTGAGTCAGGGATCAGGCTAACGGAGAGAAATGCTGACGCCTCTCATCCTTCCATTTATTGACAGGCTTCTCCATGACCATATCCAGAGATTGTCCAAAGTGGTGACAGCAAACCATAAAGCCCTTCAGATCCCAGAGGTAATCTCCCGTCTCCCAAGTTCTCAGCTTGGATCCCTTCCTTCCAATTGCAAAGTCCAGCATGCTAGAATGGGAAGTGTAATTGCGCGCTTAAAAATTGTGCAAAAAATAAAAAAAAATGGAGCCAAAAAGCTGAGGAGCAGGAAAGAAGGGAAGACTGGCAGTGCCAACTCGTAAAGCATTCCTGGCCTGCTCTCGAGTTGCCATAAGAAGGGGAGATCTGATGGAGCAGTTCGGTTGCTCTGACCAGAAGCACATTCCACGCATGCCTTTCTCCAGATTGTGTCCCAGGTTACCAGAATCAGCCGGAGAGGCCTGTTTTCTACAGCCCGGGAAAGTGCTCCGTTGTTGGAGAATGTGATTAATGACACACTCTGGGAGGAGGGGGGCGGGGAAACAGGGCCATAGGTGGGCAGTAAATTACATGGGGCAGAGCTGAATGCACCTGGGAAAGTGCCGACATGTTGCTCCTAATAAATAATTGGATTTCTTTTGAAACTTGGCTCGGGGCTCATGAATTAATTAGGGAGGGAGGGAGGGAGGGAGGGAGGGAGGAAGGAAAGGAAGGGTCGTGGTGTCACAGTGGTTGGGATGCAGCATTGCAGGCTAATTCTGCCAACTGCCAGCAGTTCGATCCTGACTGGCTCAAAGTTGACTCCGCCTTCCATCCTTCCAAGGTCGGTCAAATGAGGACCCCGATTCTTAGGGGGCAAGAGGCTGACTCTCTAAACCGCTTGGGAAGCACTGGGAAGCGGTATATAAGTCTAAGGGCTATTGCTATTGCTAGTGGTGGAGAAGATATGACCACGGTGGTGGATCTGTGTGGCTTGATGCTTCCCTCTGAGACAACCAGGGGGTCCTTCAGACCTGGGGACTCCCAACTCCCAGCATTCCCCGTCCAGCAAATGCAGGGAATGCTGGGAGTTTGAGCCCCAAAGCAGTAGAAGGGAGCTTCTCCACCGGCTTGGATGAGGCCCCTCAAGAGCAACCCCCCTTCTTCCTTCCCAGGTCTACCTGCGGGAAGCCCCCTGGCCATCGGCCCAGGCCGAGATCTGCACCATCAGTGCCTACAAGACCCCCCGAGACAAGCTGCAGTGCGTCCTGAGGATGTGCTCCACCATCATGAACCTGCTGAGCTTGGCCAACGAGGACTCGGTCCCCGGAGCCGATGATTTCGTTCCCGTGCTGGTTTTTGTCCTTATCAAGGTGAGGAGGCGGAGGAGCTACCAAAGGGAGGGAGCTACCAAACTTCAAGGGAGTCCCAAGAAGTTGACTTTATTTGTGGTCCTTCGTTGCATTCAATTGGATAAGGCCTTCATAGAAGGTCAGCCTTCCTTCTTCCAATCCTTCCTTCCTTCCTTTCTTCCTCTCTCCTTCCCTCCATTCTTTCCTCCCCTTCTCTCCTTTCCTTCCTTTCTTCCTCTCCCTCCCTTCCTTCCTTTCCTTCCTTCCTTCCTTCCTCTCCCTCCATTCTTTCCTCCCCTTCTCTCCTTTCCTTCCTTTCTTCCTCTCTCTTCCTCCCTCCCTCCTCCTCTTCCTCCCTCTTCTATCCATCCTTATCTTCCTTCTTCCCCCCTCCCACCCTTCCTGCTGGAATCTTCCTCTTTTTCTTCCATCTTTTTCTCCCGCAACTCTTCCTTTCTCTCCCTGCCTCCTTCCTTCTTTCTCATCTTCCTCCCTCCCTCTGTCCCTCTGTACGTTAAGAAGACATCATAATCCCACCCAGCATCCAGCCTTGCCCTCCCAAGTTGCAATAGAGAACGGGCAGGGAAAAAAAAAACCTTTTCTGGTTTGGGTGTCATTGTCCACTCTCTGTTAGCTTGGTTGTCTGACCATGGAATTATACTTCCAGCTGGAACCTTCCCTCCCTCCCTCCCACCCTTTCCCACCTGGTCCCTGAAAACTCAGCTGCCTCCCTTCGATGGGAATTGTCCCACTGCTTGCTCACCCACGAGACTCTCTCCTGCTTCCCCCGTTCAGGCCAACCCGCCCTGCCTCCTGTCCACCGTCCAGTACATCAGCAGCTTCTACGCCAACTCTCTCACCGGGGAGGAGTCGTACTGGTGGATGCAATTCACTGCCGCCGTGGAGTTCATCAAGACCATCGACGAGCGGAAGTGAACTCCAAAGCCGGCCGTTTCTGCTCCAGGGAACCCCCGGGGGCCTCGTGGAAAAACTCCCCACCGAATATATTTCTCCTGGTTCCCTCTTGGGCCGGAGAGGTATCAGCGATGGAGACAGAGAGCCTCAGTTTCCCTCTGTGTAAATACGGTATTAATCCGACTAATAGGGTGCTTCGGAGAATGACTTGGATGTGTTTCTCATATTATTATTATTATTTTGTTGTATCCCAAACAAAAGATTTCCCCTCTTGCTTTTGTTGTTTAGAAAACTCGCACCGTTTCCACCCAGATTCCAAAGGGACCATGTTTTTATAAGGAATCCTGGAATCTTCCCAAGGTCTCTTTCTCTCTCTTTTTTTTCCCCTGTCGTCACTGGGAATCTCAGCAGATAAGGTGGCCTGTTCGTTTTCCTGGGATAGTTTTACTTTTCTTTCTCAAATAATAATAATAATAATTTTTTTAAAAAAAAGCCGCACTATTTTAATTTGTAAACTGGGCTAGGAGCGAAGACAGGTGTTTCTGAACCATTCATGTTACTATTCTGATGTGGGATTGGGGAAGGGGGCGTTTGGCAAGAAGAAGAACCCCCCCGAGCCGAAGGGAAGAAAGAGCTTGCAGGGAGTAAAGAAAGAAAACACCAAAAAGAGAAACCGTTAAATCATGGTCAAATCGCACAAATGAAAAAAATTTGCCGTCAGACTCGAATTGGACACGTTCCTCCAGATTAATGCTATGACTGCCTTCTGAATTTAAAACTGATTTTTTTTTTGCCCCACCCCCTTCCTTTGGAAGGAGCGGGGAGGTCAAAGCCCGAGTATTTATTTAAAAATGTGAAAAGTTATTATTACTAAAACTGGAAGTTACCCAAAGTTTTTTTTTTTCCCCTTGTGTTTTGTTTTCTGTTCTGTTTTTCTTTTCCAAACGAAATTCGAAAGAGCATTTTAGTATTTGTCTGTTGCACAAGGCAGGAAGTTAGAAACAAAAGGGATTGTGGCAAAGAAATGGTAATATATATATATATATTTATATATATATACACACACACACATATATATAAAAGTCTCGATACCTTTGCTTTTTTTTCCTTCTGGAAGATTGTGTATAACTGTACAAATCCCAAATGAACTCCCCCTCCTCCCCGTGACAAAACCAGAAACTGTAATATATATTTTGATTATTCATATTAAAAAAAGAAAAAAAAAACATTGAGCAGGTGTTTGGATGAAGTCTTTCATGATTGGACGCTTCGTGCATGTTTCATTTTGAGCATCTGAGGCTTTTAACATCCAACAATCCGATTAGCCACAATTGGAAGTGAACAACGCTCACTTGCTACAATTTTTCACACCATCGTTGCGACACCGATCGAAATTCAGATGCTCGGACGCTGACTCACATTTACAACAGTGGTAGTGTCCCAGCATTGCGACCTTCTTTAGTTCCTCCCAAATTACACATCTCTATTTACATTGTTAACAGTATTGTGTCATAGATATTACATATATTTACATTTATTTCTATACATTAATCCTTATTCTTCTATCCACTTATACCATTTATCTGTTAACATAGCTTTCTAATTCCTCCTTGCCTTTTAGTTGTATTGTAAGTTTGTCCATCTCAGCACCTTCTAATATTTTTTTGCATTAACATCTCTATGGTTTTCTGATTTCCAGCCCTGCGCGAAAACTATCCTTGCTGCTGTTATTGTATGCAATATGATGTATTGCATTTGTTTGCTAAATTTCCCTTTAATTATTCCCAGTAGGAATAGTTCAGGTTTAAGTTCTATTCGATGTTCTGTTATCTCCTGTAGCCATCTTTGTAGCTTCCGCCAATATTTTCTGGCTTTGGGGCATTGCCATCACATGTGAAAGAACGTTCCATCTGTCTGCTTGCGTTTCTGGCACTCTGATTTCCTATTTGGGTACATTTTTGCCAATCTCGCTGGCGCTAAATGCCATCAATAGAACATTTTATACTGGTTCTCTTTATAAGCTGTCCCAGCATCACATAATCCCCTTTTGCAGCCTTCTGACAAAGCAAAGTCAATGGGAAAGCCAGGTTTGCTTAACAACCTGTGTAACCAGCTTAACAACGGCAGGGATTTGCTTAACAATGGTGTTGCTTAGTGTCAGAAATTTTCAGCATGGTTGTGAGGAGCCAGAAGGGAGGAGGCTACATTGGGCTGCTTGGGGGCCAAGGCGATGCAATGGGAAGGCACGATGACGTCACCCTGGTGCTCAAGCTCAGGAATCCTGGTTAAATGTCTGCTTAATGAGTTAAAGTCAGTTTAATCCTTGGCTATGAAAAACCCTCTGGGTTAGGTTGGCGGATTTAGAGCACCACCTAGTGGCCATAGCCTTTTACTACGCCTCAGTTAGTTTCTGCTCTTTTTCATATAACTTTGCATTATATTTCATAAAGGAAAAAAAAACCAAAACTAAGAGCCCAAAGAGAAAATAGAAGACAGACTAGAAAAAGAAACTGCAATAAAATAAAAATACAGAGAGAAATGAAGATACACACACACACACACACACACAAGAATGACTTCCAATTTCTTTTATAGCAAATAGATATAAAACTTAAGCTCAGCTCTTCCTCTATAGTTACAATCTAAAGTCCATTTTTAAAAGATCTGTAAATAACAGCAATCATCAAATCCATGTCATGATTTCATTCTTTTTTTTTTCTTTCCCCCCAAAAGTCCCAAGATCAAGTTCCTGCTCTTCATTTGCCACACATGGTTTATTCTATGAATTTTTTTATATCCAAAAGGAATCCGTATTAGAAAGGATGCAATGATTTTTTTTGTTTTTTTAATTTTATTGAGTGATTCAATGTATATTATATGTTTCCTCTGAAACTATCCTAGCCTGGCCTGTGTTTTCCCTCTGAAATTCAGAACAGCAGGGAATCAAATGAAAATGTGAGCAAGGAGTAGCAGTCATTACAAGTGAAAAGTATTGAATAGTAAAAACAAGGACGATGTTAATGGTGAACAACTGTCCTCCTTCACATTTAAAAGTTCTTTCTTTGCAAGGCTAGGCAGGTTTCTCCTTGGAAAATTTTGAAGGAAAAAACTTCACCAGTTAGAACTCTGTAGAGAAAAGTACTCCATCCATGGATGGATGGAAGGAAGGAGAGGGAAGAGGGAGAAGGGTAGGAAAGGGAAAGGTTGAAAGGAGGGAGAGGAAGGAAGACAGGAAGGAAGGAATGAAAAAGGAAGATAAAAGAAGGAAGGGAGGGAAGATTAAAGAAGGGGAAGGGACGGGATTCCTTGCTACCAGGAAGGCCTTGTGCGAAGCCTGGGTCCAGAGTGCCCTTTGCCATAGCTTGGCCTGGTCTTCCTTTCCCGGTGACCTTGAATCTCTTGGATCTCGATGGGCCGCATTTTTCATCCCCTTGAAGATGTCGTTGAGGGACCTTTCTATCATTAAGTGGATTTACGGCAATTTCCTTATGAGTTTTCTCCCAGGGATTGTGTTATGAGAGGCACATTAAATCTCCATTAATACCTCATTATCCCACTGATAAGATTACCATGATAATGAGGCAGAAATTCTAATTGTCTCACTTCTTATTGTGCCTTTCATTAAATCATATACCTGGAAGGGTGAATTTGGGGAGGGCGGGGGAGAAATGCATCTTAAGCCAACAAGCTCAGGAAGGGAGCCCACAGATGCCCAGGAGTCTCGTCTTTTGGGGCAGGGGGAGGCAGCGGGGAAAATTTGCACTGGGGAAGGTGGACCACTGAGGGTTGTTGAATGCTCTTGGCCTCCAACGTTTTCATGGCAGACACCCTTGGTTCATTCAGAGAAGCAACTCAAGATCCTATCAGGTTGGAAAAGGAAGAAGGAAAGGAAGGAAGGAAGGAAGGAAGGAAGGAAGGAAGGAAGGAAGGAAGGAAGGTCATGCTTTTAGTTTAGAAAAGTTTTCAATCTGCATTTTATTGAAGGAAGGGAGAGAGGGAGGAAGGAAGGAAGGAAATAAGGAAGAAAGGGAGGGAGGGAGAGGAGGGAAGAAGGAAGGAAGAAAAAGGGGGAGGGAGGAAGGGAGGGAGGGAATGGAAGAGAGAGAGGGAAGAAGGAAGGAAGGTCATGCTTTTAGTTTAGAAAAGTTTTCAATCTGCATTTTATTAGAAGGGAAAGGAAGGAAGGAAGGAAGGAAGGAAGGAAGGAAGGAAGGAAGGAAGGAAGGACTTAATGTATTTTATAAGTAGAACAAGAAGCAATGGACAAAAGCTTATTCAAGAGAGATCCAACCTAGAATTAAGAAATTTCCTCTAAAACTCCCTTCCAACTCCGTTTGTTCTGTAAAACAATCTTTTCCACGCGGCTGCCACGTAAGCCACGCGGCTGTGTTCACGAGTTCGCCTTGAGCCTCCATTTTTTTAAGAAAGAAGCATCCGACCTGTTTGAAGCTGTCAAAGGATCCATTCTGAAGCCGCTTCTCTACCTTCTGCCTGTAAGATTTCAACAACCCCCCCCAACTTCCATCTGACATGATGTGGTCCCACCTGCCCAGCTCAGGTGCGACTGAAATGCCTCCCCGCACCCCACCCCCCACTTGTCTTTTGGCTGTGTATCTCCCCGCCAGGCATCAGGCAACCATTTCATCCCAATCATCTTCACATTCCCTTGTCCAAGGGTTAATCAACATCCACCCCCTTTCCAAGTTTAAATGGGAGCATTTGTTTAATTATGTGCAAGGAACAATACATTCCGGCCATTATCTAAATCACACTTCTATTTCCTGGATGTGATTTTCATCAGGCCCCTTTTCCTTCTCTCTCCCTCCCCATTGCCAGCCTTTGCATCATTAACAGGGAAGAGTTAATGAATATAAAAGCATAAAGCCTAATTACACTTTAATTTACAATCATAATCTCATTTTGTGACTGGAGGAAATCTGTTGTGGGGAAAAAAAAGAAAGAAAGAGAGAAATTAAAAAAAAAAGCCACCCTAAACTTTCAAGTGAATAATGAAACCAGCTCCATCTCAGTTTTGCTATCAAATCAGAGATTTTCTGGTTTTATTTGGAGGGTTAAATCATTTGGGGGACATGGAGGAACTTCATGCCAAGGCAAACTTTTCTTGGATTCAGAAACTAAACAGGCTTCATTATCCTTTCCTTTTCCTTCCCTTCTCTCCCCATACTATTTTCACAGTATTGTGTTCTGCACAGGAGTCACTTTGCAAAGGCTGATCACCTGCAGAAGAAAGCAACAATGGGGATCTCTCTCTCTCTTTCTCTCTCTCCCTCTCTCTCCCTCTGTCTTTCTTCAATAGAGCCTCCATCTTCAGGCCCAGTCTACATCTGAACGCTGGGAGAAAGTCTTATGTGCCTGCACTGAGATTGTAGTCAGGAGGGACTTTTAACTCCTTAATCCTGAAAGCCATTAGTCACTGTTCATTTAATAAAAGTGACATCCTATGCAAGTGGAGCTTCCTTAGGACTTTTGAGAAGACAAATATTTTTTTTAAAAAAAGGAAATATGAATTTTCTTCCTTTTTTTCTTTTTTCTTTTGCACACCTCAACCTCGTCCCATCCCACCTCTGGCTTCACAGGTGTCCACTTTGGATTATAATCCTCTAACCAAATGCTCACTAGCTGAGTTTCCCAGGAGTAGAGTTCGCTGCGGGGATCTTGTCCAGCGGAAGCCCCCAAAGTGGAGATCCCCCAATCTTTCCACTGGTCCCTCTTCCTTGGAGGTTAAATTTGGAGCATCTCTTCTTTCCCAGCGTGGAGTTGAGAATGGGGGCCTCAAGAGGGTAGCAGCGAGCTATTTTTAAAAGGCTGCTCTGCTGGGGAAAAAAAAAAGAGATTTTAAAAGAGACCGGAAGATCAAAGGGAGGTGAAATGTTGAAAAGGCAGCAAATTCTAAAGGTTTCAGGGTGTTGCAAAAATGATAGCAGGCCATACAATGCAAGGTGCTAAATAGGAAATGCTATACACAGGTAGCCCTTGCTCAGCGACCGCCTAAAGTTATGACTGACTGACTGCCTTCCTGCGTTCCTGTCTTCCTGCCTCCCTCCCAATTCTTCCTTCCTTCCTTCCTTCCTTCCTTCCTTCCTTCCTTCCTTCCTTCCTTCCTTCCTTCCTTCCTTCCTTCCTCCCACCCACCCATGATGCGCAGTGGTTAGAATGCAGGACTGCAGGCTACTTCTGCTACTGCCTGCAAGCAGTTTGGCAGTTCGAATCTCACCAGCTCAAGATTCAGACTCAGCCTTCCATCCTTCCGAGGTCAGTAAAAGGAGGACCCAGATTGTTGGGGGCAAGAGGCTGACTCTGTAAACCACATAGAGAGGGCTGTGAAAGCCCTGTGAAGTGGTATATTCCTTCCTTCCTTCCTTCCTTCCTTCCTTCCTTCCTTCCTTCCTTCCTTCCTTCCTTCCTTCCTTCCTTCCTTCCTTCCTTCCCTCCTGTCCTTGGTGCTCTCTGAACTTGGTGGTTTCCTTGCAGACATTTTGTTACCAAGCTAGGTAATATCATCAGTGCACTGCAAGGAAACCACCAAACCCACCTCACAGTTCAATCCTGAGTAAAAAAAAAACCAAACCTCTCGTTTCCTTCCTTCTTTCCTTCCTTCCTTCCTTCCTCCTTTCCTTCCTTCCCTCTCCCTTTCACTATTTCTTTTCCTTCCTCCCCTCCCTTTTCCTACCTGGAATTTCAAGAGATCACCACTTGCACTGGTTCCCCCAAGACCTGGCCATTACACTTCCAAGCTCATCTCTTGATGACTAATGTGCTTTGCTCCGACAAGCAAAGGACGATGCTTCCCCTGGGGCATCATCGCACCTCCGAATCCTGAACGCCGGAGCACACGTTCTTTTCCCCCTTCCTTCCTTCCCTACGTTGAATCCTCTGGCGGCAGAAAACGCAGCGGCTCCGTCCCACTGACCTTGACGGTGTAAGGAAGGTGAAATGGGAAGCAGGACACAAAGCAGGTTGCGCACACTTTGACTGCATGCCCTCATTAGTGACTGGTTGGAAGTTTTGACCGGTTTCCCCGAAAAGCTTTTTCCAAGATGGCTCCAAAAGGTTGCCCAAAAAAGAAACCCCAGCACCCACTGCAGCTAACAAAAACACTTGATGAATAGCTATGAGAGATCTGCCCTCTTGGCTGATTGGCTCAAAGTCACCCCATCAGCTTTCATGATTAAGGTGGGACTACTCACTGTCTCCTGGTGATTGACCCAAACCAATGTCACCCAGTTGGGTTTTATTACTAAGGCAGAACTAGAACTCACTGTCACCTGGTGATTGACCCAAAGTCACCCAATCAGCTTTCATGCTTAAGGTGGGACTACTCACTGTCTCCTGGTGATTGACCCAAACCAATGTCACCCAGTTGGGTTTTATTACTAAGGCAGAACTAGAACTCACTGTCACCTGGTGATTGACCCAAAGTCACCCAATCAGCTTTCATGCTTAAGGTAGGACTAGAACTCACCATCTCCTGGTGATTGGCCCAAAGTCATCCAGCTGTCTTTCATGCCTAGGGTGGGACTAGAACTCACAATCTCCTAGTGGTTGGCCGAAAGTCACCCAGTTGGGTTTTATTACTAAGGCAGGAGTAGAACTCACTGTCACCTGGTGATTGACCCAAAGTTGCCCAATCAGCTTTCATGCTTAAGGTAGGACTAGAACCCAGTCTCCTGGTGATTGGCCCAAAGTCACCCAGCTATCTTTCTTGCCTAAGGCAGGATGATTGACCCAAAGTCACCCCATCAGCTTTCATGCTTAAGGTGGGACTAGAACTCACCGTCTCCTGGTGATTGGCCCAAAGTCACCCAGTTGGGTTTTATTACTAAGGCAGGACTAGAACTCACTGTCACCTGGTGATTGGCCCAAAGTCATCCCGCTGTCTTTCATGCCTAAGGTGGGACTAGAACTCACAATCTCCTAGTGGTTGGCCCAAAGTCACCCAGTTGGGTTTTATTACCAAGGCAGGACTAGAACTCACCGTCTCCTGGTAGTTGGCCCAAAGTCACCCAATCAGCTTTCATGCTTAAGGTGGGACTACTCACTGTCTCCTGGTGATTGACCCAAACCAAAGTCACCCAGTTGGGTTTTATTACCAAGACAGGACTAGAACTCACCGTCTCCTGGTAATTGGCCCAAAGTCACCCAATCAGCTTTCATGCTTAAGGTGGGACTACTCACTGTCTCCTGGTGATTGACCCAAACCAAGGTCACCCAGTTGGGTTTTATTACTAAGGCAGAACTAGAACTCACTGTCACCTGGTGATTGACCCAAAGTCACCCAACAATGTTGCATGCCTAAGGTGGGGCTACAACTCACGGTCTCCCGCTTTCCAACCTCATGCCTTAACTGCCAAACCAAACTGCCTCTACATACCTAGATATATTCTAGATCAGCTGTGGGCAAACTACGGCCCGGGGGCCGCATCCGGCCCGTTCGGCTGTTCTATCCGGCCCACGGAGCCGAAAGAGCGGAGGGTTCTCTTGCTCTCCCAGAAGGCTACGTGAAGTAATCTAACTTTGAATTTATATTAGTTCACACAAACACTCCATCCATGCCTTTGTTCCGGCCCTCTGGTCCAGTTTAAGAACCCATTGTGGCCCTCGAGTCAAAAAGTTTGCCCACCCTTGTTCTAGATGCATCCTTCTCTCTGATTCAAATAGTTCATCTTTTCACAGCCTCGAAAGATTTCAACATTCGAAGGAAGGAAGGAAGAAGAAGAAGAGGGGAGCAGGGTGGGAGCAAAGAGAAGTTTTGCCAAGGGAAAAAACACACCAAGTGTCATTACCACAAACCAATTCCTGCCATTGCAGTAATTAGATTAGATTTTCATCAGTAGGTCTCCTTTCTCAAGCAGGGAAGCTGGGGTTGCAACCCGGGGGCAACACAATTCTAATCAGAAAGGGCAGGGGATGCCTTCTGTTTCTCAGCGGGGAAGGCAGCCTTTCCAGAGATCGGGAAAGAGAAATTGAGACTCTGCTGGCAAATTTTCAGGATTTCAGATGTGGGGAAGAACAATGGCGAGGAGTCATTGGAAGGCCAGCCTCCATTTCCAAATTAAGAGGTAGATTTTTATTTTTTTTGCCTAGAAAGCAAATGCGAAAGAGAGAAAGAGAGAGGAAAAAAAAAGCTTTTGATACAATAGAAAGAGGCAAGACAGAATGGAGTCTGAGGAAGCACGGCAGAGTTGCAGAGAAGACCCCCTCCTGGAGAAGAAGTAATGGCTTGTACAGGGTCCCTGCTGAGGAATAATGCCAGTGAACAGGCTGGTGAATTTCATAAAGGGACTCCGACCTGGTGCGAAGCTATTCACATAGAAAAGACCCCCATCCTGGCTCGGATTGTGTGTGTGTGTGTGTGTAATATAGGTCATTCCTTCTCTCAATTAGGTTTTCCCACAGTGTACAGTGTCAGGTTTCCGGCAGTCACCCCAATTAAATCATGAGTCTCCAGCCAAACTTCCAAAACTAAACAGGATTTATTTGGGAGTTAATATGTCGGCACTGCCTGGGTGTAGCCGACCCTGAAGCACATCATTCACTGTCACCCTTGACCCTGGTTTTCTTCCTCCCCCCCCGGGTGTATATTCTCCAATGGGACACGTCCATAGCCAAGAGTCATCAATCATATTCTCCAGTTAGATTTTTGCACGGCAGAAACTTCAGCCACCTAGTTACAATCTCTGAAAAACTATGTAAGGAATGCACTTTTGGTTTCCAAGCTGCTGCACTGTTCTTTCCAACCCCTTTCCCCCACCCTCCCTTTCTGTTGGCAACTCTAAAAAGGCCATAGAAAAGTTTTAGGAGTTGACATGCAGAACAGCAACAGTCTTTCAGAAGATAAACATCGATTCCTTTTCTGGAAAGAGTGCAGAGAAGAGCAAGAAAGATGATTTAGGAGGCTAAAGCACACAAAGGGATGGTTGCAGGAACTGGGTAGGTCTAGTCTGATGACAAGGAGTAGGGGTGACCTGACAGCAGTCTTCCAATATCGAAGAGGCTGCCCCAAAGAAGAGGGGGGTCAAATTATTCTCCAAAGGACTTGAAGGCAGGTCAAGAAGCAACGGATAGAAATTAATCAAGGGCAGAAGCAACCCGGAATTAAGGAGGAAATTCCAGAACAATTATATACTGAAGGTTTTCATTTGTCCAGAAAGGTATAGGATCTCCTGCTTGAACAGGGGTTTATTCTGTTATTCCTGAAATGTCCAGAAAAGATATAGTATAGAAAGTTCCATTCAAAAGGTAGTATAGAAAAGGAGATTATATTTGGGAGATTTAGAGCCAACTGAGTGGTTTTTAAGGAAGGAAAATCAAGTGGAGGAAATTTATTTATTCATTCATTCATTCATTCATTCATTCATTCATTCATTCATTGGACTTGTATGCCGCCCCATCTCCGAAGACTCGGGGTGGCTCACAGCTAAAAACAAACCATCAACAATAAATTACTTGAAAGGAAATTAAACAATCTCAAGCCCAATATATTGTAACATTAAAAGTTAAAATTTAAACTCTGCCGCCCCCAGGAGGTCAGCACAACCCGGCCTGTTCGAATAACCAGGTCTTCAGGTCATGACGGAAAGTTCGGAGGTCAGGGGCCAGACGGAGCTCCAGGGGTAGTTGGTTCCACAGGGCGGGAACCGCCAGAGAATAGGCTCATCCCCAGGGCACCGCTAACCGACATTGATTCACCGACGGCACCCCGAGAAGCCCCTGTCGATGTGCTCACACAGGGCGGTTGGCACTCGACATCGGCCGGAGACGCTCCCGTATCCCGGACCCATGTCTTGTAGGACTTTGAATCCTTGAATCTCACCCGGAGAGCAACCAGCAACCAATGTAGGTCGCGCAGGAGGGGCGTAACATGGGAGTATCGGGAAACCCCTATCACCACCCACGCGGCCGCATTCTGCACCAGCTGCAATCTCCGGATGGTATGCAAGGGTAGTCCTAAATAGAGAGCATTGCAGTAGTCGAGTCAGGAGGTAACAAGAGCATGAGTGACTGTACGCAGGGCATCTCGGTCCAGAAACAGGCGTAGCTGGCGAACCAGCCAGACCTGAGCAAAGGCTCAGGTAACTGATGATGTCATCTGTGAGAAAACAACCAAGTCAGAGCTACTCTCTTATAAATAGGGAACAAACCTCACACTAGCACTGATGACGTTACCTAGCTGGATCATGAGATGTCTGTAAGAAAACCATCAAGCTCAGAGACCACCGAGGGCCCTTCATTTCAACACCGAGTTACAAATATTCTCCTTTATTAAAACTCTTTCCAGGCAGCCTGTATTAAAAACAATATAATGGAGTTGATCGTGTGAAGCTTTTATATAAAGGGATACGCATTGATGACATATCCTACAGATTTCTTTTTTGGGGGAAAATCCATAGGAAAAAAAAAACACGCCTACCACCAAAAAAACACCCCCGTTTTCTCATTTCTCTTCATCCTCCAGCCCTCCTAGACGCTCTCTGCTTACTACAAATTATTTTGTAAGAGTGAGTAAATGTTTGAGAGAAACACTATAAATTTTTAAAGCTTTTTAAAAAGGAAGCATTAGATTCCAGACCTAGATGACTTGTAAATGTGACGTTAAACTATAAATGCAGATTTAAAAAACAAAACAAAACACAACCACCACGCATCCTACTCAAGGGACATGCTTTTAGCAAGAAATATACAGACATGGTTCTAATGTTTTCAAACAGAATTAGTGTTGAAATACTTCTCGTATATTTACGCCAAGCTAATGCATAAAGATGGGGAAACAGCCTCGGGTACTTATGTAAATACGCGAAGAATTGCATCCACCAGAAAGAGAAATTTGGGAGTTTCGAAAGGGAGAGGGACGGGCAGAGAATTTGTTGATATGATAATAGAATTGAAGTTGAACGTGCATTATTATTATCATGATTTTTCTCCCATTCGATTGTGTCCGGTTCTCGAAGACGGACAATTCCCTTTTTTCCTGGCAAGGTTTTTCAGGTGTTTTGCCATTGCTTCCTTCTTAGGGCTGAAAGGGAGCAGCTGGCCCAAGGTCCCTCAGCTGGTTTTGTGCCAAAGGTGGGACTAGAACTCACTAGCTCCTGGTGATTGGCCCAAAGTCACCCAATCTGCTTGCATGCCTCAGGTAGGACTAGACTGGTTGCTAGCCTGATGCCTTAACCACGTGCAGTTCAGAAAAGGTATTGCTCAAGTCTATAGACAAGAATCTAGTCAACTAATGGCCAGAACTGACAGGAGTTTAAGGCAATTCAAGAGGGGTTGGAGTTGGACCATTTGTGGGAATATAACGATGCTAGGCTGATGACTTGCTTGACTCCACTGCCCAGATCAGCCTGCTCTTTTCCTACAGCGCACGGGTTCGCACATCCTGCCAAAACCCAACTTGTTAAAAACCGAATGGATGCATTCCCACGACCTGTTACACCAACCCAAGCTGTATTGCGGCTTGGGGCCACACGCTGGTTTTCACAAAAGGGTTAGTTTAATCTACGCAGTTCTCTTTCCATGTGGGTTGATGTGCAGTGTATGGACACAAGCACCCACAATGAAGGACAATTGCCTTTCAGATAGTTTGCAGGGAGTTGGGAAGGCGAGTTTGAAGTCTGAATTTTAGCCTCGCCTCATAGAGAAGACCAACTAACTGCCATGCAAAGTTTGGAGTATCTGACCCATCATGGACCATACAAAATCACTTGTTTGCTTGAAGAGGGGGGGAGAGAGACAGAAACAGGGAGAAAAACAGGGAGCGAGGCAGAGAGGAGAGAAAGAGAAGAGAGAAGAGACAGAGACAGGGAGAGAGAAAGAGACACATGGAGCAAGAAAGAGGAAGAGACACGAGAGAGAAAGAGACACATGGAGCAAGAAAGAGAGGAGAGAGAAAGAGAGAGGAGAGAGAAAGAGGAGAGAGAGAGAGAGAGACGGGGAGAGAAACAGGAAGCGAGATAGAGAGAGAGGAGAGAAAGAAAGACGAGACAGAGAGAGAGAGAAGAAAGCTTTTGGTGTTGGTACAGTTCTTTCTCTCTTTTTTTTCTGCTTCACACCCTCCCCTCCCTTCCTCCTCTTTGCTGTCAAGAAGGCAATCTGTTCCTCCATTTCTCAGGAAGACACTTGGCAATATGGCCAACAGGATGTCAGGAATCATTAAAACCAAACAGGAAAGATGGAGCAGAGTTTCTTGAGACCACCTTCTCAGCACGAGGAAAGGTGGAACGGAGGGGCATGAAAAGATGGATATATTTTCTTTTTTAAAAAAATACTTTCACCATCTCAAGAAGGAAGCCTTCTAGGAAGTTTTCACCTGAGAGCTGATGGGTAAATGTTTGTCTGGGGGAGTTCAAGTAGCCCTCATTCATTTAGTGACTGTTCAAAATTACAACGGCACTGAAAAAGTAACTTTCTCTCTATGTATGTATGTATGTATGTATGTATGTATGTATGTATGTATGTTTTTCCAAGATCTCTTCTTTCTTTCTCTTTCTTTCTATCTCTATCATCTATCTCTCTCTCTCTCTACCTAAATCTATCTATCTATCTATCTATCTATATCTATCTCTATCTCTCTACCTAAATCAATCTATCTATCTATCTATATCATCTATCTCTCTACCTAAATCAATCAATCTATCAATCTATCAATCTATCTCTCTCTCTACCTAAATCTATCTATCTATCTATCTATCTATCTATCTATCTATCTATCTCATGTCTCCATCATTCTCTCTCTCTCTACCTAATCAATCTTCATCTATGTCATTCATCTATTCTGTCATTTCATCTATCTATATCATCTATCTCGCTCTAAATCACCACAATCAATCCATATTTCAATATTCTCTTCTACCTAAATCAATCTATCTATCTATCTATCTATCTATCTATCTATCTATCTATCTATATCATCTACCTCTCTACCTAAATCAATCAATCAATCTCTCTCTCTCTCTCTACCTAAATCAATCTATCTATCTATCTATCTATCTATCTATCTATCTATCTATCTATCTACCTACCTACCTACTTACCTACCTACCTATCATTATGTATCTCTATTTTCCTTTAAATTCAAAGATCTGGGGATATGTATGTGAGTATGGATTTTGTGTAGCCTTGTGTTATGTTTCATTTCTTCCTTTGGCATAATGGAAAGCACATTTCCTTAGCATAACCGATTTCACAGTTACAAAAAAAAATGAAACCAAGCTGGAAAACAGGCAGAGACAGAGCAGTGGAAACCTCTATATTTATTTTATTTTATTTTGCATTTTCTTCCCAAGAAAACAGACAGCTGTATCATCTAGACTAGAGCAGTGTAGTTAAATTTGGCCAATTTTCAGACATTTGAATTTCAACTACTAGAATTCTTAGCAATGTCAGATTGGGGTTAAAGGAAGAGAGCCAGTTTGGTCTAGTTGGTAAGACGTCAGGCTAGAAAGCAGGAGACGATGAGTTCTAGTACCACTTGAGTGACTTTGGGCCAATCACCAGGAGACTGGGAGTTCTAGTCCCGCCTTAGTCATGAAAGCCATCTTGAGTGACATTGGGCCAATCACCAGCAGATGGTGAGTTGTAGTCCCACTTTAGGCATGAAAAACCAGCTAGGTGATTTTGAGCCAGTCCCTCTCTTTCAGCCCAACCCACCTCACAGGGTTGTTGTTCTTGGCAAAATTGGAGGACAAAGGAGTATTAAGTATCCCCTTACCACCTTGAGTTACTTACAAGTACAAATAGCAAATAAAATAAGCACGGTATGCTATAGAACAATTCAAAGTTAGAAAAACTGTATTTCATGGCCTGCGGAGAGCGTAAAACTTGGAAAAAATAATAATATCTGGATAAGTCTGGTAACTTCAGAAGCCTATACAGGCATGACAATTTCCAGCTTTGGGTAGAGGCCTTTCCTTGTGTTGATATTTTGGTTGTGAGTTTTGTTTGCTTGGTTGTGTAATTGGACACACAAACCGCTTAAGGACACAACACAATCCAGTCACACGGAGAAAGTGAAAAGAGGATCAGTTCTTTGTTTTAAGTTGTACAGCTCAAGAGTGATCCAATTGAGTGGCTTGTCAATCCTTTCCAAACAGACCTACAAGAGAGAGAGGGAGAATGTGGGAAACCTACATTTTTCACCACACATAACAACATCAGTAATTTGCTGTCAGGAGAGTGAGAGCGAGCACAGAGAGAGATAGCTTTCAAAGTGAATTTGGTAAATTTAGAGAGATTGGGATGCGTGAACATTTGCTGGTTGTTTTTTTTTTTAGCAGATAAGTCTCTGCCTCACCCTTCTCGTCTCTTCCCATCAAACTCTTCTCTCTGATCTGGGGAGTTTTTGCCCCAAACCTACTTCACCCCTTCTGCAAAACTCTTGCTCTTCTCAAGCTGCCTTTCATCCAAATAAATCAATTATAATGGCCTCGAGCAGGTCTCTAACCCTTTCTCCAGTTTTAATTTCTTCTTCTTTCCGTTCTGGATCCGTTTTTAGAAATGTCTTGATATTCTAAAAAGAAGAAGAAGCTGCAGCAGTTTGTTTCTACGGAGTCCTGCTTTTAATGTATAAGTCGATGGCTTTCATTGAACTTATGGGGACACGTGTGAGGATCAACCCATCTGCAAAAAAATACAATAAAATAAAGCTGACCATGGAATTTTTTAACCAAAATACAACACCCGCGGGAATCAGTTGACCATCAACATTTTGGTCATGTTTTAACTTCCACAATTGGTGGGGCAACCCAGATCTTCACAGCAATTTGATTAAAATTTTGAGGGCTCGCTTATCCACGGGTGGGCTTATTCACGAGCATATAGTATATACAGGTACTTAAAAAAAAACATACTACTATATGTAGTTGCAGGTAGGCCAAAGTGCAGATAAGACAAAACCAATTTTGGGGGTGTATTTTGGCGCCTTAAATTCTAGCCTTATTGTTGAACACATGCATCATATTAATATCCTTATATGAGTACCAAAAATATGACTGTAGATAATTGTAGATAACCCTATCTGCAGATAAGCCAAAATTAGTTTTTGGGATGTATTTTAGTACCTAAAATTGTAGCCTTATTCCTCAGTATATGCATCATTTCCCCCCCCCCTTTCCTTCCCCCCCCTTGGTTTATTTTAATCGCGGTAATATAAGCAGCTTGTTTTTATTGTCCAGAACAAGCTTTTCAGAATAACAGAGCTGGAAGGGACCTTTGGAGGTCGGCTAGTCTAACCCACTGCTCAAGCAGAAGAGCTTGTACTATTCTAGACAAGTAGCTGTTCAGTGCCTTCTTAAAAGCGGTGTTGGAGCATCCATAACTTTCAGAGGCAAATTGTTTCACTGGCTAATTGTTTTCACTGATAGGATTTTTTTTTTTAAATTACATTTATATGCTGCCCTTCTCCGGAGACTCAGGGCGGCTTACAGTTTTTGGGATACAACCCAATGCGCTCAGCAATAGCCTTCATTCCATTGTATATGCCTGCTTATTACTAAACGGCATTTTTACAAAGTCAGCTTATTGCCCCCAACAATCTTGGGTCCTCAGTTTACCTACCCTGAGAGGATGGAAGGCTGAGTCAACCTTGAGCCTGGTGGGATTCGAGCCTGCACTAATTGCAGGCAGCTGGAACTAAGTGCTAGGCGTTTAACAGCCTGCACCACCAACCCTTCTCCTAGGTTGCTTCTCTCCTTGATGCGTTTCCATCCATTGCCTCTTGTCCTGCCTTCTGGGGCTTTGGAAAATAGTTTGACCCCACCTCTTCTTTGGGGCAGCCCCTCAAATATTGGAAGACGGCTATGATGTCAAACCTTGGGCCTTCTTTTCATGAGGCTAGACCTACCCAATTCCTGCAGCCCTTCCTCTTATGTTTCATCCCGTTTCCCCCAAGTTGTCATCACAAACCAGACAGGGGAAAGCCAAGTGATCTTTTGCTCACGTCTCCAAGCTTTTAAGCCACGACAGGCGCAGGCTTCCACCTTCGCCCACGTCCTTTTAATCATCATAATGAAAGGGAAGAGTTGCTATTAATTTGAACAGCGCCCGGCAGCTTGAGTGGCAGGCACTTCTCCAAATGAAGGTGTTTAGGCTATAAATTGGAAAAGGCCCAGATTGACAGGTAGCTGGACATCTCCTGGAAGACGTTCTCCCATCTTCCAAAAAGCACTTTGTGGCCTATCTTTCTCTCCCCCGCTTCCTCCCCTTAATTAAGTGAAAGAGAAAGAGAGAGAGAGCAGCTCAGGATGAGAAAGGAAACAAGGTTTGGGAGTTCTGAATGCATTTTTGTTTAAAAAATTATACAGGTAGTCCTTGATATATCACCGTTCGTTTAGTCACAGTTCAGTGTTACAAAGGCACTGTAAAAAAGTGACTTAGAACCAGTCCTTTCATTTATGATTATTTGGGCATCCCCACCTCCAGAGCTGAGTTTTGCTGTCCTCATTTGTGTTGGGATTCAGCAAGTCGCTAGTCCTCAGCACTCCTGGCTGGTGATGCCTCAGTCTGCGCGGGAGAACAGAGATGCAAAATATAACTCGGTGCTGAAGGGGCCTTGATGAATAAGCTTAGAAGGAAAAGGAGGAGGCAGAAGAGTTTTATTTTGGGGGGTGGGGTGGGGGGGAAAGCATGCTTTTGATTTTTTTGGGGGGTATATTTTGTATTTGAGGACTGTTCGTATATTTTGTAGTTCTGCGGCTGTTAAGTCTTTCTGCGTGGAAAGCCAGCCAATTTTTTTGCATCCACATTTCCTGATCTCTAGGTTGTGCCCCTCTCCATGGTGCTGAAAATGCACCTGGGGCTTTCTCCACAAGTCTTGACCTTAGAGCAGGGGGCCTTCAAACTTGACCGCTTTAAGACTTGTGGACGTCAACTCCCAGAATTCCTCCTCCAGTCACGTCAGCTCAGGAATTCTGAGAGTTGGAAGTCCACAAGTCTTAAACTTGCCAAGTTGGAAGACCCTTGCCCTAGACCACAAAAGCAGTAGAGTGCATCAACTCCTTCCTCAGGAAGAAGGAACAGGGTCCCCTTAATAGGTAGGTAGGCAATCCCTTAATTCTTACCACCTCTTAAAAAAAAACCCACAAAACAAAACTCTACTCCAAACGAGTATGTTATTGCCACTATGTCAAACTCTAGCAAGTTATGGCGAAGTTTGACGAATTAGGGAGACGGAGTTCAAAGACAGCTGGGTGGCTTTGGCCCAATCACCAGGAGATGGTGAGTTCTAGTCCTGCCTTAGGCCCAAAAGCTGGTTGAATGTCTTTGGCCCAATCACCAGGAGAGCGTAAGTTCTAATCCCACCTTAGGTACAAAAGCCGTCTGGTTGCTTTCTCACAGCACAATCTATCTCCCTGGGTGGTGGTTGTGGCAAAAATAGGAGGAAAAAATATGGATTCTCTGTTTTGAGTTATTAGTAAACAACAACAGTTAAAAAAAAATAAAAACTTAAGCCAAGTTTTTTTGCCAATCTGGGCTTAGCATCATCCAACGAGAGTTGTGTCACCATCTCCTCAAAGCCACCCAGGATGAGAAGTTTCCTCACAACTCTGTAGAGATTCTCCGTCATCCAGGTCGCCTGGTTGTCCCAAAGGTGCTTTTTTTCAGGAGGCAACTGGACTTCCTTGTTTTTTCTTTTGAGGACGTTTCGCTTCCCATCCAAGAAGCTTCTTCAGCTCTGACTGGATGGTGGGGAATGGAAGGATTTACATTCCTTGCAGACAGCTAGTCATTTGCATCCTTTTTGAGGGTCGTTGAGGCCGCTTGGAGGTTTGTCTGTTTCCTCAGGGTCACCTGAGTGATGCAGATGGTTCCTGTAGTCTGCAATTTTTTTCCCTCACAACTGTTTCGCCTGGCCCAGCTCCACCCCATCTCAGCTGCTGCCGTTCTGTTTATAAATCACATCATCACTCCGCCTGCGTTTTAGCGTTTAACGTGCCTTATGCTGTGATCCTTAAAAGCTGGAATTAATGACATCCGTGCTGCTGCTCATTCATAATTGCTTCATTACTGTACACAATGGCGTCCTCTTGACAATAGCTAACTTTAGTTCAGGGTTTCTAATTATCTGGTGTTTCGGTGACTCGACAGAGCTTTCCCAGCACCCCTTGCTGTGGGGAAAAAGATGGGTGCACCTCAAAAGACACGGATCAGAAGGTTCCTGCACGTTGTGTGACACGAGCATTGGCTGACCATTCAAGGGAGGAGAACACGAGGACTTTCATGGTAAAGGAGGGTGGGAAGGCGTGCAACTCCACAGCACAAGGCCTATATCAAATATCTATGATTCAGTTAACACCAGACGCGTCACTAGAAGGCAAAAATGATGAAACTGCATCTTACTTACCTTGGCTGCAGGGGAATTGGCTGGAGGAAGCAATTATATTTGGATGAATTAAGCGTAAAAGGAAACCAGGTGGCCAAAGAACACAGTGAATGGACACCATCAAAGCTGACACCAGCCATGGCACAGAAGAACCCAGAAGGCAGGACAAGAAACAACGGATGGAAATGCATCAAGGAGAGAAGCAATCTGGAATTAAGGAGAAAATTCCTAACAGTGAGGACAATCAACCAGTGGGAGGGCTTGCCACCAGAATTTGCTGGTGCCTGGAGGTTTTTAAGAAAAGAGTAGCATCCATCTCTCTGGAATGGTATGGGGTCTCCTGCTTGAGCAGAGGGTTGGGTTGGAAGATTTCACAAGGTCCCTTCCAGCTGCATTCTGACTGATTGGTTGATTAACTCACAGAAGTAGCGCAAGAATGAAAGAGGTGGAGACCTGGAGCATAGAATCGCCAAGAGAATGGAGAACATCATCAACGTCACGATTAAGTCATCCACATTTGAGTTGATCGAGGTTTCCTTTCATGAGCAGGGTTATCTTCATAGAATCAAGCATGGAAGGAGGCTGTGGAGATCATCTGTCCTGACCTCTTGTCCAGGGCAAAAATGCACAGCCACAGCGTCCTGTCCAGTTTATTTAAACATCTCCAGCAAAAGGAGACTTTATCATTTCTGGTGGCAGTCTTTTCCACTGTTAAAACTTTCCCCACTTTCTCCTGATGTCCAGCTGAAATCTACTTCCTTGCAATTGAAGCCCCTTGTTTCTTCTGGAATGCTTGTCAACAATGCCGCTCTATGTTGACGGAGATTCTCAGGTCATTCATGTAGAGCTGTCTGGAAGCTGAGTGCTATCAACTGGATTTTTTTCTTTCTTTCTGGCTCGAAATCATTTTTTCCGCATCTCCAAGAAGCAGCAATGATGTTCAAACCAAAAAGAAAAGAAACCCAGTTGCCAGGACTCAACATCCAGACAATTGTGTTCCATCTTCTTCTACCTGATAGCCCTTCAGATTCTTCAACGGCTATCAGGTTTCCGTTTCCTTTTCCAGGTGAACTGAACCAATGCTCCCACCCACCTATTCACTGTCAGTATATTCATGAACTGGAACAGAGCTTGGTAACAAGGTCAGCCAAATAGGCATAGCAACTAAATCAGCCAATGAGGATAGTTTGGAAACTGAAACTCGAAGTAGCCTGGGATGGAAACTGAAACTAGAAGTAGCCTAGGCTGGAAACTGAAACTAGTAGCCTAGGCTGGAAACTGAAACTAGTAGCCTAGGCTGGAAACTGAAACTAGTAGCCTAGGCTGGAAACTGAAACTCGAAGTAGCCTAGGCTGAAAACTGAAACTCGAAGCAGCCTAGGCGTGGCTCTATGTTAAGCTCTGCAGCTATGTTGAGCTCCGAGTCTGTCTATTGAAGATGAAACTAACTTGCTTGCTTGCTGAAGACTGGAGCTCTGCTCTGAACTTGCAACATGTTTCTGTCTGAGTTTGCTCCATGCTGGAGAAATCTACAACTGGTTTGTAAAATCTTATTATGTTTATAAAGATGTTCAATGAAGCATCAGCCATCTGTGTTTATTCTTCTGGCGCTGAATTATCACTGCACAACTCTCAATATTCACTATACTAAAAAGTCTCCAGTTCGTCTGTTTTTCCCCTCCAGTTAATCTAAACGGCGCGTGACACTGGAGCAATTTTGGGAACAAAGTAGAATTGGGAGAAAAAACACACTGTCTTCTGGATTTCGGCTACCAAGGCTTTTTGCTCAACCCACTCGTCCATTAGGCGATCGTTTGGGTGGAGAGCTTGGGAAGGAATCCCAGAAAAGCCAGTGCTTCTCTCTTCAGAGTGGTTGGTCTCAGGGAAGTCAGTGCCCCCCATTCCCTTTTCGCTCCCCTGCTCGCTGGGGAAGCCTGCAAATTGCTGTTGGCCTGACAAGGCAGGCTGTAGACTCGGTGGGAGAGATGACGTGACCGTGAGAGGGGACGCAGAGAAAAGAGCTGGAATGAAGGGCCTGTGCAGGTAATTAGCAAAATGCAGAGCGTGTGTGTTTGTGTATGTGTGGCTTGTGGCTCGCATTGCTGGAAGCTGTCACCGGGGGTGCTAATTAAGTGGGTTTGAGAGACGCTGGCGAGACCCGCTCCCCACTGCCGTGGCGGAAGTACCATGCACCTCTCCCAAAGGAGGGGCAGAAGACGATGTGCCTAGCATCCTCGCTCGCTCTCCAAAGCTTAGAAATGTTCCACCGTAAATTAACTGCATTTTTGTGTGTGTGTGTTAGTTTTGAGCTGGACGATCGTGCCTGGGTAGCCACTGTTCTCTGTGGATGGCCAAAAGACTCTCCGAATTAGGTGGAAGCGGAGATTTTGAACCTGTACCTGGAAAGTGTGAAGGAAGCCCTGGTAGATACTTCAGGAGTCCTTGGAGCTTCCTGAGCTCGGTCGTTTTGTTGCAGATGTTTCATTACCCAACTAGGCAACACCATCAGTGCTAGAAGGCAGTGGGGTTTGTGGCGTGGAAGAAGAGGAAGAGGACTGTGGGATCCATGATGCTCTCTGAGCTTGGTGGCTTTCTTGCAGATCTTTCATTACCAAGCTAGGTGACACCATCAGTGCTGGAAGAGCTCTCGCATAGAACCGGTAGGAAAAAACTTGGAATCCCTCCACTGATTCCATTCCATTCCATTCTACTCTCTTAAGACCCTTTCTCTTCTCTCCCCTCCCCAACGCTGAAAAATCCAGAGACCCGGCCCAATCTAGTACAGAGAGCATAACGTTACAGAAAGGATCAAACCTTGCCATAAACCTTGAGAAAGAGAATAAGGAATTTATTAGTAGTAAAAAGGGGAGGGAGGGAGGTACATTTGTACTACAAGTTGGCTTGGTGGTGGAAGTTTTTTTATAATCTGTTTGTCCCTCCTTCC
>CM019157.1:8416497-8429513 GCA_009733165.1 Naja naja
CGGATCTCTGGAGACTTTCAACTTTCCAGTCCTCTGAGAAATGGCAGGGAAGTCTGGGGCCCGATTCACTGGTCTGGATACCAGGCTGGCTCTGACAAGCCGGGTTCGGGTGGCCTAAGGGAGACTTGGCAGACACGTCCGGCCGTCCCTTAGGGGTTCCTTAGGGGAAAGAGATGAGGGAACCCCTAGACAAGGTTCCCCAGAAAGACAAGAGAGCTGGCTTACTTGGGCTCTTCTCTTCAGCAAGGTCGCACGTGCACAGGAGCTCCGAGTCAATGGAGATCGGCTTCTGCTTAATCCAGAACTTGGTGCTGGCTTTCTGATTGGTCACGGGATCTACCTCCACCTTGTCGCCTGAAATACCTGAAGGCCCAGAGAAGGTCAGTCAAGGGAGGAAGGGAGACTTCACACTAAGGCACGGAAGAAGCAAACGAAATGGCCTCTCCCCTGGGTTTTTTTTTTTCAGCGTAGCAACATACCATATCATTAATAGCGAGATGTTAATAACTATCAGCATTATATGTGTATTTATGCTGGGAGGAGGAGGAAGAGTAAGTGGCAAAGAGGACATGAAAGAGGAAGAACAGGAGGAAGGGAAGAGGAAGAAGAAGAGAAGAAAGAGGAGAAGGGACAAGAGGAAAAAGGAAGAGGAAGGAGGAAGGAAGAGGAGGAGGAAGAATAGATGGGGAAGAGGACAAGGAAGAGGAAGGAGGAGAAACAGAAACAAGAGGAATTAGAAGAAGAGGGAAGGGGAAGAAGCAGAAGGAAGAAGACTTAAACCATCCTTCTACTATTCCAACCTGCCCGAACACCAACCTGAGAAGTTAATTTACTTCCCAAGAGGCTGTGTAGTTTATTACAGATCCTATTATGGTTGGGACCCCCCACCCTCCCTCCTTTCCAACACAACCCTCTTCTCCACAGCAACAACCTTGCTGCAGCGTGGAGCTGCAACCAAGCGGGTGTCTCATTGCTTAAGTTACAATTACAAGGTTTCTCCGTTGACATGAGTGACCAGACCTCTCCCTCTGTACACTTTTTCATCGTGGCAGCTGCTGGGGGGGGGAAAAGACTTAAAAGTAATTACATTTTTAGGTCATGAGTCGCAGGTCAAGGTTAGCCCGAAATAGGCCAAAGGAATCAAGAGTATTTAAAAAGCATCAAGGCTGTGGGGGGGGAGGCAGTTCCTTTGTTCAGAGTCAAGAGTGTTGCCGGAGCTCTTTCCGCACTGATCACCACTTTCTTTTTGGTCGTTTGTATTTTCTCTAGAAGGAAAAAAAATAATAAAGGGTCCTGGATGGGCAAAAAGCAGAAGTCAGAAAGGGCTAAGGAACCCCTCTTTATTTCCAGCCGTCCCGCCCCACCCCCATCCCACGTGGCCCGTTTTGCCAAACTGATTGCAACCCCCCCAAAAAACATTGTGAGAAAACGAGGTTTCGCATCAAACATGTCCAGGGGTGGGATTCCATCGGTATAACAACCGGTTCGCTCGAACCGGTCGGAACCGGTAGAATCCCAACACCCCCCCGAACGCGTCTAATTCTTTGCAGAAATTCTCCCCTTCTCTTCGCCTCGATCCGAAGCTTCATGGCTCAGAGGAAGTCTGAGGCAAGCCAAAAAAGGGTCCTGCTGCTTTGATTTAAAATTGGAAGTGGATATTGTGAGGAGGAGAAGCTGGTCCGAAGAAAGTGGACTCGTTCGTTAGTAAGAGAAGAGCCTTGGTGGTGCAGGCTGTTAAATGCCTAGCACTTAGCTCCAGCTGCCTGCAATTAGTGCAGGCTCGGATCCCACCAGGCTCAAGGTTGACTCAGCCTTCCATCCTCTCGGGGTAGGTAAATTGAGGACCCAAGATTGTTGGGGGCAATAAGCTGACCTTGTAAAAAATGCCGCTTAGTAATAAGCAGGCATATACAATGGAATGAAGGCTATTGCTGATGATTGTCTTGCTCCAAATTGTAAGCCGCCCTGAGTCTCCGGAGAAGGGCGGCATGTAAATATGAATTTTTTTTAAAAAAATGTGCATTTCATCGCTCATTTTCGCCAGCCTTTTGGGCAGCCAAAGAGAAGGGGATCAAACAGATAAATGAAGGTTTCAATAAAACAGCTGCCGGGGTGACATCCATCCGATTGTCCACACCCAGCAAAAAAAGATCAGAAACAGCAGCAAATCTTACTTAAAGCCACTCCTAGAAGCCTGAAATAAAGCTGGATTTGCTTCCTGATGTAAGTGAGAAAAATTCTGGAGGGACCACGCCACACTTTAGAACAGTGGTTCTTAACCTTTTTGAAAGAATCGCCCCCTTGAGCCATTGAGGAAGTTGTCACGCCTCCCCCAACATACAATCGCTTCCCTGCCACCTCTTAGCCCCCCAAGGGGCCAGCAGAGGGCACTAAGAGGCAGCAGGCGGTGCGTCACACGCTGCAGCACGCATGCCACTGCTTGCATTGGAGGCACTGCTCCGAGATAGTTCTAGTCAATGGTGAACTCAGAGGGCCGGCCGGGCAGCTCTCAATGCCCCCTGTCGCCTCTTAGCACCCTCTGCCGCACCCCCTTTGGGACGCCAGGCAGCAGGGCTGCCGAGGTGCCAGCCCTGCTCACCCCATTGACTGTTGTATCAAGACCTGAACCGGCATTGTCCATCCATCCATCCAAAAGGTCTGTCTGTTTGCCTGCCTGCCTTCCTGCCTATCTATCTACCTACCTGTCTGTCTTTTGTCTACCTACCTACCTACCTACCTACCAATATAGATCTTCTCTCTCTCCCAATATATCTCTCCATCGCCTCTATATCTCTCTTTCCGCTCCTTCACTTCCACGCCGCCTTTCCGAAAAACAAATTGCCCTTGGGGCAATATCGCCCAGGTTAAGAACCACTGGTTTAGAAGACAATGCTGTAATTTTCTCTCTCTCTAAATAGCCAAGAGCTATGTCAGATAGCCCATAAGGGCGAGGGAAACACGTTTTGAACCTAAGAATAGAACCATCAAACCACCTATTAGTTTACTATCAAGAAGACATTGGAGAATAATTCTCTAAAGAACAGGAAACGCCTGCAAGAAAACAACCAAGCTAAGGACCCTGCAGTCCTTCCTTTCTGCAAGCCCCTCTTGCTTCTAACACTGATGACCTTACCTAGTAGGGTAATGAAAGGTTTGCAAGAAACCAACCAAGCTCAGAAAAGCACTAAGGATTTCACAGTTGTTGACCTCCTCCTGCTCTCTGCAAACCCCTAACACTGATGATGTTACCTAGTTGGGTAATGAAATGTCTGAGAAATCTAAGGACCTCACAGTTCTCCTCGTCTCTGCAAACCCCTCTTCCTTCTAACACTGATGAGGTCACTTGGTTGGGTAACCAAACACCTGCAAGAAAACAGCCAAGCTCAGAAACCACCAAGGTTTTCGACTGCATCTCGTTTGTTGGAGTGTCCAAGTGCTGGGCTGACACTGGAAGGAAGGAGGGAAGGGGAACCTACACTCGTGTTGTGTTAACCTTAGCTCCTGCAGGTGCCAAGTGTAGCGTAACTCTCATTTGGAAGCTGACCACTCCTGGAGAGTCTGCCATAGACTCCGGCCACTAGAGAAACACATTTCAATTAATCAAGCTGCACAATTTGTCACTGGGGCCTACCCCTCCCACACCAAGGACCGTCTTCCAATTACCCACCATGTCAAGAGCCCCAAAGCATGCCAGGTGTGTGAAAACAGCACTGGATCCTTCATTAGAAAAAGGGTCTCTTTTATTGCAAATTTTCACTCCAGGAAGGGCTCAAAAATCCATATCTCTTCTTTGCAAAAAAAAAAAATATGACCAGCAGCTGGTGTTTGCTCTTCAAATTGTTTGTTTGTTTTTAAACCCAC
This sequence comes from Naja naja, assembly GCA_009733165.1. Taxonomy (NCBI): domain Eukaryota; kingdom Metazoa; phylum Chordata; class Lepidosauria; order Squamata; family Elapidae; genus Naja; species Naja naja. Next base: position 8,420,359 of record CM019157.1, read on the forward strand.
AAGCAGCCTCAAAATAAGGCTGATTAAAAAAAAAACAACAACAACCCAAAACAACTGAAGACACCCTGATCCCTTTATCATGCAAATCAACCAGATCTTCCCCTCCCTTCGATAGATTACAATAAACAAGCACAAATAAATGCGGCTGGGTTTTGTTCTTTTCTTTCGATCTTAAAAAAACAGAGAGAGAGAGAGAGAGAGATACACATTTCATTTTCAGGCTCCTTCTCGAATGCGCGCTGCGGCGGAGTCAACCCCGTTAATGCGCCCGTGTTAATTTGATCGGGTTTGTCAGGTAGCTCCAGTGGAAAATTATATAAAACTGTTCCAGATGAACAGATGATAGTGACATGAATTAAAGTGATAGAACAATAGTAGAATATAAACCAGAAATGACATCCAAAGTGGCTGTTGATTTATTGCCATCCAGAGTGTGGTTCTGGGCTTCCATGTATATTAGCCATAGAAATCGGGGCCCATTTAGCGGCGAGATGCTCATACATACATCACCAACTGCTACTCCATGCCAAGGTCACTTCTCGTGGCATCAATCTTTTGCTACGGAGGCTCCTTGGCTCACCAGTGTGCGTGTGTGCGCGCACACACACACAAAAAGGAGGCCGACACTGGCCGGGTGGGGAAACCATCTTGGTGGGAGACCGTCGGCCCCCTCTTCCCATCCCGCCTCGCCTTTATCGCCTGGAAAGCACTTGAAACTTTCTATTATTTTTATCGGCAAATGGTGGAGGGTGAGCTGCTCTCATCTATTATGGCCCCTATCAGCCCATTGCGGGCGCACCAGTTTTGGCCCAATGGTGCGTCCTTTGTGGGATGGGCTGCCTGTCCCACCCTGCAAATGTTTGCTGTCCGCTGTTGCAAACACACAGTTGGAACAATACTTTACTGTTTGCAGGCTGAGTCTGAGCTGATACGCTATACTTAAGTTCTAGGACTGTCGGGCGCAAGCAATCGAATCTGCATGTGTAGGGCTCAAGCTAACTACTTCATTGCTTTCTGCCTATAATGCAGGAATCTTCCTAGACTGCTTGCCTTCTTTTGGGAGCAGTTTGATAAGGTTCTGTGGAGATTAGGGGTGGGAAGTCCTGGATCTCTTGTGACTGCGCAAGGATTCAAGGCTAATTCCCTGCTTGATTCCTCCTCCCTGCTTAACTGGGTGCTTTCCAACAAGTATTCTTCTGCTGATTTAAGAGGCATGATGGTTTCCAGCCTGAACAATCAGACCCACATGCGCAGAGTTCACACTAACCCCTTTATTGTTGTGGACTCCTTGGTGCTCTCTGAACTTGGTTGTTTTATTGTAGAAGTTTCCTTACCAAATTAGGTAACACCGCCAGTGCTAACCAAGCTCAGAAAGCATCATGGACACCACAGTTCAGCCCTGAGCTTCAAATATCCCATTGCTATTTTATTGCTTTCTGCCTGCTCTACAAGGATTTCCCCAGACTGGCAGCTTTTACCTGGGAAAAGCCAAGGTAAGGGTATAAGGCATTTCTGGTGTGTGTGTGTGTTTCATATGTAGCCTTCTTGTGTTTATGTAATCCAGGCTGATTTCTTGCTTGAGTTCTCCTCTCAACTGGGAAGTGATTGCACTCCCAACAGAGGGTTTTACCTCCACCAGCTCACTGCTATTTTCTACCTGGGCCTGCCTTCCCTTCTTCCAGACCCCTACAACGTCTCCAGGATCAGCACCAAGGCGCCCTGGTGGCTCAGTGGTTAGAATACAGGTTCGATCCTGACCGGCCTAAGGTTGACTCGGCCTTCCATCCTTCCAAGGTCGGTCAAATGAGGACCCAGATTATTTGGTGGTGGTGGGTGGCAATATGAGGACATTGTAAAACACCCAGAGTGTGCTGCAAAACATTATGCTGTGGTATGTAAGTCTCTAACCCTTTAAAAAACAAAACTTCATACGAGGGTGATAAAATTAATATAAATACAAGTTTTACAGAGAGACGGATCTCACCGAGAAGGATAAAATGGAATAGCTCTTCCACAAATCCAGCTGGTTTGTTTCCTCACTTCAGTACAAGTGAAAGCTATTTGTTTCTAGACAGAAAGACTTGCTGGGTTAAGCATTTGTCTTTGGTGATCTGTCATGACCTTTTCAAGCTCTTATTTCTTGACAGATTCCAGATACAAGTGAGTCAAACTTCCCTGGAAGGAAACTATCACCCCAAGATGGTTTGCTCAAGAGCAGAAAACACGGCCGAAAGCTGCCCTCCGTCAACTGCAGTATATAAATCCTTCCTTAACAAGACAATGAAAGGAGGAGGGTGGGGAGAAGGGATGAGGAAGGGAAAGAGAAGGAAGAGAGAAGAAAGGAAAATAAAAGACAGGGGTAGAAAAGCAGAGCAAAAGAAAGGAAAAACGAGAAAAAGGGAAGGAAAAGAGAAGGAAGGAAGAAAAGAGAGAAGGAAAAACAAAAGAGGGAGAAAGGAAAGGAAGACAGAATGAAAACTTGCACCAAAGGAAAAGAAAGAACATTGGACAACAAAGCTAAAAAGGAAAACAAGAAATCCTCTGTGTGGCTTTAACTTTTCAGGAAATAAATATCACATTTGGGTCTTACACAGAGAGAGAGAGAGGAGGGAGGGAGGGAGAGAGAGAGAGAGAAAGAGAGAGAGAATTTATATTTTCTTTACTCCTCTTCCACCTCCTCCTCCTGTGCTTGTGTGTTCAAACACACAAGCTGCCTTCAACAGCGGAGGAGGCACCATGTCAGCACAAAATGGGGGCTGCTGGCAAACTCTGTGCTTTCCGAAGACAAGAACCCTCATTGCTGAAACGCAGCTGAGAAAGGAACAGCAGGAACACTTTGTCTCGAGCGGGACGCCCCGCCGACGTGGTTGCGATCCGGGGGTGGGGTGGGGGAATGATGGAGCCTATACGTCTTCCGTTTTATTTTTTTCTCCTGCTCCAATCCTGTCCGATTCTCAGAGACTCCCTGCAGTTTTCTTGGTGAGGTTTTTTTTCCAGAAGTGGTCTGCCATTGCTGCCCTCCTAGGGCTGAGAGAGCGTGGCTGGCCCAAGGTTGTCCCGCACGCCCCACCCCGCCAGCTTCGTGCTCAAGGTGGGACTAGAACTCGCGGCCTCCCGGTTTCTAGCCTGATGCCTTAACCGTGATAGCCCCAGAATATATATTTTTTAAAATTACAGTGTCTTATCGTTTGCCCTCTTTTGGCCACGTCTGTTGAGAAGCCAAGGTCCCAGATCTCAAGGAGTTTCGTCAATCCCCAGATTAGGTCGCCGAAGGACGCCGGACAGAGCTGGGGAGGCTTAAAAAGGCCTGTGGGGGAAAGGCCCGTCCGACACACAACAACCGATTTACCTAACTGGACGTCTGTGGTGAAGCGGAGCCTGTGGATCATGCTGACTTTGAAAGACTTGTAGTGATGGCTGCTCAGCATGTCTTGCACGGTCGCGATATCGATCTGGGGATCTTCTTCCGAGATCTCCTCCCCTCTCGAGCCTCCGCCAAGAGAGAGAGAGAAAGAGAGAAAGTATGGTTGCCACTGAGAGACACGGGAAGGCCAAGGGTGACAATAGCAACAGCAATAAGACTTACATACCCCTTTGCAGTACTTTTACAGCCTCCTCTAAACGGTTTACAGAGTCAGCCTCTTGCCCCACAACAGTCTGGCTCCTCATTTTACCCACCTCGGAAAGACGGATGAGTCTTACCTTGAGCTGGTCAGGGTTGAACTGCTGACATTGGGCAGAATAAGCCTGCAATGCTGCATTCCAACCACTGTGACCCCACGGCCCGCCCTTCCTTCCTTCCTTCCTTCCTTCCTTCCTTCCTTCCTTCCTCCCTCCCTCCCTCCCTCCCTTCATCCCTCCCTCCCTTTCCACCTAGCAATAGCCCTTAGACTTATATATTGCTTCACAGTGCTTTCCAGCCTTCTCTACGCGGTTTACAGATTCAGCCTCTTGCCCCCAGCAATCTGGCTTCTCATTTTACCAACCTCGGAAGGACGGATGAGTCTACCTTGAGCTGGTCAGGATTGAACTGCTGACATTGGGCAGAATAAGCCTGCAATGCTGCATTCCAACCACTGTGACCCCACGGCCCTTCCTTCCTTCCTTCCTTCCTTCCTTCCTTCCTTCCTCCTCCTCCTCCTCCCTCCCTCCCTTCATCCCATCCCTCCCCTTTCTCCACCTAGCAATAGCCCTTAGACTTTATATTGCTTCACAGTGCTTTCAGCCTTCTCTCTGCGATTTTAGATTCAGCCTCTTGCCCCAGCAATCTGGGTTCTCATTTACCAACCTGGGAAGGGCCGGAAATGAGTCAACCTTGAACCAGTCAGGATCGAACTTCTGACAGTGGGCAGAATTAGTCTGCAGTGCTGCATTCCAACCACTGTGACCCCATGGCCCTTCCTTCCTTCCTTCCTTCCTTCCTTCCTTCCTTCCTTCCCTTCCTTCCTTCCTTCCTTCCTCCCTCCCTCCCTCCCTCCCTCCCTGGGGGGGAAACTACTCGCACGGCACACACCATCTGTTCAACAGATCTGGAACTAGATCTTGCCTGACGGGCAGCCACCTATCAAATTGTCTCCACGTGCCAAACACAAAACAAGCCACTCCGTCGTTAAGTCGGCCGCTTCCTCCGCCATAAACCGAGGATGGAATTAGATTAGCTGGGGGATTTAAGATGGCTACATTGCCACACAGAGTTCTGCCTTCTAATATCTTTGTTTGGTTGTCTTTTTCCCACCGTCGCTTCTGTCCGCCTTGCTTAGTGGAAGGATGGATTCTTGAACACACGACGACTTATTTTAGTTGCCCTGGCCAGCCTCAGGTATTAAGGGTCGGTTTAAAAACAAACAAAAAAAGCAGCTTTAGTTCCACATTTATTTCGCTTTCTGCTCGTGTCAATGGCCCAGGTGAGAAGAATGGCAGCTATTCGGGTAACTGAATGAGGCGGCCACCGCTGTTCTCCAGCTGCTTTATTCTGTCCTTCCGAACCAAGTCCGTTGGTCGTCGGCTCGGAGAAATTGGGAACGGGGAGGAAGAGGAATGGATAAAGTAGGCTCAGAAGAGCAACAAATCGCTCCCAACAGGAACACACGCCGAAGGCAAAGCTCAATTGGTACGTGGAGATGAAGGCAGATGGCCCCGTCATTACAATTTCACACCCCAATGCTATGCTGTGTGAAATCCAACAGGACTTCCGAATCTGTAAAATAAATCAGGTTTGCCTGATTTCCTCAAAGCCTCGGAAGGGACCGGATAACTGGATAACTCTTCCCGTTGAGCTGGTGAAGGCTGGTTTGGCCTATATAGAAATAAGAATAACTTGGGTCTTGTTACAACCATTTCAGTCTGGGTATTATTGTTGTGTCCAACTCTTCAGGACCTCATGGACTATAGGCCCCCCCATGTTCTCCACTATCTCCCAGACTTTGTCCAAATCCATTTTCGTTGTGTTGATGACCCTATCTAACCATCCCCTCCTCTGCCGTCCCCTTCTTGCCTTCCATCTTTTCCAACATCAGGGAAAATCTCCAAGGAGATTTCTCTTCTCATTAGGTGGCCAAAGTATTTGAGCTTCAGCTTCTGGATCTGTCCTTCCGAAGAACGCTCGGGGTTGATTTCCTTTAGGATTGACCGACTGGATCTCCTTGCAGGCCAATGGACATTCGAGAGTCTATGGCCAATGGTAAACATCTCTAGCCATGGTTTCACTCAACATTTGACGTCCAGTCCAACCTTGAAGCTTCTGGGATTGTTGAAGGTGCTTAACAAGTCAACACCAGAACTAAACTGGGACTAGATGGGCGGGTGCCACATTTCCAGATGGACATTGGCAAGCTGGAAGAAGTTCAGAAGAGAGCAGTGAAGGAACTTGAAGATCGGGCCTATGAGGACGGGCTGAAGAAACTTGGGATGTCCCATCTGGAGGAAAGCAGATTTCACAAGTGGCCATGTTTGTAAAAAATATGTAAATGTCAGGTGTGAACCATCAGGACTATAGGTTGAATACTAGTCAAACTGATTTATTGCTCATACACAAGAATCTAGTCAACTGGTAAATCGGCACTTAGATAAGAATGAACGGAATTCAAGAAGGGTTGGGTTTAGACAGTTTTGTGGGAATGTAAGGATACTAGGCTAATGACTCTTTTGATTCCGGTCCTGACTTTGGCGGTCAGGAAGAGTGAAACAAGAGGCTAGAGAAGGCACCCACTGGTAAAACACCCAATTATTCCATTTCAGTGGAATAATTTCAAGGGCCAAAGAGGAAGGAAATTTTCAGAGTGAGGAATGAGGTTGGATTCTCGGACGACATCGAAGATTAAGCTGGAAAATTCTCCACGGCAACATAGCAAGACGTTTTAGGAGCACTTCAGATCATTCCGTAACGTAAAATATGAAGAGCCTCAAGGCCCACTCTTAAGGAATCAAGACAGAGGTAACGTAAATTCCAAATGAAATAAATGTAATGCTTAGAAGCAAACAATTTTTGCAGGGGGTTGCTTAGTTCACAATGTCTTCCATGGACCAACAATTCAGCAGAGTCCTTTCCCACCCAATCAATGCTTGTTTTCTCAGCCCTTTTTCAGTTTCAATAAGCTAACTTAGATAAGCAGGCTGGGGGGGGGAGAGAACCTGTATAGAGTTGTTACTCTCAAACATTTGAAAATCGTTATTTATTTTTTTTAAAGCCACTGACGTTATTCCGCTGCCTATAAAAATAGCAAAACAATCCACCGAGGGGAGCAAAAAAAAAAACATCCCATAATGCCGTCCCGACGACAAGAACAATAAAGTAATAATAATACCCTACAGTTTGAGACAGGAGGTTTCTTATTAGGATTATAGCAGGCCCCCTCCTCCTTCAACAAGACAGAATGGTTCTGCAAATGGCAAGTGATTTTCCTTCTAAGGAGAGAGATTCTGGGATGAGCTGTCTGTTTTTAGGAGTTTGCAGGTTTTTTAAAAAAAAGCTAATTAGCTTCTTGGGAGTAGTTACAAGAATGTGTTAGGGAAAACTAGAGAGCAGCGAAGAAAAGGTAGAATTTCTCAGAGGTAATATGGCTTTCAGAGGCAGCCCCGTCTTGCGCTAGGAAGGTGGCCAACTTGGATTCAAACCCTTAGTTAAGAACGAGGACTTCTGGCCTATTGACACAGCCCAGTGTTTCCTACTTGGACTTCCAGATGGGTGGATTTTTAAACCCTCCAAGATTCCCCACCAAGGTGGTGAGAGCTGTGGGATCCTGGGCACTGAACCCCAACTATCTGGAAGTTGCCAGAGTTGGCTGGGTTAACAGCAACCCGAGCAGCTACAGCGGTGAGAATAAAATGGAAGTCCATTTCACGTCCAACCCTAACAGGGCTGGAAAGCCTTCCCGGAGAGACCTTGGGAGATCCAAAAGTAAAGAGTAGGAAATCGGGGCCATTTTTTTTTATTTTACCCATGCTTTTGGGTAGCGTCAGTGAACGCTAAAGGGATTTGGAGGACGCAGTTCCTTGTTGTCTGCCGGAGGTTTTCTTCAAAGGAGTGCATCCACAGTCCAAATGCAGATGGTGGCTACTATGGTCTTCACACGTAACAGAATAACAGGAGTTGGAAGGGACATTGGAGGTCTTCTAGTCCAACCCCTTGCCTAGGCAGGAAACCCTACACCACTTCAGACAAATGGCTGTCCAATCTCTTCTTGAAAACGTCCAGTGCTGGAGCTTCCACAACTTCTGGAGGCAAATTGTTCCACTGATTAATTGTTCTGACTGTCAGGAAGTTTCTCCTTAATTCTAGGCTGTTTCTCTCCTTGATGAGTTTCCACCCGTTGCTTCTTGTCCTGCCCTCAGGTGCTTTGGGAAATAGCTTGATCCCCCCCCCCTCTCTGTGGCAGCCCCTCAGATATTGGAAGACTGCTATCATGTCTCCCCTGGTCCTTCTCTTCACTAGACCAGCCATATCCAATTCCTGCAACCCTTCTTCGTATGTTTTGGCTTAGAAAATGTATGTTTCTATGTATGTTTTCTATGTATGTTTTCGTATGTTTTGCTAAGAAAATGCTGAAGGAATGCCTAGGTACTACTGCTTGTAGAGTTACTTAAAGGAAACCTTCAGACCGGAAATAATACTTAGTTCTTCCAGCCTCAGAAGAATGAGCCTTTTCTCCTTCCCCCAAGAAAACAACAATAAAGGTTAGTTGTGCTGCACTATATGCCCACACGGCCCCGAATCCCCCAACCCATCCCCTTATTGCTTTAATGTAGTGGTATATTGCTTAATGAAAGTTCTTAATTGTAATTCAATTAATTACATACACAGCGTCCCCAATTACATTTTCCAATAAGATATTGGCTTTGATACAGGACTAAAGGCACTTAACCAATTTTAATATATTAAGACCAATTTCCCTTGAATACTAATTACGATTTAATGACGAAATGGGAACCAGGAACTCTCCAGAAGCTGGGTGGGAACTATAAAAGGAAATTAACCATGAATAGTGCAGGGATGTCTCCCGAGCAGAGAAGAGAGGTGGGGAAATGAGAGGAGGGGGAAAGTGGAAATAAATAAATAAATAAATAAATAAATAATCCCACTGCAACGCAGTTCCTACTGAACATTCCCAAATATGGGAAGCGGTTGTGTTCGTCTTCCCAACCCCAGTAAGGGCTGGGTGAAAAAAAAAAAGACATCTTGTGTGCTAATAATAATTTTTAAACCCCCCACTTAATCCCTTGAAATATAAACACACAAGATCTCAAAATGGAGCCTTTTGGCGTTCATTTTTCCAGCATCTGTTCAGCTCCTTAAAGAGAATACGGGGTATATGTGTGCAGGCTTGCTCCTCTGGAAAATAAATAAATATATATATATATATGCCTTAACGCTGCAAATCCTTTATCTGAAGAAATGGCTGATTTTAATTACAGCAGCTAAAATTAGACGGGGATGTCTCGCGACAATTGAGAGATCTCTCTGGGGCATCCGAAGAATGGAGTACCAGCTGTCCAGGACTATCCCCCTCTTTTGAATATGCCTTAAATGCCAGGCTCAAAAAGGTAGCAATCCTAAAGAGAGGAGCAGCCAGGAATAACTACAGGCCTGCGATTTGGATCGCCAAAGCACCGATCCAAGGATTTGAGAGTTTAAGAGCAATTACTGAGCCCTGGTGGCG
>CM019157.1:8430513-8440997 GCA_009733165.1 Naja naja
AAGGAGAGGGAGGGAGAGAGAGAAGGCAGGAAGGAAGGGGAAGGGAAGAGGAAGGAAGGAAAGAAGAAAGGAAGGAAGGAAGGAAGGAAGGAAGGGAAGGATAGAGAGAGGGAAAGAAGGAAGGAAGGAGAGGAGGAAGGAAATCTAAAGCCATAGCAATCATGTTAGGAAAGAAAAAAGAAAGGAAGAAGGGAAGAGGAAGGAAGGAAGGGAGGAAGGAAAGAAGGGGAAGGGAAGGAAGGAAAGAAAGAAAAGAAAGGTGAACAAAAGGGGTGGCTTGATGGGGAGGAGGAAGATGCTGAGGAGGGGGGTGTCGGGAGCAAGCAGAGGACCATTCATCCCAGCTAACGACTTGTTCATTATGAGTGATGACGGATAAAGACTTCTCACGCTGAGATGAAATCAAGATTTATATGCATTGTTTCCCCTCTCAACTAGTGGGAAGATCATCATCATCTAATTCCATCTCCGCGGCCAGCGATGGGCATCCAGAGAGCGGCGTTATCAAACGGCGCAGTCAGCTGGCGAGAGCCGCGACGTGCGGCTGGCACATCTGGACGGGGCTTGCCAGCAGCCCAGGGTGAACGATGGCGCTTGGCCGGCAGCCAAAACGTTCTTAAGAGGGACCCCGGCAGGCTTTCGTCTCTGCCTCCCCATCCCGTCTCCTCCTCCTCCTCCTCCCCGCCTTTCCGCCCCCCTTTCCCCTTTAAAAAAATAAAAAAATAAATCTGATTTTCATTGCTCCGTTCAATTGCTCTCTGCTGCCATTTTTTACGGCTCTTATCGTTTTCCCCTCCTCGAATGCGGCCTTGAGACAGCTCATCCGTGTCCTTTTTGCGGGTGTTATCTCCCCTAACTTTTATTAAAACTTCAGCTTTCATCTGGAGATAGCTAATTAAATCGGTGACAGATTATAGACTCGTTTGGGGAAGGAGCGGAAGGGGTGGCTGGGTGGGCTGCGTTGATCCCCTTCCCCCCTTTCTTAAACAGAAGCCTGGGTTCTTTCTTTCGGTTGAGTTAAAAACTAAACGGACTGGTCCGGAGTGAGTAGCTGGGGGGGGGAGATAGAGAGGGAGAGAGAGAGAGAGAAAGAGAGAAAGAGAGAGAGAGAGAAAGAGAGAGAGAGAAAAAAGGGAAAGGTTTCATTCATTTAACCAAGACAAGATGCTTATCTCTATTGAGTCTATAGATAGGTTTATATTAAAGTTCTTTGTGGTGGGTGATTCAAAAGCCAGTGCCATTTCTCACCGTAATTATTTCTCCATGTCAAGACAGATTTTCTCGGCTAGGTGGGGGCTTTAAGGCTGTACCCGCACAGGCCTCTCGAAGCCAAAGGACTTTCTTGACAATTAAAAGCAAGAAGATCTAAAAGGCTTTTTGTTATTATTATATACTTTAGTCGTTAAATATGAAACTCTGTCAACTGAACATTTAAAAATGTATCACAAACATTATTTACTGGCAATGGTGGTTGATACGGGTTGCTGCTTATTATTATTATTATTATTATTATTATTATTATTATTATTATTATTATTATTATTAGACACAAAAAATGACAGTGTACACAACAGAGATAACTATGCTGGGTTTTGTATCACAAATCACTAGTTGAACACTTCCCAAGTTTTTAAGACTGTGTGATGTATTGGCGGATTATGCTATTATTATTATTATTATTATTATTTTATTTATTTATTTGTTTGTTTGTTTGTTTGTTTATTTATTTATTTATATTTGGACTTGTATGCCGCCCCCTCTCCCGAAGGACTCAGGGCGGCTCACAACTAAAATACGAACAATAAATAATTTAAAAAACAATTAAACCCAAACAAGCCCAAACAAACTAAAACCCAATTTAAACCCCCCCCAACAAAAAAGTCAGTCCAGCCCGGCCTGCTGAAACAGGCAGGTTTTTCAGATCGCGGCGGAAGGAGCAGAGATCAGGAGCCAAACGGATTATTATTATTATTGGTCAATCTTTAGTGAGATTCACAGCCTTTGGGGCTGGTTGGTAGCTCAACAGCTCGAGTCCTAACCAAGGACCTAGGAACTGTTCAGGTAGCGTCGGAGGATATAAGCTGTTCCAAGTAGGGTGGTTTTTTGTAGAATCAGGGTAGTCAAGTCTGATAATTTCAGGATTTCCAAATAGCGAGGTAGCCCTTTAGGTATCGCTCCAAGGGCTCCAATTACAATTGGGATAACACACGATTTCTTTTTCCAAAGTCGCTCAACTTCAATTTGTAAGTCCCGATATTTTGTGGTGGTGGTGGTGGTGGTGGTGGTTATTATTATTATTATTATTATTATTATCATCATCATCATCATCATCATCATCATCATCATCACAGTCAGCCAGGTGTTCAGACTGGGTTTGGCATTTTTGTCTACTTATGGAGTCCTTCCCAAGGACCTGGGATAGGCGAATCTGGATGTTTGAGGGTGTTACAGATATCGCCGCAGGATGGAAGCTGTTCCAAGCCAAGCTGCCTTCTGCAGTTGACCGATGGCAAATTTGTCAATGCCACTGATGGTGTTCAAGTGGTGCTCTAGTTGTTTTGGCATTGCACCCAAGGCACCTATAACTATTGGTACTACCCTTGCTTGCCTTTGCCATTATTATTATTATTGTTGTTGTTGTTGTTGTTGTTATTTCTCCTTTTCAAAAACAAAAAACACCTAGCCAGATGGGACTGCAGGGAGAGAAGTTTGGAAAAGGCTGGCAGAAAGAAGCCTATTTACTTGACGTACAACCACCATTCCTGCTGCTAAGTGGAGACGGTTCTTAAGTGAATTTTGCCCCGTTTTATGACCTGCTAAGTAAATTGGGTGTACATGTAGGAATCAATCAGGGTAGGTTGTATTTTCGGGGAAACAGGGTACTAAAATGGCAAAACACGGGTCTGCCAAAACAGCTCCATCTCAAATAGCCGGCCTCTCCGAGTGCAAAGACGGAAATGCTGAAATTGCAAAACACGTTTGCCAAAACAGTTCAATCTCAACTATACGATCCACTTTCGAGGGCTCTGAGCCCAAAGCAAAAATCCAGACAGAACCGTCTCCAAGTTGGAACGGAATCTTCCGGGGCTTTTTGACCTGGGACAAAACACCGCCTTTTTGAAGCATCCTCTTTCAAGTTGGGGAGGTTGGCCAATTCAACCCTGAAAAGGGGAGGCTTGCTGCAAAATACCTAGGTGTCAGAGAGACTTTTTTGGGAACCGTCAGGATAAAACATTCAAGCTGTTTCCATGTTTATTCCAAAGGCACAAAGCCAGCTGATGGAACACTTCAAAAAAAAGAAAAAAGTTCCCCCTCTTTTTTTTTATGTGCTAGCCTAAATCGGAATTAAAGGTAAATTTCTGACATTGGTTTTTCATTATATAAGGGATGGGATGATGGGGAAGAAGCCTCCAAAAACGGCTAAGGCCCCCATGATTCCTCACTCCTCCTCACGTTACTGAATGCTTGGTGGGTATACAGATAGTTCATTTAGTGACTTCATGCTGCCAAGGGTTTGAATTTTTGATCATGGGGATGTTGCAAAGGTGGGATTCAACGGGTATAACGACCGGTTCGGTGAGTATTCGCTTCGCTCAAACCGGTCCAAACCGGCTGAATCCCACCCCTGGTCATTACTGTGAAAAGTAGTCGTAAGTTAAATCTTTTGGTGCCGTTGTTAACTTTGGTCCTTGAATGAATGGTTGTGAGTCAAGGACGGCCTATAATTTAAATAAAATACAATAAAACAAAACAGGAAGACAATAGGTGACAGAGCTCCAGATTTACAGTCCAAATCCATTTCTACTTCCTTTTTTTTTGGCAATCATCCTAGACTACTTTGTTTGTTTGTTTGTTTGTTTTCAAAATAAGCAAAGTGCAAAATATAAAAACTGCCGACGAGAAAACGAGCCCGCTGTCTTTCGAGGGAAGATGCACACCGCCACAGTCACCCTAAAAGCGAAACTCAGGATAAAACAATAACTTAAAAAAAAAGACAAGGCATGGCCTGCGCATATTGAGCCGGGCGGAGGCAAGATGGGCAGTCAATAAAAACTAATAAATAAAAGCTATTAAAAAACACCTCTAATGCCTGCTTGTTGCCCAAGGACTTGGAAGGGCTAGGCTGCCACAACGGCATTGCTAAGAGAGGTCACTTGGTACACTGTCACACAAAAAAAAACCCCAAACACAACATTTGAAAGAGATCAGGGGGGAGGGGGCGGCCGTGAAATGCACTGCCCTCCCTCCAAAATAGTAATAATTATTGTTATAATAATAATAATACAGACAAAAGTGTAGCAAGAGGACTCGTCCCCACCTGAGCCTCGCTGCGACCCTTTCCTTCGCTTCAGAGCCTTCTGCAAAATGTCCTTCATGGTAACCTTCAGGCTCTCCACCTGGATCAGGGAGAATCCATGCGCGGCGTTTCTGCAAAGGCACAAGAGAGAGAGGGGAGTTGAGGGGCACAAAGTGGTTCACGCACGGGCTGGGCCCACGCTGCCACCAGGGGGCAGCCTTAGGGCAGGCAAGAATTTTACACTGAACAGAGTACAGAATGCAGAATACAGTAGATTAGAGCCAAAAATACAGGATAGGATTAGGATAGAAGAGAAGATAATAGGAATAGAAGAGAATGGAGAACAGAATAAGGACTAGAATAGAATAAGGACTAGAATAGAATAAGGACTAGAATAGAATAAGGACTAGAACAGAATAAGGACTAGAATAGAATAAGGACTAGAATAGAATAAGGAATAGAACAGAATAAGGACTAGAACAGAATAAGGACTAGAATAGAATAAGGACTAGAATAGAATAGAACACAATAAAGAATAGAATAGAATAAGGAATAGAACAGAATAAGGACTAGAACAGAATAAAGAATAGAACAGAGCAGAATAGAATAGGAATAATAGGGTTGGAAGGGACCTTAGAGGTCAACTAGTCCAACCCCTCGCTCAAGCAGGAGACCCTCTACCATTCTGGACAAATACTGTCCAGTCTCTTCTTGAAAACCTCCAGGGATGGAGCCCCCACATGCTCTTGAAGGTATAGTTTTGAAGAACTTCTGAAGCCAAGTGGGTCTCTCGCTTGAAAAAAAGCTTTGGCCTGTCCCCGTTTTATTTATTCACTTGATCTCCTACACCCCATTTCCCCAAGCTCGAACTCAGGTAGGTAGGATTCTTTGGGGGTGGAACTTGTGAGGGATCTGAAAAGTTTACTAGTACTGCGGAGTGCAGGTTTGAGGGTGTAAGGGAGGCTCTGCTTAAATTCCACTCTGCAAATTGGACGTGGCTCAGCTTGGAGTTCAGGAGACTTCGGGGAATAGAGCAGATTCAATCTGGAGCAATTAATGCTCTTTGGCTGTTAGAGGCAGCGCTGTTTGTTTGGACTGACCCCGGAACCCCTTTGCGTATCTTGGATGGAATCGAAACCCTGCTAATTAAGGGCGTTGCCAAAGACGGCCAATTTGGATTATAACCCTGGCAACGTGAGGGCGATGCGATGCTCGCTGTCAAAACAAGGCGAGTGTTACAACAGCCCTGTGGATTATTGCTCTGGGTCCTTTCCCAGGCCAGAGTAGTTCACACACACACACACCCCCGCTCCCCAGCCGCCTTCTCCTTCTCGCTTTCCAGGCATGACGGAGAGAAAATTAGCCTCCCTAAACTTCTCTGTTGCACGTAGGGATATGGCTAGGTTGCTCTGACTGGATGGTGGGGAAGGGAAGGATTTATTACTCCTTGCAGAAAGCTGGTCATTTGCATCCTTTTCAGAGAGCCGCTGAGGCCACTTGGAGGTATGTTTTGTGTCCTCAGGGTCACTTGAGTGGCGCAAATGGGTATGGAGCCTTCTTGGAACTGCTGAAAGGACTGTGTTGCATCCTTCTGCATTTAAAAGACTCTTTTGAAGGAAGCAAAATCCACATTTTGGACAGTGAGGACAGCTGGTTTGAAAGGGGGGGGTGTCAAAGAGGCATCTATGTCAAACTTGAGCAGCCCTGTCACAACGAAGGGGGAGGGATATGACATTGTGTACCTCCAGTCTACAACATGGTCCTTTCAGCAGTTCCAAGGAGGCTCCACACCCATATGCACCACTCAGGTGACCCTAAGGACACAGGCAAACCTCCAAGGGGCCTCAACGACTCTCTAAAAGGATGCAAATTCTTTCAGAGCAAAGCTGCACCTTCAGAGCTGCACGAGTGAAGAAAAATAGGATTAGGCAAGATGTATGAGATAGTGACCCCGAAGTAACTTTCAGAAGTTTCAAGAGCACCTCTGCTAATCTGCCTCATCTATTTTAGATGGTTATTCCCAGCTTGCTTAGATTGCATTTCGCAATTACTGCTTTTTGGGGTTTTAAATCTAAGCTTATCTAAAAACCTCAGTAGATGAACAGGATAGAAATGACAAATTATTATCATTAAGTTACCTCCCTTTCGTAAAACCTGCAAGCGGTCTTAGCTATTTCCTTGGTGACAGACTTGTTTAACAATAAGGAAACTCAGGATGGGCTGCCCAGCTCTGGAGCAGCACAAATAGAAAGTAAAGTATGTTTCTTCCCAACTTTTCCACCACAGAAGAGGTTTGAAGCAATGAAGGACAATATTTGTAGCTCGGGGTTGAAATGAGGGGCCCTCGGTGCTCTCTGAACTTGGTGGCTTTCTTGAAGACGTTTCATTACCCAACTAGGTCACATCATCAGCATCAGAAGGGAGTGGGGTATGTGGAGAGGAGGAGGAGGAGGAAGAAGAAGAGGACTGTGTGGTCCTTGGTGCTCTCTGAGCTTAGTTGTTTTTTGCAGACCTTTCATTATGCAAACTAGCTAACATCATCAGTGCTAGAACTGATCACTAGCCCTGATGATGTTACCTAGTTGGATCATGAAACGTCTGAAAGAAAACAACCCAGCTCAGAGGGCACCAAGAACCACACAGTCCTCCTCTTGCTACTCCTCTGCCTCCTCTTATTCTTCCACCTCCACTCCTCCTTCTCCTCCACTCCCCAAATCCCATTCTCTTCCAGCACTGATGATGTTACCTATCTGGGTCACGAAAACGTCTGCAAGAAAACAACCCAGTTCAGAGAGCACCCAGGGCCCCGCATCTTTCAATCTATACCTGAAAGAGAATTGTTAGAGAGCTTTCATTCAGAAGATAGGTAAGACACCCCTCTAGTGAGGGAAGGCATTTTGCAAGGATGCTCATCTTTCCATTTTTGGGGGGGCACCAAGCAGCGAGGAACTATCGGTTATCAGAGCTAAAAAGGGCCAGGAGATGTTAAAGCATCCTTTGCAATCCGGGTCCTTGCAAGAACGGGATTCTCCAGACAGACAATCTTGGGAATGGTCCATAATTCCCCAACGGACAATCTTTAGGTGGATAAAGAACCAGCCTTAAGAAAAGACCATCGCTGGCCAAGGACGTTCTCTCGTCCTCTTGTCCCAAGTGGCTTTTTTCCCACCAGCAAAACCGAGCCAGAACTGGGAAGTTCTGGCTTGCACCCTTTAACGATTGAGCAACAGAAAGGAAGAAGTAAAATTTCCTCCCGTCTTGTGAGTACAAAGCTGTTATGACAACCAAGGAGCATTTGGTCCCCTTCGCAAGAAGTTGGCTAAAAGTTTCGTCTTCGGTTGCCATTATACAAATTCTCAAAGGGAGGGGAAAAATTCCAGAAGGCGAGGAAGCTTCCCTCTCCGTACTGTTAAGAGATGGGAAGGACCAGATGTCCAGAAAAGTGTAGAAAAACCAGTATCAACGGAAAACAAAACAATTCTAACCAAGCAAACTCCAACCTGAAAAGATAGATAGAAGAGATGTTAGGTAACTAGGTGACTGATGATGTTGTTACCTAGATGGGTAATGAAACGTCTGTAAGAAAGCCACCATGCTCAGAGAGCACCAAGCACCCCATGCATCCTCATTGTTCTCTGTGCATAGAAATGGAAACCACCGTGTTTCCCTGAAAATAAGACCCTGTCTTATATATTTTTTTGCCACCCAAAAAGGCACCAGGTCTTGTTTTCGGGGGATGTCATCCACTGCAGAAGAAATGGGCCGGCAAGGCGGGTGTTGGAGTGTGCAAGACCTGGCTACAACTGTCCAAAGGTACGTAGTAGGGCAGCTCCACACACCGCCATCCCCACCCTAGCTTAATTTTTACCCGTGTACTCTGGAGTGGGCAACTTAATTAGGGCTTATTTTGGGGGTGGGGCTTATATTGGGTGCACATGTAAAAAAAAATCAAGCTAGGACTTACTTTCAGGGTAGGTCATAGTTTTGGGGAAACAGGGTAGTTAGACATTTTGAAGCTTGGAAAGAAACTTCGATTAATCTTTTCCCCTCATTTCCCCCCTTGTCCCCTACTTCCAACCAAGCCTTCATACCTGGTCTACAGACATAAGATTTCACAGCTCAACTTATTCCTTCGATAGCAAGGAAATCTACACGGGCAAAATAGGTTCACGCTGAGAAAGTTTTTTGATGATTTATAGAGACTTGTTAATCTGCAGGGAACTTTCCCTTTGACACAGCACCTTTGCCTGGAGAGAGTTAATGGGACAGGAAACCCCCCTCCCCAATTCCTCTCTCATTTTAATAGACTGCAAAGTTTTTCTGGCTTCGGTTTCAGGCTAAACCGTTTTCCTTGACATTTAAGACAGCTGTGTGAGGGCAAAGTTGGAGAACGGCAAGAATACTCTAAAGAGGTTTTTTTTTTTAATTTTCTTTTTTCCTGGCGCTCTCTTGGCCCAACTCCAAAATAAATGTTAAGAAAATGGCTTGCAACGGGCGTCCGAGTGAAGAGGGAAGTTAAGAGTAATAACAGCCGAGGAGACCAGAGTGTGAAGCACCATTTCTGCTGTCCCAGGCCTGGAAGAGAGAGGGAGGGAGGAACCCCCCCCACTCTGCTGAAAAACTGCACAAGAGTCCCTCTGCTTTGAACTTAGGTGGAAATAATTTTGTTAGGATTGTATGTTAGCCTTGCAAACCTAAGGTGGCTCTTTGGTGGAACCTCAGCTCAAAGTTCTAACTATTTGGGATGCTGCAGACGGCCAAGATCAAAGAGAAGCTTCTGGCTCTATCGGGATGAGGTCAACAGCTTTCAACATCTGAATAGAATAGAATAGAATAGAATAGAATAGAATAGAATAGAATAACTGAGTCGGAAGGGACCTTGGAGGTCTTCTAGCCCAACCCGCTGCCTAGGCAGGAAATCCTACACCACTTCAGACAAAGGGTGACCCAACATCTTTTTAAAAACTTCCAGTGTTGGAGCATTTACAACTTTTGGAGTCAAGTTGTCCCACCGATTAATTGTTCTCAGAGTCAGGAAATTTTTCCTTAGTTCTAGGTTGCTTCCCTCCTTGATCAGTTTCCACCCATTTATTGCTTCTTGTCCTGCCTTCAGGTGCTTTGCAGAATAGCTTGACTCCCTCTTCTTTGTGGCAGTTCCTCAGATATTGAAAGACTGCCATCATGTCTCCCCAAAACCTCCTTTTCATTACACTAGACCTACCCAGTTCCAGCAACCGTTCTTCACATGTTTTATCCTCCAGTGCCCTCATCATCTTCGTTGCTCTTCTCTGCACACTCTCTAGAGTCTCAACGTCTTTTTTCCATCGTGGTGACCAAAACTGCTAAGGGTCGTTTCCTTCAAGTCCACTGCTGGAAACTTTAGGGACACTTCACCCCTCCCTTCTGCTCAAATTCCCAATTCAGTTTACATTTAGGAGTTCCTCCATCTAAATGGGAATCAAATCCAACCTGGTTTAGCTTTTCAAGGTCAGATGGGGTCAGATGGAGCCTGTTACTGGTTCGGTAATCCTTGAAGATCTATCACTTCCAACAATGAAGGTTCTAATTGCCAGCATCAAACTAAGAGCGCATCTTTCTCGAGAGTGTTTGACCATGCTGGGGAATATTCCCTCCTCTGAGACAACCATGGTTTTGGGCCATGCATGATTAGCATAAAATTCTTCACGGATTTTATCCCTTTCAGTTCAGACCTTCTACTGGTTGTCTGGACATCTGGTCTTTTTGGAACAGATATTTTAATGTTGCAAAGGGATATCTTGCTTTCATAACACCCAGACGTGTTTTGTGCCAGAAGGTGGCTTGGAAATATTTCAGATAGACAAGACAGACATAATGGGGTGAATGGACAGATAGAAAGAATGAGTGTTTACGATGGATGGTTGGAATAGACAAGAGATAGATTGACAGCTATAAAGGATGGATGGATAGAGGAATATATAGAATAAAAGGGGAGGTGGATGGATGAATGGATATGATGGATGTAATGGACAAATAGATTGACAGAGGGATATAATGTATGGATAGATGAATGGACAGAATGATTGGGTAGGTAGATGGAAGGATGGATCACAATATCCATAGTTTCCCACTTTGGGGTGGGTTCCAACAGAACTCTGCAATAGTACAATTCAGAGAAGACATCACAGCTTAGAAGGTCCATGCAAGG
>CM019157.1:8441997-8464497 GCA_009733165.1 Naja naja
ATCCTTGTCTGAGGGAGCTAAGAGATCCTTGTCTGAGGAAGCTAAGAGATCCTTGTCTGAGAAAGCTAAGAGATCCTTGTCTGAGGAAGCTAAGAGATCCTTGTCTGAAGGAGCTAAGAGATCCTTGTCTGAGGAAGCTAAGAGATCCTGTCTGGAAGCCAGAGATCCTTGTTCGAGGAAGCTAAGAGATCCTTGTCTGAGGGAGCTAAGAGATCCTTGTCTGAGGGAGCTAAGAGATCCTTGTCTGAGGAAGCTAAGAGATCCTTGTCTGAGGAAGCTAAGAGATCCTTGTTCTGAGGAGCTAAGAGATCCTTGTCTGAGGGAGCTAAGAGATCTTGTCTGAGGAAGCTAAGAGATCCTTGTCTGAGGAAGCTAAGAGATCCTTGTCTGAGGAAGCTAAGAGATCCTTGTCTGAGGGAGCTAAGAGATCCTTGTCTGAGGAAGCAAGAGATCCTTTGTCTGAGGGAGCTAAGAGATCCCTGTCTGAGGAGCTAAGAGATCCTTGTCTGGGAGGAAGCTAAAGAGATCCTTGTCTGAGGAAGCTAGATCCTTGCCTGAGGGAGCTAAGAGATCCTTGTCTGAGGAAGCTAAGAGATCCTCGCCTGAGGAAGCTAAGAGATCCTTGTCTGAGGGAGCTAAGAGATCCTTGTCTGAGGAAGCTAAGAGATCCTTGTCTGAGGGAGCTAAGAGATCCTTGTCTGAGGGAGCTAAGAGATCCTTGTCTGAGGAAGCTAAGAGACTTGTCTGAGGAAGCCAGAGATCCTGTCTGAGGGGCCAAGAGATCCTTGTCTGAGGAAGCTAAGAGATCCTTGTCTGAGGGAGCTAAGAGATCCTTGTCTGCTGAGGAAGCCAAGAGATCCTTGTCTGAGGAGCTAAGAGATCCTGTCTGGGAGTAAAGAGATCTTGTCTGAGGAAGCTGCTGAGATCCTTGTCTGAGGAAGCTAAGAGATCCTTGTCTGAGGAAGCTAAGAGATCCTTGTCTGAGGGAGCTAAGAGATCCTTGTCTGAGGAGCTAAGAGATCCTTGTCTGAGGAAGCTAAGAGATCCTTGTCTGAGGAAGCTAGCAGATCGGCTGACCTCTAAAAGAGGAAAACAATCCAGCGGTGGAGATTTTTTGCGATATCTTCTCTAATAAAATCTTGGTGAACGAACTTAGGAAGAGCCTCATTTTCTGGGGGAGCCAGTGGAGATGCGAGGGTATCAGCTAAAGCTTGCTATCTCCTCTCAGAAGGAGCCTCTCCCCAAGACTCCCCTTGGGGAGAAAAATCCCACCTCCTCCCCGCAGATGAAATGGGGGGGTGGGTGGGAAGTAGATCTGGCCCCGACCTCACGCAAGGAGGCCTCCCTTTTTGAGCCTGACGGGCCTTTTCAAAAGCCATCAGCTCGGGGAGACGAATGGCCTCGTTCAAAGCTGGGATGGCTGCCCTCTAGTCTTCTCCTTGCGTAACTTTGCCAGAGTCCTTGGGAGTTGCCAAATCCGGTCACGCCTGCTTAGCTCTCTCGAGTGATGGTGCCAAAAGAGAAAATAAGACACAGATGTATTTCAGCGCTTGGCGATGCCAGACAGAGAGACAGCTAATAGCTTCATTTCGACCCTCCCCTACCAGCTGGGCACAGGTGGGGTGGGGTGTGGGGGATAATGAGGTGCCTTTTCCTAATCAAACTCAATTATTTAACACTCTCCATAACGGGCGAAGAAGTTTGGCGCTCAGTTCAACCTATTGAAAGGCTCGGAGAAATGGGCCTCTTTCAACCACCGGTGGGGAGTAGAGTCCAACGATGGCGGTGATGCTGGAGTGGTAATTTGGGAGCAATCTTTGGAGTGGGGGATGTCTGGCTGCCTCCTTCACCTCTGCCTACTAACCCTGTGGTACTATGATTTTTTTTTTAATTCTGTGTAGGTTGCTAAGAACCAAAGACAAGGATCTTCTCGGGTGGCAAACAGCCAGTGGTGTTTGTAGAGTTCAAATCAAAGAATTTATTATTGCTATCTGTTGATAAGAATTCTGCTCAATGAATGGTCAAAATTAAACCAGTGCCAGGCTCAATGGAATTCACGGGGATGGATTTGGGGCTCTTGTGGCAACGCAATGATTCCAAACTGATGACATGTTTAACTCCGCCTTCCAGCTCAGCCTGCTGCTCTCCTATGGATCTCATGTAACGTGGTATGCTCTAATATGCTGGATTTTTAGCTTCTGGGATTCTTAGTGGCCACAGGGCTGGAGGTGATGGGTGTGTATCTGCATTAAAGGAGCCTCTGCGGTGCAGTGGTTAGAGTGCAGTACTGCAAGCTACTTCTGCTGCAGCCAGCTGCCTACAATTTGGCAGTTCAGATCCCACCAGGCTCAAGGTTGACTCAGCCTTCCATCCTTCCGAGGGGGGTACAATGAGGACCCAAATTGTTGGGGGCAAGAGGCTGGCTCTGTAACCGCTTAGAGAGGGCTGGAAAGCACTATAAAGCGGTATGTAAGTCTAAGTGCTATTGCTATTGCTATTCAGCTGAAAACTGTCTCCAGAAACATACTTCCTGGCCCATATCCATGTCTTTCCTTTCCTTTCCTTTCCTTTCCTTTCCTTTCCTTTCCTTTCCTTTCCCTTCCCTTTCCTTTCCTTTCCTCCTCTATTATTTATTTATTTATTAATTCGACTTATATGCTGCCCCCTCTCGCGAAGGACTCGGGGCGGCTTACAAAGTAAAAATAACACAACAATAAATTAAGTAAAACCAGATTAAACAAATCAAGCCGAATTAACACTAAAATCCCAGAATTAAAACTCTAAAAAACCACCCCACCCCAGGGTCACAGCCCGGGTTGATTAAACAACCAGGTCTTCAGATCGCGACGAAAGTGGAGGTCAGCTGTATGGAGCTCCAGGGGAAGTTGATTCCAGAGGTCAGGGGCCACCGACAGGGCCCGCTCGCCGGGGACCGCCAGCCGGCACCCCAAGGAGCCCCTTCCCCTCCTTTCCCTTCCCCTCCTCACATAGCTGTCCATCTCACAAACATCTGAACAATGAAGCAAAGTCAGAGAAAAGGAACAGAAAAGAGATGATTTCACATATAAACTTCCCAGGCTTGTAAGTGGGGAGGATTGCAAGCTAAAACCCTCAACAAAGGCCTGGATACTAAACACATTGTGTTGCGCAACCACAATGTTTCTTCAATACTTTGAAGAGCATCCTTGCATTGGTCTTTCATTATTGTTCCCGCGTGACCTTGTGCAAAGGAGAACAGCATAGCCTCCTATTCTTACTATATAATCTCATAATCTTATAGCGGTCAGTTAATCGATTAATAAATACGAGAAGGAAGAGACTTACATTCGGACAAAGAGGGACTGCTTGGCCACCAAGCCTGGCGATGAATACTTCTCCACCAAGGCCAGAGTACTGAAGCCGAACTTGTGAATGGGTTCGTTGCAATCCAAGGGGGGGAAATCCGTGTCAACTTCCCCATCATCTTCGGCAATGTGCAGGCAGTAAGCACTGACGTTATCGCTGGGAGGAACCGGGAGAAAGAGAAGTTGGGAGGCCCACAGACAAAAACCCCAGAAATTCCAAATCCATGTTTATGAATCAATGATTGTGATTCCCCACAGACGTTGACCAAATAGATATTTTAACCTTCAAGGCAAAACAAAACACTTCGAATGTTTGGGGATACAAAAGAGGCAACTGTTGTCGGGTTGTTTAGTTCTATGAAGAATCTGCTCCACTCACAAACACCTCTCACGTGGTTTGTAATTCTGAATATTCAATATTCCAGTCACACAGGAAGCCTAGAGATAAAATAGGTTTGCACTTGATGGCATTTGCTTCCTGATTCATGCAGAAAATGATTCATTTGCTTGAATGGGTGCTACCATTTCAGACATTCTTCTTGTTACCTGGGTACTTCTATCTATATGACCAGTTGGAATCCTTAAATACAGCTATTGCCTTTGAAAAATCTTAGATAAAATTAAAGTTCTCGGCAACTTTAAGACTTGTGGACTTCAACTCCCAGAATTCCTCAGCCAGCAAAGGGTTGGAGAGCCCTGGTTTAGGTTTGATTTTAATCCCCTTGTGAACTTGAATTTCTCTTCTCCCTCGTTCAATCTGACAAGTCCAGGCTGAAGTTTTCCCTGTCTGTCTGACTGATGCGGAAATTAATTAATAGTCAGGCGCATGTTAATTGTTTAATTGGCCGCTTGATCTATATGGATCATTTTTGGAAAGGACCATTAAATGAGTTGATTTACAAAGTTTATTGATTGGATGTGACAGTGAATTATTTTGCCGACTCCCTGATTTGCTATTTCCCCCAATTAATTCGCATAACTTGGGTGGGTAACTTAGTTCACCACCAAGCGTGCATATCCCAGGTAATTCATCCTTAAGCTGTCATTTATTATATGTTAAGAGAGAGGTAATAACAACCCCTCTCAAGTTTCTCTAGCTTGTGGTGTCTCCTCAACAGACAGGTAACCAGAAAGTACAGGGTCCTGGAATACAACTACTCCTTGACTTACGACCATTCGTTTAATGACTGTTCCAAGTTAAAACGGCATTGGTGACTTATGGTTTTCACGCGGCCATAGACCTTGGTGTTCTCCGCGCTTGGTGGTTTTCTTGCAGACATTTCATGGCAGACCCTATACCCATGATGCCCAACCTATGGCACAAGTGCCACAGGTGGCACACAGAGCCGTTTGTGCCGGCACGCAAGCCACAAGCAAACTTACCTCACTGCGCATGCGCGCGCCTCACAGCTGATTTTCGGCCTGTTTGAGGCCTTTTTCAGCCTGCCAGAGGTTTGAGGAAGTCTGCAGCCCGGCCGTTCATCACTTCCGGTATTTCTGGAAATACCGGAAGTGATGAAACGGGCCTATTTTTCGGGCTGCAGAGGCTTTCATCAAGTCACCTTTTTCAGTGCCATTATAACTTTGAATGGTCTCTAAATGAACTGTTGTAAATCAAGGATTACCGGTACAAAAATACAAAAGGCTTCTTTGCTTGCAAAAAGCGGCCCTAAATACCAACCGTTGGAATGGGGAATTACCTTCTGAAGATCAATGACTGACAGCTGTCATAGAAAGCTAAACCCTTCTGCTCACTGCTTAGACGAGATTCTTTCCTTCCTTGCAGGATTAGCCCTGTAAAGTGGGAAACGATTTCTTCCAACAACCGGTTCTCCGAACTGCTCAGACAATGAACATACAGTTAGCACCCCACCTCTGGGCGGGACTCTTGCCAAGGTGTAGTTGCTTTGCCGAGAAGTTCTCCAAGCCGGTTAAAAGGCAGGCGAAATTTAAGCGAGCGGGAATCAGGCGGGCAAGAAAGGAAATCTCAGGGGCCAAATTCTTCAGATTTGAGCAGCTCAGGAAGAAGCACGCTCCTCGCTAGGGGAGTTTAGGGAAAGGAGGCGCTGTGTCACTCCCACCTGTCAGAAAAAGGGGCTTCAACCCTCAGGGAGGTGAAAACGCTACCTGTGTATGTGACACCGACGGGGAGGTGATTTGTCTTTTTTAAAAACAAACAAACAAGACACCTCCTCTCTCCCCCCCCCACCCCTCCATCCCCCCAAAAAGGGAGTGCATCTCGAAATGATGATTCATTTATACAACACCGGGCTTCACAGCCTTGTCATTACACAGTACCCGGTAATTTAATTGAAAGAGAAATAGATATAGATGTACGCAGAGCTCGGAAGGAAATATTGATAAATGGGGAAGTGTTGTGGTGAGACTTATCTGGGGTGTGTGTGTGTGTGTGTGTGTGTGTGTGTTCTTCCGTTCAATCGTGTCCAATTCTTGGAGACTCTCTGGACAAGTCCCTACAGTTTTCTTGGCTAGGTTTTTCAGAAGGAGTATGCTGCTGCTGTCTGTCTGCCAGCCTTGACTGTCTGTCTGTCTGTCTGTCTGCCTACCTATAATCCATTTATCTATCTTATCTATCCACAACGTATTTATCTACCCATTTATCTATCGTCACCCATCATCCATCCATCCATGCTATCTTATGTATCAACATATCTTTCTATTCATCTATCCATTCATTGTCCATCATTATATCTGTCCGTCCATCCATCATCCATCCATCCATCCATCCATCCATCCATCCATCCATCCATCCCTATCTACTCCCTTAGTATCTATCTATCTATCTATCTATCTATCTATCTATCTATCCATCTATCCATCCATCCATCCATCCATCCATCCATCCATCCCTATCTACTCTCTTAATATCTATCTATCTATCTATCTATCTATCTATCTATCTATCTATCCATCCATCCATCCATCCATCCATCCATCTTATCTATCAGTGTATCTATCTATTCATCTATCCATCATGGCTGTCTGTCTGTGTCTCCATCCACCCACATTTTCAACTTATCTACCTACATACTTACCTGTCAAAATCCATTTCCTTATGTAAAAAATGTTCCATGGAAAGAGAGAGGGAGAGAGGGGAGACGGGAGGGAAGGAGTGAGAGAACGAGAGGGGGAGGGAGGGAGAGGGAGAGAGGAGGGAGGAAAGGTGGGAGAGAGAGAGGGAGGGAGAGAGAGAGAGAGAAGGAGGAAGGGAGAGGAGAGAAAGAGAGAGAGAGAGAAGATGACCCCTGAAGGGACCTACTTCAACTTGGGTTCCCGTCCTTCGCTCGTGTATTGCCAGCAGATGAGCCCGATCAGGTCCTGCACCTTGGCGTTGGCAATTGTCACCACAGTCATGGGTTGCAACTTGTCCTGGTTGGTGTGGAGTGGGAGGTAGACGTCAATGATTTTTGTTGCGGTTGTGCCAATGTGGCCCTGTTGGGAGAAGAGAGGTCAAGGTAGACCTGAGCAGTTCGCGTTTAGGCAAGAGAGATGCTTCCCACGCCAGGCTGGGTTAATACATCAAAATAAAGCCAAACTTTATTACGTTCTTATATGAGCAGAGGGTAACTTCTGCCCAATCGATGCAGTACTGCCAATCCTCTACCTTTTTAGACGTGGAGTGGGGAAGGGGCTCCAATTTCCAAAATTGCCGCCTAAGAATGATGGGAGTTGAAGCTAAAACATCCAGAGGGGACCAAGTTAGGAAGTAGATTATGCTATCAGGATTCCATGCAGTTGCCCTAATTAAATCATGAGCGTCGAGCCAAGCTTCAAAACCTTCAAAGGATTTATTAGGAGCGAACATGTCGGCATGGCCTGTTTTAGAGTTGCCATATGCATCCTATATAGAATTTCTCCATCTTTAGTTGGGAAAGTTGTCTTTAAGAAAACGTACACTCTGAACTTTGATATATATTAAGTGAACCTGGCTTCCCCATGGATTCGGCTTGTTAGAAGGTTGCAAAAAAGAAGTCACGTGACTTCAGGAGGCTGCAACCGTCGTAAGTGTGAGTCAGTTGTCAAAGTATCTGAATTTTCAAATTTACTGCAGGGCTGCTCCAACCGTCATAAGGGTGAAAAAACAGTCACTTTTTTTCCAGGGCCGTTATAACTTTGAATGGCCACTAAATGAACCATTGTAAGTTGAGGATTAGCTGTCATTTATGTTTTTTTTTCTCCTGCTAGCTCTGGAGAAAAGGAGGATGATGCTGAACGTGGCTGATAGCATTTGCTGTTCTCCAAAATATTTCCAGATAAGGGAAATCGGATTTCAGGCCCTCGCTGTCCTTCCAAATCAAGCTTTATTTCTGATCAAGCCCAGAAAGTTGCTTTATAAGGCAGGGCGAAACGATGAAAGAAGTGAACATTCTTAAGACCTAAAACCCAGCACTGCAAACTAATTTTTTGCAGCTAAATGTTGGTGCACATCCATGTGTTTTATCAGCTCTTTGTCGATTTTTGCTTTTTCTAGTGGGCTGCTGGCAAAACTTCAGACGTTATTTTGTAGTAGTTGTTGGTACTTTTTACTACGAGACTATAAGAAAAAAATAGTGCTACTGATTTAATTATTCTCTCGTATATTATGGCACTGGGTTTTCTTTTGTCTTTTTTTTCCTCCTGGAGGCTGCATGGAGGTGGGTTTTCTTTTCCCCTCGTTCCTTTACCCTTAACACTAGCCTTTAAAAAAAAACAACCAATTTTAAACAAAGGAACAAGCTGGCAAATAAAAGGGAATACGAGCTGCTTTTATCTGCTCGGCTGAACATTTGCTGCCGTGGGCTGGAGTGCAGGCGTGCAGGGATTTCCAAGTACGCTCAATTCCTAAGCGGTTGATTCCAATACTCTGCTTTGAATGTGGCTGCTTTTCATTCTGGGAGTGCATGAAGGCGATACGGGGACAGTGCATTTCTGACAGTGGGAAAGAAACCTTAAAACAGGGGAAATAAATCAAGGTGCTCCATCACTGGAGGGTTTCGAAGGAGAGACTGGGGAGAGGCTTGTTGCAAATTGTAGTCTGTCTCCTGTTTTTTTTTAAATTACATTTATATGCCGCCCTTCTCGAAGACTCAGGGCGGCTTACAATTTTTGGAGCACAACCCAATGCGCTCAGCAATAGCCTTCCTTCCATTGTATATGCCTGCTTATTACTAAGCGGCATTTTTACAAGGTCAGCTAATTGCCCCCAACAATCTTGGGTCCTCAATTTACCTCCCCCGAGAGGATGGAAGGCTGAGTCAACCTTGAGCCTGGTGGGATTTGAGCCTACAGTAATTGTAGACCGCTGGATCTTAAGAGCAGGCATTTAACAGCCTGAGCCACCAAGGACTGTTTGAGCAAGGGGGTGGATCACAAGATCCCCAAGATCCCTCCCAACCCTACGACACCAGGTTCCATGTTAGGCTGGTCTAAGGAAGAGAAGGACTAGGGGTAACGTGGTAACAGTCTTCTAATAGTTGAGGGGCTGCCACAGAGAGTCAGCTTATGGAATCAGCTGCCCCTGGGGCTCCGTTTGGCCCCTGACCTTCGCACCTTCCGTCACGATTTGAAAACCTGGTTATTTGCACAGGCCGGGCTGGGCTGACCTCTGGGGTGGGGGTGGGGTGGTCTAAATTTTTGAAATTTTATAATCTGTATTGTGATTTTAGTCTGATTGGGCTTGTAACTGTTTAATAGTTTTTTTTAGTAATTGATTGTTGGTTTTTAGTTGTGAGCCGCCCCGAGTCCTTGCGGAGATGGGGCGGCATACAAGTCCAATAAATAAATAAAAAGACGGGGGTCAACCTATTCTCCAAAGCACCATGAAGGCAGGACAATAAGGAATGGATGGAAGATTATCAAGGAGAGAAGCAACCGAGAATGAAGGAGGAATTTCCTGACGGCGAGAACGATCAGTGGAACTACCTGCCTCCAGAAGTTGTGGAAGCTCCAACACTGGACGTTTTCAAGAAGAGATTGGACAGCCACTTGTCTGAAGTGGTGTAGGGTTTCCTGCCTAGGCAGGGGGTTGGACTAGAAGACCTCCAAGGTCCCCTTCCAACTCTGTTATTCTGCAATTCTGCTGCTCAGAAGGAAGCCTGCAGGACTTTAATCTCCCACCAGCTGACGGCAGTCTCTTCTCTTACAAGTCCTACGAAGCTATCCCTGTCTTCTGTCTGGGGGTGCCTTGGGGAATACAGTCAGAGGGAAGGGTGGATTTATGAGTCTTATTTATATCATTCTAATGTTGGGAGGCTGAAGTAAAAAAAAAAAAAAATTGGGCCTTCGCTGCTTTATCATCATTAATCTTTTCCCGGGGAAGATGAAGAGGATGGGGAGCGAAGGCTGCCTGAATTGCTGATGTGCATAAACCAAATGGATCGCGGGGGGCAAAACATTTGCGTTTCCTTTTTTAAACAACACGCGCGCACACACACATTCTCGTAGGGAATGCAACACAGGCTGGTGGGGGGATGTATAGATAGTTGCAAGGGGAGGAGTCAAAAGGGGAAGCAGAGCCCCACTGCATCACAATTGCATTGAACAACAGAATAACAAAGTAGGAAGGGACCTCAGAGGCCATCTAGTCCAACCCTCTGCTCAAGCAGGAAACCCTATGTATTTCAGAGAAGTAGCTGTCCAATCTCTTCTTAAAAGCCTCCAGTGTTGGAGCACACACAACTTTTGGAGGCAGGTTGTTCCACTGGTTAATTGTTCTCACTGTCAGGAAATTTCTCCTTAGTTCCAGCTTGTTTCTCTCCTTGATGAGTTTCCACCTGTTGCTTCTTGTCCTGCCTTCTGGTGCTTTGGAGGATAACTTGACCCCCTCTTCTTTGGGGTAGCCCCTCAAATATTGGAAGATGCTCTCCTGTCTCCCCTGGTCCTTCTCTTCTTCCCTAGACTAGCCAGGCCCAGTTCCTGCAACTGTTCTTCGTATGTTTTATCCTCCAGTCCCCTAATCATCCTGGTTGCTCTTCTCTGCATCTTTCTAGAGACTCAACATCTTTTTGATATCACGGCAACCAAACTGGATGTAATATTCCAAGTGTGGCCTTATCCAGGAATTGGTCTCCGGTGCCAATTCGATGTTCCACCCCAAAGATTTATTTACACAATCCAATCCTTTGGAAGAGAAAGACACCCAAAATAGGTGATAGGGAAGTTGGCAAATTCCATCCCTCTTTCCTCTTTTCATCTCAATTATGTCCAGCTGAGAAACCCAAACTGCAGCAAGACAACCTGACCTTAAAATATGCTTCTTTGTTGTTGTTGTTGTTAATAAAACCCAGGGCCACTCGCTGATCTTTGGAGTCGTACTGGAGCCACGCTCCAAAAAGCAGGCAAAAGCCGGCACAAAGAGACAGGAACTCAATCCACTTTCCGTTTAATTTAATTGAAAGTTTAATGAACATTAAAATGAATTAATCAAAGTCCTGCAGGACAACTGCGCCCTGTGCATTTAATAATTTTCTTTTGCCGCGATATTAAAAATGACAGTTCAGAGATAACCACTGAATGGGTCCAAAGCTTTCGAGAGTTGCCTGGGAACCTTGGATTTCAAAGTGAGCATTCCCATTTATAATCCAATCCCCCCATTTTCCATTTGTGGCACCAAAATCCATTTGAACCCTCTTAGTGAAGCCTCGGTTTAATTCTCAGCAGAGAACCAAATACAGTAGATACATTTATTTGCTGGCGGGGGGAAAAATATGATTAATTTGTTAATAATCATGATTTACCACATCTTCCTTTACAATGGAGTTCGGTGACTTAATGTTATAACGCTTTAAGATTAGATGGCCTAATGATATATAATGCGAAAGATTTTTAACCGAATCGTTATTTAGTGAGTCATAAAAACCCTCTTAAAAATTAATCTTTCACGCACATCCAGCTTATCCAAAGTTAGCATTTAATTAGATGGCCTTGGCCCAAATGAGCATACTATTTTATTTGCTCAATCAGGATATGCCTCTCTAGTAATTAGAATTAATTCAAGCCATTGACTCACACCTCCTAACAAACAATATAAAACATTAGGAAAAACAGAAATAAATGGAGGGGAGGGTTTTGGGTTTTTTTCCCCTTTCCCAAATCTTCTCCCCAAAAGTCACATGATTCTTAATTTCACAAGACCCCCCCCAAAAAATGTCTCCCATGTTTTTCTCTTTAAAAGGGAGACATACTTCATGCATGCATTTTTTTAACAGATAGACAAGAATGTTTGTTAGTTCAGGATTGATATGAGGGATCCTTGGGGCTGTCTCAGCTCAGTGTTTTTTGGTAGACGTTTCATGACCCAACTAGGTAACATCATCAGGGCTAGTGGGTGTGACTTGATTCCTGTTTATCTACAGTAGCTCTGAGCTGGATTGTTTTCTTGCAGACATTTCATGACCCAACTAGGTAACAACATCAGTGCCAGTGAGTGTGAACTGCTCCCTGTTTACCTAGAGTAGCTCTGAGCTGGGTTGTTTTCTTGCAGGCATTTCATGAGCCAACTAGATAATGCCATCAGTGTACAAAAAACCAAGCACAGGAAACACTAAGGACCTGAGCTTTCATGGTGCAGTTTCATGGTGCAGAAACTCCCATGAGCCATTGATACTGACTCCTAAGAAATCTGAATGGGACCAAAATAAAAACAGAATGCAATTCTATGCTGGTTTTCAATTACTTTCAAATATGGAGGTCAGACATTTTTTTTTCAAGCAGGAGGTATATCATACAGACACTGCCCCCAACTATTTTTATATATTTTATATATTTAACGAAGCGTTGTTGTTTTTTAAACAGCCGCATTTCATCTCTTACCAATTTTCCAGTTTGATTTGAAAGATTTGTTTTCCCAAAGTAAAAGTCAGAGAGAGGGCTCCGTTTTCTCGTGAAGCAACCACGACCAACAGGCTCCAAAATTTCGAATGCCAAAGATTTAGGATGATGGCAGGTCCAGAATAACCTTGAAATGTTGGGAGGTTGAGTTATTTTTAGCACCGGGGTCAAGGCAAGCACCCAGCCTGGAAACTACAAGTACGATCCAGAACACAACTGGATCCACATATTGCACGAAGCCATCGTGGGTTTAATCTGGCTTGGCTTGAGTAGACTGAGCGGATCAAACAAAAAATCAGCTGGATTGCTTTCGTTTTTTCCACCAGACAGGAAAATCCCATTAATGTTCTCACTTAATTTATCTCGTTGGGGCTGTCACCCATCATAAAATTTTAACCCAGTAATTTCCTGTGATGCAAAGCATAACAGAGTATGAATATTTAAATGCTGTGTAAATAAAAGCCCCTTCTCCCCCTCCTGTGCATTTAATTTTGGTATTCTACAGCGGTGCCTTCACGCAGCATCTTCCCTCCGCCCTCTCAACGTTATTTTTTCAATTACAGCCCAGATGTTCTAAGGTGTCAGCAGGCAAAGCAAGTTTTGAGGAATAATTTCGTCGGCAATGGCAATGAAGATTCTGCACTGGCTTCAGGAGCCATTCACACACTCGTGTTTTCTTCTGAAATTCCCCCTTCCTGCCTCTTTTGCACTTCCAAACCCTTCCCCCTAATATCCCCGTTAATGATTATAACAACGTAAAGCGAAGAGGATGCTTGTAGCTCTGTTAAATGCCTAGCACTTAGCTCCAGCTGCCTGCAATTAGTGCAGGCTCGAATCCCACCAGGCTCAAGGTTGACTCAGCCTTCCATCCTTTCGAGTTCGGTAAACTGAGGACCCGGGATTGTTGGGGGCAATAAGCTGACTTTGTAAAAATGCCGCTTAGTAATAAGCAGGCATATACAATGGAAGGAAGGCTATTGCTGAGCGCATTGGGTTGTATCCCAAAAACTGTAAGCTGCCCTGAGTCTTCGGAGAACGGCAGCATGTAAATATGAATTTAAAAAAAATTGTATAGAATGTGAAGGAAGTGTGCTTGCGTTTTATTTTTATAGTTATAATGTACACTGAAGATGGCATTGGCAAAACACAAAGAGCCTTGGTGGTGCAGGCTGCTAAACGCCTAGCACTTAGCTCCAGCTGCCTGCAATTAGTGCAGGCTCGAATCCCACCAGGCTCAAGGTTGACTCAGCCTTCCATCCTCTCGGGGTAGGTAAAGTGAGGACCCAAGATTGTTGGGGGCAATAAGCTGACTTTGTAAAAATGCCGCTTAGTAATAAGCAGGCATATACAATGGAAGGAAGGCTATTGCTGAGTGCATTGGGTTGCGCTCCAAAACATTGTAAGCCGCCCTGAGTCTCCGGAGAAGGGCAGCATATAAATATGAATTAAAAAAAAACTAGATAATATCATCAGTGCTGGAAGGGACTGAGGATATATTGTATATAAACAGGGGGCAAACCCCACTCCTTTCTAGCCTGATGATGTTACCTAGTTGGGCAATGAGACATCTCCAAGAAAACTACCAAGCTCAAAGGAGCACCAAGGACTCCAAAATTCAACCCTGAGCTACACATATTTTCTATCTGTAATTAGGATGTTCCTAATGTCCTTTGGGAACAGGCAAGTTTGAAGTGTATAGGGTGTGCCTGGCCCATAACTCCTTTCTGACATAGGAGAAAAGTTGGAGGATGGGAACTGCAATTCCACAAGGAAGGTCCTTCACTGAGGAACATGTTTGAAAGCATCTTCAAGATGGTTCAATGGTCATCTCCAAGAGAGACAAACTCTGTTCTGTGACCAGTAAGTCAGCTTTCCCCAGCTTGCTGCCTGGAGCTCAACTGAGCTGGTGAAAGATGGCAAACAGAGAAGAAGGCCCCTCTGTTTTGGAGGATTTATTCCTATTTCACATCCCCCTCATCAAAGTGTGTTAATTTCATTAGAAGAGATAACAAAGCCAGCCATAAAGTGCAGCCACAAATGGCCTCTTAATAAATACGCTTTTAAAAGTACCATAAACACGATGTGTGTTTGCTCAGAAATCTGCTACCAGATCTCGTAATGAACAGATGCTATTAAAAGAAAAACAAGGAAAGAAAGAAAGTCTTCTCAGACATCCAGAGCTAGAAAACGCGCTGTGCATTTTAAAAACTCTTAAATGTGGCTATTGTAGATTCCTTGAGGATGTTTCTCCATTTTTTTTTTTTAAAACACAGACTGAGGCGTTGCTTTTTAACCTGCCCCCAATCAGAATACAGAAAATGAACAAGATTCTTTTCTTCCTGAGGAAAAAAATCTCTCTCTCCATCTCTCTCTCTCTCTCTCTCTCTCTCTCTTTCTCTCCCTCTCTCTATCTTAGACTTTGGTTATTAGTTAATGAATAGCTTGGATTTTATTCACTGCCTTTTAAAAGCATCTGGATTTTGATCCCTGCACCCACGGGGATAAGGTAGATGTGTATGAAGTCACTTTTGCCATTGTATCTCTGAACCGTCACTAAATGAACTATTGTAACTCGAGGGTCTACCTCTACCACACAGCTTTTCCAATCTGCAGGTTTTTTTTTTTTTAAACAAAACTACAAGGTGCCCTTTTGGATCAGGAGAAGGCGGCCTGTCAAATCCCAGCATCCGTGGAGAACGAGGCAGTAAGATTCTTTATCTCCAGTTGAAGAGAGAGAAGTTGTGGTTTACCACATACTGTTGAGATTCACTTTCCATTATCTCCAACCTAGCAACCTAGCTAGTACCTAGTTGGTATTAGCTGGATACCCGTGTTTCACTTCGAAACTATGTGGTCGGGCTTAGTTTTTGGGGAGGAAAATAAGGGGGAAAAAATTCTGCCTCTGCCTACCAGCATCCATCGGTATTCATCAGGCTAGCATCCTGTCAGTGTGTGGGAGAGTTGAGGACTGTTTGGAAACTGAAACAGTATTTGCTGTGTGAGCAAGGAGACAGCAAGGAGCCTGGGCGTGGCTTAGCTCAACTGTTCTGGACTAAAGCTACTTGGTGCTATGAAACTGAAACTCCTCTCCTCTGCTTGTGTTTTGTATTTGGAATAGATTTCTTTTCAGTTGGGGAGGGGGAGTAGAACTCCTTAGCCTCAGAGCGTGTTAATGATGATGATGATGATGATGATGATGATGATGATGTAAGAAATACTAATGCTCTGAGGGTTATTTTGAAAAATCCTTTCTTAGAGAGTACCTAGAAGCCAAGAGGAAGATACAGGCCAAATTTCAAGCTTGTAGGCTTTACGGTTCTGGAGATTTCATGACGATGTGTGAGTGGTCTTTCGCTTTGTTTTCGTAGATTTTCACGGGTACTGGTATGTAGGTCTTGGCGTGTTCGGGTCTTTTCCCATGTAAGATTGAGAGTATCTTGGCGATGTTTCGGCGAGGTCCCACTCACCATCTTCAGGCTGGTGCTTTCGGCTTCGTGCTTGTGCGAGCAAAGTGTGATCAGAGCTGCCGTCTCTCTATAAATACTGGTGGGAAGGTGTGGCCTGCTGGCTCTGTTGTGAGCGGGCTGGTTGGCTGTGTTGTTACTTCTTGATTGGTTGATGGAGTTGATGTTTGCAGATTGGTTGGCTTTTTCGTAAGAACCTGTGTGGCTGAAGTATTGGCTGTGTGTCTATCAGCCTTTTGTGTTGTAACAACCTGGGTAATGGGCTGTGTGATGACCTTCTGAGTTCTATTGTTGTGACATCCTGGGTCTTCTGTAATCTGCTGGGTCGTTGGCTGTGTTGTAACATCCTGAGGTTTTGTGATGTAATCTCCTGAGTTCCGTGATGTAATATCCTGAGTGGGAGGCTGCGATGTAATGTTCTGGGCTTTGGTTTTGGACCTCACCAAAACATTGCCAAGATACTCTCAATCTCAATGTTTTATAATTTGTTTTAGTTTAATTTGGCTTGTTGGTTTAATTCTATTTTAGGTAATTAATTTATTGTATTGGTTTTAACTGTGAGCCGCCCTGAGTCCTTTCGGAAGGGGCATACAAGTCAAATAAATAAATAAATAAATAAACCTTACACGGGAAAAGACCCGAACACGCCAAGACCTACATACATACATATATATGGATGGATGTATATATATATATATGCTTTTGTAGATTTTCACGGGTAAAGGTATGTAGGTCTTGGTGTATTGGTCTTATCTAATTGAATTGATGTATCTTGGCAAGCGTTTGACGAGATCCAGCTTCGCATCTTCAGGCTGGTGTTTTCTGAAGACACCAGCCTGAAGATGGATTCATCAACATGAATACACTCAATCTTACGGATAACTTTCCGAATACACCAAGACCTACATATATATATATATATATATATATGTATATATATATGTGTGTGTATACACACACACACACACACATACACATGTATTGATCGAGAAGAATCACATTGGAAAATGCTAATTCTAACCCTCAAATAAACCCATGGCAATTGACCGCTAACTGACACTTCATGGAACTCCGGTCTGTCCATGTGCAAATATCTCAGTTTTTATATCTCAAGACTCTGGCCCTACAGGAAGTACGACAGATTAATAATCTAAAAAGAAAATTGATAATGTTTCGTCAAAATAAAATGACGGGGGGAGGGGAGAGCGGGTTTTTTGTCCTTTGTCTTAGAAAATAATAGCACCCTCTAATATGTATTTTTCTTTTCCCTGCAAGAGCGCCTGGCCCTTTCTTTCTCTCAGGCCTGGACTTTTTTTTATCATCCTTCTGCTTATAAAACAATTCAATCCTTTTCTTCGGCTATTGGGAATGTTGAGTTATGAACATGGTATGATTTTGAGCCATGTATAATTAAGTGAAGGATAATAACATTAGACCGAGCTTAAAATCAATTAAATTGAATAAAACGCAATATGATTCAAGCAGAAGATTAACTAGGCTGTCACATAAAATTGTATTTTTGGAAATTTTTTATTCTAATTAAACATGTTCTAATTAAATGACCGCCGCTTTCTCCTTCTCCCTCCTTCTCCCGCCCACCTCAAGCTCCGTGGTATCTATTTCAAACGGCATGTTCATTAAAATTATATTCTATATCTCATTAGGAATGGCTGCTCTTCTTCCCTTCTCCTTGAGCTAATACTTGGTGTTCAAACCACTATCATGAAGGCTTAATCTTCGCCCCGATCCTGGGTTTTCTCCGTGGCAACATTTCACAATGTCCGACTGGCGATTGGCAGGTGTTGTGGTTCGCCAGCAACAGGTGCAGACGGCTGAGGCCTCGGACAGTGAGGACTCGGATGGGGGTCCTGCGTGTGATGCAGGGATGGGGCCAGGGCCATCAGGGAGTGGAGTGCTGCCTTCGGAGATTGGGGAGGGTGGCAGCAGTGATGAAGAGGCTCCCGAGGAGCCCGTGCCCAGTGCGCGTGCACGCAGGGCTGCTCGAAGGAAAGAGCAGCTGCAGCAGCACGGGCGACTCAGGAATAAGGCTGCAAGGTAATGGCCCCTCCCTTATGAGATAAAAGCCAGCTGAGAAACCGGAGTTCTTTGCAGGAAGCAAAGAAGTTTTTGCATTCAAGTCTTGTGGATGTTCGGAGCATCTTGGTTGGTGTTTGGAGACTTTTTGTGCTTGAAATATTTCTTAGTAGCTTTATCTAGTGTTCTTGGCAGCCTTGCACAACCTTGGCAAGGCTCGTTATCCGAGACAATTAGCTTGAAACAGCCTTTTAACTGTGAAGGAACGGAAGTCGTAAAGCATCATTAAAAGTTTTTGCTGTTACCTCCATTTTGTGTTTGTTTCCTTGGAACAAGATTTGCGTCAGAACATGTGTAGGCTGCCAAGACCATCAAAAAAAACTGGATGGACCCCATGGCTGGAGTGGCGCCCCCCCAAAGACATTAGTTGTTGAAGGGGTGCCAAACACAGACCACCGGATTCACCCCTGAAGCGTTCAACTAGCTATTTCACTGCTCATGTCTATAAGCATCTTCTCAGACTGGCGGTTTGTACCTGGACCAGACTAGATAAGGTTCAATGGCATTCAAGAGAGATTGGACCTTGCTCTTTTGTGGCTACGTACAGATTCCAGACTAATTCCCCACTTGACTCCTCCTTCTAGTTCAGCCAGTTCTCTCCGGCCTTGGGGGTTGTGAGTAGGCTGCTGGGGCAACCCCAAAATAGGA
Organism: Naja naja; assembly: GCA_009733165.1. Taxonomy (NCBI): domain Eukaryota; kingdom Metazoa; phylum Chordata; class Lepidosauria; order Squamata; family Elapidae; genus Naja; species Naja naja. Next base: position 8,460,377 of record CM019157.1, read on the forward strand.
AGCTTTGGGCAGTGGGTGCGAAATCTAACTTTGACAGATGCGTTGGGGGGGCACCCTCCGCCAAAGAGGGAGGGGCAAAAGGGCGGCTGGAACCAGAGTCCGTGCTTCATTGGATCCCGTTGATAAATGAATCATTGCCTTCCGTGCCACTGATCCTTCTAGCACATTAAAAAGGCCAACATCCAGGAGAAGGATGCATGGGGGGGGGGAGCTCCCTCGAGCTGTGGCTTATGGGTCTCCATTCTAGCTCGGATTGGCAATGCTTTGGAGGAGAACCGAGGTGATTTTGCTTCAAAGGCTTGTGACGGTGTGGTAACAAAGCTTCTCTCTCTCTCTCTTCCTCTCTCTCTCTCTCATACACCCTCTCTCTCTTGTTCTCTCTCTCTCTCACATACACCCTCTCTCTCTCTTTCTCTCTCTCTCTTTGTGTGTGTGCGCTTCATTTGTTCGGCGAAATCCAGAAGAAGAGAGTAAATCCAGTCGAGAAGAGAGCCAGCAAGCATCCGGGTTGGGGCAATTACAGATTCACAGATCCAGCCTAGCAAATCAGTTAAATTAAACCTGTATTTCATCTAAGTAGAAGAGAATGGGTCTGCAAATGCTGGCCCCCACCGGTAACTTAAGTTTTCTCATTTCATCCTCCGATACTCCTAAGTAAATAAAACAACAAGGCCGGGAGGGGAAGAAGAGGGAGGAACAGGGGATGGGTGATTGGAAACGAGTCGAGTGAGAATCAAGTTTTTTCACCCCACAAAATGGAATCTGTCACTTCCCGGGCTGTGATCTTTTCAGCTCCTGCACCCTAAATGTGCACAGAGATATAATACGCGCGTTCTATTTAGCAATTTAATTATATCTTTGCAGCCGGAGAGTGGCAATGGCTTGCAGTAATAATCAGGTGAAAGCATTCTCACATTAATATGCCGGAATCCGATGTGTTAATTTGATGCAACTTTGCCTTGACAATATGTGATTAATTTGTTCCAGGGTTAGCTTGGCTCCCGGGCTCTGACAGTTGAAAATGGTGGGTTTCTTTTTCCCTATCACTGGTTGACACCTCTCAGCCCTCCGCTTCCTTAAGACCACTGCTAATTTGTAATGAACTGGATTTTCCAGGAGGAGGAGGAGGACAAGGGGGCACCTTCATTTTTAATTCTGACGGTGTCACCTCCTTGAAGAAAATTACAAGTTTCCGTAGGTGTGATTAGTGCCACACTCCGCCTGATAAGAGGTTTGAGGAAACAAAGCTTTTCGAAAAGAGAAGTCGGTATTTAATCTGCAGAAAACAGATTTATTGTCTCTAGACAGATAAATATAATAGAGCTTCTTCTTCTTCTTCTTCTTCTTCTTCTTCTTCTTCTTCTTCTTCTTCTTCTTCTTCTTCTTCCTCCTCTTCTTCTTCCTTCTTCTTCTTCTCCTCCCCCCTCCTCCTTTTTCCAGCTTATTATTTAGGAATCCTGTATCTTTCTCTGGCAGCTTGTTTTAAAACAGGTTTGTTTGTTTTTTGATGGTGGTGGAGTAACTAAATGCTATATTGCAGTATGTTGCTCACCCCGAAGAAAAGGCATTCCTAAACAAGTCCTTGAGCAGCCTGGATTAGGTTAGCAAACTAGCAGAGTCAAACAGTCGAGAGTACTAGAGGTTGATTTAGCATTCAAATATTCTAAATATCCCAAAATGATGCCAGCGGGTGAGTTTACTTCCACGGTACAACGAGAGGCACCGGACGCTGGCCTCGCCTGGAACGCCTACTCCTGGTTTGAAGGACCTGGCTCAGACATACAAACATATATTTTTTCCTAAGCTCCTGGCACCAAGAGATGTATTACCTTGGATACTAGAAGTAATGTATGGGTCACTATGAGCTACTGACATCCATAGCCTTGTCCTCCACCAACGGCCAAATCTCCCTTTCGGAGTTGTCCGCGCTGGTCTCCATCAATTCATCTGCTGGTGGCAGGTTCCAGGGTTTAATAGCCCACCGGGTGTCAAGACTGCTTCTTCCTGTTTGTCTGTGCTGAATGCCCCATTATTTCTTGATTTATACAGTCATTTATATACCACCCCTCTTCAGAGATTCAAGGTGGCTAGGCCTCATTATTCAGCTTCACCGGGTGATCTCAGGTTCTGAGCGATGGAGGGGAAGTTCTCCCCACAGTTTTCCTGGGCAGCATTTTTTACGTGCACCTCAACCTTGTCTTTCATTGAACTGACCATTTTTTGTAAAGTCTCTCTCTCTCTCCCCACCCCAAACTCCAAAGTCAGACTTCAGGACAGGAGCATCAGTCAATTTTAGTCTTCTGGAAACTCAAGTACCAGGTGACAGCAGAAAAACCAAGGACGTGATACTGCTAGACACAGTAAGAAACAGACCCTAGATGTTGGTTAGGATACGACAATAAACATGTCCTACATCTGTTGGGTTACCTAAGGGAGCGGCGTGGCTCAGGAGCTAAGACGCTGAGCTTGTCGATCAGGAAGATTGGCAGTTTGGCGGTTCGAATCCCTAGTGCCGCGTCATGGAGGGAGCTCCCGTTCCTTGTCCCAGCTTCTGCCAACCTAGCAGTTCGAAAGCGCGTAAAAAATGCAAGTGGAAAAATAGGGACCCCTTTGGTGGGAAGGGAACAGTGTTCAGTGCGCCTTCAGTGTTGAGTCCTGCCGGCCACATGACCCTGGAGACGTCTTCGGACAGCACTGGCTCTTCAGCTTTGCAACAGAGATGAGCACCACCCCCTAGAGCCGGAAACAACTAGCACATGTATGTGAGAGGAACCTTTACCTTTATATATGTTGGAAGGGGAACAAAAAACGGCCAAAACACTTCTTGGCCAGTAGTAGAGATTAACACCCAGGTTAATAGTAGACCAACAATCAAGCAGGAAGCCATACCTTAAATCAAGAAACTACCAACTCAGAAAATCGAAAAATAAACCACAGTCTAAACAAGCGACCATCACCAACATTGCCACCAACACTGGCAGGCTAAGAGACTAGTATATCCAATAAATAAATAAATATTAACAGAGAGCAAACCCCACTCTCTTCTAGCGCTGACGATGTCATCTGGTTGGGTGATTAAAAGTCTGCAAGAAAACAACGCTGACAATGAAATCCGGGCTACTGTATATAAACAGGGAGAAAATCACACTTGCTAGCATTGATATTGTTACCTAATTGGGTCATTAGGTAGGTCGATGGATAGGTAAGTAGGTAGGTAGGTAGGTAGATGGGTGGGTAGACAGACAGGTGTGTGTGTGTGTGAGAGAGAGAGAGACAGTAGATAAGTGTGTGTGTGTGTGTGTGAGAGAGAGAGAGAGAAGAGAGAGTAGATAGGAGACAGACAGACAGAGTGATGGATAGATGCTAGATATATTTTTTGTTTTTATGTCAGATCCAAAATTAGAATTTTAACCCTCTTCCTCCTGCCATTTTGAACCAACAGACTTTGGACCAATCTTCTTCCAAATGGAGATAGGACCATTTTTATCATGGTTTTATCATGTGTTTATGTAATTGTATCTTAATGGGGCTTGTTAGTTTAATTCTTTTTTAATTATTTATTGTTTTTCTTGTTTTAGTTGTGAGCCGCCCCAAGTCTTCGGAGATGGGGCGGCATACAAGTCTCATTAATAAATAATAATAAATAAATAAATTCTGCACTGATGATGCTACCTGGTTTCGGTGATGAAACACGGGGAAGAGACCAACCAAGCTCAGAGCTACTGTAAGGTGAACAAGGGAGCAATTCACACTCACCAGCACTGACGATGTTACCTAGCTGGGTCATGAAATGCCTGCAAGAAAACCACCGAGCTCAGAGAGCCCCTAGGACTGTTCCTCTACCGACTATTCCTTGTTTCTTCCTGGGCTGATCTGGGCTGGTTCTTGCCAATTCTTGCACATAGGTTAATTCTCATCCTTCAGCTTCTAGGGATATCCATGGATATGGATTAATATCTATTGGGAGTTACCAGAACAACATATTCTAAATTAGACCACACACACACACACACACACACACACACACAGAGGGTTAAAATAAAATCTGTGAAATCGGTGGGTTAACTTTTGATTCTCCTTGCCGTGGGACTTGTCTCGCCATCAAACCCACATGCACGTCG
>CM019157.1:8469497-8471600 GCA_009733165.1 Naja naja
GGACCCTCGTCCAAATCCTCTCCAGATTCCTGGACTGGTCCCCGTTCTTCCCCACTGTCCAATTCTGCTGCCGGCTGCACAGGCTGCCGGCAAACCACAACATACAGGTATGTATGTGTATGTGTACACACACACACACATATATTGCACACACTCATCCGTATCTATATAGATGTGATTCAATCTGTCATGAGCGTCAGGAAAAGCTGGCATTGCAATTTGATTACGGCAACTGTACTTTTTAACTGCTGTCGAAAAAGACAGCGCCTTGTACAAACAGCTGCTGAAACACATGCCTGCTTTCGGGAGACCTGGTTTTAAATCATCCCACGGTGATGAATCTTGATTTGACACTAATACTTTTTAACTTCGTAAGGACAATTAAAATGAATTGCAGCTAAACGCTCCACCAAGGCATCCTTGGCTGAAACCAGAAGGGTAACACGCTTTGCACCTCACTGTTGTTTTTGAGGTGGGGGGGGGGTTGAGGGTGTAGACGGTAAGAAATTTTTTAAAAAAGTGACAGAGACAATCGGATTTTTTTAAAAAAAATTTGAACATGACCCTCATCGAGCTGGCTTTGAAATTCAGCGGGTACAGATGGGTAGAAAGACACGTGTAGGTCCAACGTCTCCGGCCCAAGATCCCCCTGGCAATTTATATATCAGAGATAACTGTGCAGCCAGAGAGCCATACAGGCAGTAGAAGAAACAGCAGACAAGCAAAGTGCAGAGTAGGAAAAAAAAGTCTACTTGATGGGCTGCAATAAACCATAGTTTGCTTCAGCATACGCACTGAAGACCAACCTTAGAACTAAGGAGAGATTTCCTGACAGGGAGAACAATCAACCAGTGGGATGACTTGCCTCCAGAATTTGTGGGGGCTCCATCAGTGGAGGTTTTCAAGAAAAGACTGGACATCCATTTGTCTGAAACGATATAGGGCCTCCTGCTTGAGCAAGGGGTTAGACTAGATGACATCTTAAGTCCCTACTCAGTTATTCTGAAAGGTATATCTGGGTCTATATTCATGCTATTTTCAAATGAGGCTGAAAACCAAAGCTGTAAAATGTGCAGGACCGCATCAAGGTATGTCCAATCAAGTGAAAAGAAGAATTAGGGGTGACAGGATAGCAGTCTTCCAATATTTGAGGGGCTGCCACAGAGAAGAGGGGGTCAAGCTATTCTCCAAGGCACCTGAGGGCAGGACAAGAAGCGATGGATGGAAACTAGTCAAGGAGAGAAGCAACTTAGAACTAAGGAGAAATTTCCCAATAGTGAGAACAACTCACAAGTGGAAGAATTTGCCTCCAGAAGTTGTGGTTGATCCATCACTGGAGGCTTTCAAGAAGAGATTGGACAGCCACTTGTCTGGGATGGTAGAAGGCCTCCAGCTTGAGGAGGGGGTTCGACTAGAAGACCTCCAAAGTCCCTAACAAGTCTGACGTTCTCTGCTCATGCCTAACCTGGGCGTGTTTAAACTCTGCCCTGTGGCACCTGCCCTGCCAATATTCTAACCCAACCTGAGATGGAACCACTGTCCTTCTACCTACAGTTGTAAAATGTGCGCAGACGACTTCCTGTACAGTCAAGTAAGTCACGAAACAGCCCTGCTGATTTACAGCAAGCTCCCCGCGCGCGCGAGAGCCTAAGTAACAGTCTGCAGCCAGAAATATTTTAATTAGCTCTCTGCTGGACTCACTGTATTTAAAAATCAATGAGTGGCTGCACACTAAAGCCCAGGTTTGCAACTTTCCTTCTCTTCGTATAATTGATCCCTCTGTGGCCCAAACACACATGTAGCAAACTCCAGATTTCTGAAGATAACTAGCTTCCCCCCCCAGCTGTATGGATTAAAAAGCTGCATTGCTTGGATTTTGTGTATGTATGTATGTATGTATGTATGTATCACACACACACATATATATATATATGTATGTGTATATATACATATCACATATCATATATATCACACAGCCCATTACCCAGGTCGTTACAACACAAAAGGCTGAGAGACACACAGACAGCACCTCAGCCACACAGGGTCTCAAGGAAAAAGCCATCCAATCTGCATACATCAACTCCATCAACCAGTCAAGTAACA
>CM019157.1:8472600-8508545 GCA_009733165.1 Naja naja
ACCAAGACCTACATACCTTTTACCCGTGAAAATCTCTGAGAAACAAATATATATATATATATATATATATATATATATATATATATATATATATATATACACATACACACACACACACACATACACACATACATACATAAAATCTCACATGGCCTCCTCTAAGCTACACAATAAGGGTTTGTTTGTTATTTTATCAACCCCAATTGTATAAAACAAACTGAGTTGAAGAGAAAAAGGTATCTAATTTAAACTATTTATTTATTACCCCGGCTTCATTGTTTATAAACAACTAACTTAAGGCTGCAAATATCCTATCTATAATTCAACAGGAAGGAGACCCATATCACTAGATATTTAAAGAGCATCATGTAAGTTAGAAAGCTGCCCTATATCAATCCTTATAATATTCCCCTTTATCGTTAGCTGTCTGTCTGTCTGTTGTGGCGTTGATCCAGCAAATGACAAAATGGCACAAAGTAGCAGCCCTACAGCAGGGATTCTTAGCTATGATAGGTTTCAGGGCATCTGTAAATTTGTATTGCGGGGGGGGAAGTATTCTAATTTTATTTTCACTAACCTCCACCTGAAATTTAGCTTGCCTTGCAATAGATTTAATGGATTAGTAAGGAATCAGCTATATTAATTAATGTATTACACATTTGCTCTTTTTAAATATTTTGCTATCTGTTTCAGAGTACAATTGGTCTCTTTTGCCGATATTCCTCCATATTCTCGTATTTTACTTTTGGGATTTTAATACTCTACTCTGGAAAGGTTTCGCCCGACTCTCATTAAGGAGGCCCAGAGAATGAAAATGTTAAAAAATTCCAGCTTTAGAGAATCTTTCCAGAGGTCAGGTGATAAAACAGGAGATTTGGATGGGGAAGAAAATAATCCCACAGTTAAATCAGGAGCTTTGATCCTGAGGTCTGCAGCTTAATGCGAAGTCTCAAGATGGAAAATTCAGAATAGGAATACACTGATCAAGGTTACGCTCAGTTTTTTTCAGACAAAAATCTATTACTGGATGACCCAGTAATATGGGCAATGCGATTTCTTTTTACAGATTTCAAAGAATTTGAAAGAGGTTCAGTCAGGCTGCTGTTTTCGTTTCTAATTTTTAATACTTTGCTCATTTTCCCCTTGTTTTAAGACAGAGCAATCTCCCTTTAGCACCTCAAAAGGTGCAAGAGGAAAATATGCATGCTTGCATGTGCAATAACATCATAAATTAAATCTATTTTGAGAGCGAGCGAGTATGGGGGGGAAGCTAAAAAAACCCAAGAATTCTCTCTCCTTTTTCTTTTTGGCGTTTCAAAAAAAAATCAAGACTTAATTTTGATGCATTTAATCGGGAGTATACAGTTTTTACAGTTTCTTTTTAAAGAAAAAAAAAGCACTTAAGAAACGATGCAGATGTTTAATTTGGATACACCTGTTCAGGCTAGAAATACTTCATTATGGAAAATGGAAATTAAAACCTCTAATTTGTGTATACCTGATTTTTTAATATCAAACCATTATCTCAGACATATTTTTAATCAGCGACACCACAGTCTATTTCCTTTCTCCATCTTTTATCTGCTGTGGATGTGTGTGTGTGTTTCTTTTTTGGAAAGCTATTTAGTACCCAACGATTGTGTGGGAGGGGAAAAAAAACCCACACCAAAACATTTGTTCATAATTATCCAGACGTAAATGTGGAACACAACTGGTACAAGAGCTGCATGCGAAAAATGTATTTAAGGTCTACCCTCCCAAAATGCTGCTAAAAGCTATTAACCAGTACGTGTTAATTGCCACAGCATTCATATTAATTTTCATTTCAGGCCCGACATTGCTGAATATTTCCCTTGGTACGTTTTAAACAAAGTTTAATTTAAGGAACTGCTTCTATCAACACTTATGAAAATTAACAGCCAAGCAATTAGTACTCATGAATTATCCCTTCCCCCCTGCCTCCTTGCTAAAAAACAGTTGCTAACAAAGAAATTGTTGTTGGGGTTTTTTTCAGATGAGGGGGCCAGGGCCTTGGACACCCTCCTGCGCCCCCGCCACCAGCCTCAAATTTGATAGGCTCAGCCCCAAAGAGTTGAAATATGTTATCAAATTATGGCATTTTATTTTTTGCTGCATTTTGCTGCATTTCTCAGAAGTGCAAGGCACTGTCATTTTTCCCCCCAGTTCAAAAGCTTCGGGATGTTTGATGATCTATTGCTTTTACCACCATGAGCAAGTCCTAGAAACTTTGCACGGATGAACTGATGTGGACAGAAAAGGAGCAATTAATTCAGGATAAGGGTCTACGGAGATTCTCAGTCATCCAGATTGTCCCAAATGTGCTTTTTTTTTTCAGGGGGCAACTTCGGGTTTTTTGGGTTGTTTTTTTTTCTCTCCTTGAAGATGAAGAACTGAAGAAGCTTCCTGGGGTGAGAAGCGAAACGTCTTCAAGGAAAATGAAGTCCGTTTTTGCCTTTGGGACAATTTAGGATAATAAGATAACAACAGAAGTTAAACAGTGTGCAGAAAATGTAGCCGTCACATTATCCGTTAAGCATTGCTGAGCATCCAAAATCTTTTGGAGATCCTGGAATACTAAACCCAGCATACTTTTAGCAGAGGCCACTGCTCTTTAGAATGGCTGAGAAAGGTTAATTCAGCAACACACACACACACACACACACACACACACACAGAGTCACTAAATCTGCCCTGCTTTCAATTCGAATTCACAACGTGATTAAAAAAAAATATCACAGGAACCATGCAAAGAGGATGTTGACATCCAAAAAAATAATAATAATCATAATAATAAAATTTTAAATAAATCTTTCCCTCTTCTGATCTTCTTTTTCCAGGTTTCAAATACGACAATTTGAATTCCTTTTCTGTGTAGGTAGAGTTGCAGGGTTGGTTTTTTGGTTGCAAACATTCATAAATTCTTTGCCTGGGAGTAGAAAAAACGTGCCTGATTTGCATAATTAACTCAACCAGTTGGGTCTCTTGAGGAAGGAATGCCTAATTGGTAAGAGATGGGAAAGTCTATTACAGGAAGGGGAGGGGGAGTTTGGGGGCCTAATTAAGCACGCTTTTTTTAAAAAAAAATATCCCTACTTAATTATGTATTTACTCCAGAGGCTGGGGTGACTCTGGAAATCTTTTTTTTTTTCCAAAGTGGGAACACCGGCTTTAATTCTCTCTTTTTCCTCTTCTGCTTTTTTTTAAAGAATAAAGTTTTAACGATCCAGGGAACATTCCATCTCTCGACCGGCTCAGTAAAATTCTTATTTTGATGGGGAAGAAAGTCAGAGCGAGCGATTGAAACTCGAGAAAGAGAGCTGGCGGTAGTTAAGTTGATCCTTCGCTGAATTTTGGGGGAAACGATCGCTGCTTTTGAATAACAGCTGGGGAAAAAATAGCAACCACCTCAAAGCATCTAAAACACAGTGATATAAATACCTCTTTAGGGACCCATCGCGCTGGCTTGTGTCAATCAGGCCTACGAGGTTGCTTAATTGTCACAGGCGATATTTTATAGGAACAGATTTAAGGCCCCTTCCAAAGCTATAAGTGAGCTCCATTAAACTGTGCAACTCGGGTTCGGCGTTGGCTTAGTGTTCTGTGTGAACGTACATGTGGGATTCACAAACTCTACTTTCATTAGCCTAAGAAGTACATGCTGAATGCACGAGCTGGCTCAGGTCAGGACTGCGTTACACTGTAGTTGTTTCAATCAACATTGGTGTCTGGATTCCGGCAGTTACCCCCAATTAAATCATGAGTCTCGAGCCAAACTTCTGAAAGTTTCAAAAGATTTATTGGGAGTTAACACGTCCGGCACTGCCTGGGTGCAGCCGACTCTGAGACACATCATTCATTGTCACCCTTGACTCTGGTTTTTCCCCACACCCCCTGGGTGTCTTGTAATTCATATTCTCCAATGGGACACCTCCATAGCCCAGAGTCATCAACCATGCTCTCCAGTTAGATATTTGCCGGCAGAAACTTCAGTCACCTAGTTACTATCTTTGAAAAACTATGTATGGAATGCACTTTCGGTTTCCAAGCTGCCGCACTGCTCTTTCAAACCCCTTCCCCGCCCCTCCCTTTCTGTTGGCAACTCTAAAAAGACCATAGAAATATTTTATGAGTTGACAATTGGCTGATCAAACCGTAGCGGCTGATTGACATCTGGGACTTAGACAGCACCAAAGTATATGGTGGATTGGACCCCTAAGAATGGCTGCTTCCGTGGTTAAGATTCCGTAAAACTTGATTTATGGAGAAATACTATTGTTTCTGTCTACGCCTAATGATAAGGACAGCATAACGCAGAACTAAGGGGTTGGTTTGATGCATGGAGAAAGCGATGCTGGGGATTGGTGTAGGCTACCTTTCGATGTTTAAGGATGATTGCTTCATATCTTGGGTTGGGAGCTCTCCTTCCTGGTTTTAAGAGATCCCGTGCTTCTTTTTAATGAACATCCTATGTTCTTTTGCTCTATAGAATGAACCAACTCACTAAGCTCAATTTTAAAGCTTCCAAGGGTTTCCCTTTTCAGACCGCTGCCCATTTCAGAAGTGGGGACTGGTTAGGCGGTGGGGATGCCCGTTGGATTCTCAGGAAGGGGGAGCTGCATTCCAGAAGACCAAGAGACAGTGAAGTTGGGTTGAGAGAAAGAGAGTTAAGAAGTTTCCTCCCTAGCAAATTCTCAAAATACACCTTTGATGATGAAAGTAACAGATTTTAGTTTGGCAAGATTCCTGTCCACAGTTGAGGACCCATGCCTGCTTAGAAGTAGCTCCGTGTGTCTTATCATGTTTCCCCCAAAATAAGACCCTGACTTATATTTTTTAGCCACCAACAAAAGGCACCAGGTCTTATTTTCAGGGGAAGCCATCCACTGACTAATCTCACTTGTGTGCATCGCCCCCAGCCTCCTTTTCGCTTTCAGAGGCCTTCAGGAACTACTTCTTCTGCGGCCGGCAAGGCTTTCCTGAAGGCCTCTGCAGCTGATAGGATCGATCCAGAGCTTTGTTCTCAGCTCCAGAGCCCTTGCCAACCTTGTCAGCTGTAGAAGAAATGGGCCGGCAAGGCAGGTGTCAGGATAACGGATAACAGATAATCAGAGTTGGAAGGGACCTTGTAGATCATCTAGTCCAACCCCAAGCGGAGACCCTACACCATTTCTGACAAATGGCAGTCCAATCTCTTCTTGAAAGTCTCAAGTGATGGCTCCCACAACTTCGAGGGCAACTTCTGTTCCATTGGTTGATTGTTCTCACTGTCAGAAAGTTTCTCCTTATTTCCAGGTTGAATCTCTCCTTGTTCAGTTTCCATCCATTATTCCTTGTCTGGCCTACAGGCGCTTTAGAAAATAGCTTGACCCCTTCCTCCCTGTGGCAGCCCCTCAAATATTGGAAGACCGCTATCATGTCTCCCTGGGTCCTTTTCTTTACTAGACTAGCCAAGACCAGTTCCTGGTCTTGTATGTTTTAGCCTCCATTCCCCTCATCATCCTGGTTGTTCTTCTCTGCACTTTTTCTAGAGTCTCAACATCTTTTTTATAATGTGGTGAACAAAACTGGATGCAGTACTCTAGGTGTGGTCTTACTAAGGCTTTATAGAGTGGTATTAGTACTTCCCTTGATCTTGATTGTATCCCTCTGTTGATACAACTTAGGTTTGCATTAGCTTTTTTGGCTGCTGCTGCACACGGCTGGCTCCTATTTAGTTGGTTGTCCACTAAGATTCCAAGATCCCTCTCACAGTTACTGTATGTGTGAGGACTGGCTACAACTGCCCAAAGGAAAGTAGTAGGGCAGCTCCACAACCCCCATCCCCACCCTAGCTTAAATTTTACCCATCCACTCTGGAGTGGGTGGGTTCTTAATTAGGGCTTATTTTGGGGGGTAGGGCTTATATTGGGTGCACATTTAAACATCAAGTTAGGACTTACTTTCAGGGTAGGTCCCATTTTGTGGGAAACAGGGTAGGTTTGGTGGGCTGCCACACTGTTGGCATCAAATCCCTTAGTCAGATGTTCCTTTCAGGGATCCAACCACCGCTTCAGCCTCCTCCATCCGAGCTGTGCTTGGATCGGAACGTTTGATGTCGGGAGACCCCAAAGCAACGGTGAAAAAGGAACAGAGCAGGGCAGCGGGTCGCTCTCGCTTACCTTGCCGTCAAACTTGGAGTATTCGTTGAAGGGATTGTTCAGCTGCAAAGGACACTGTTCCAGTCGGACTGAGAGGATGGATGGCTTGACCGGAGCATGGGCAGGCTTCACCTTGAAGTTCTTCTTCTCAAAGAGGAGACTCAGCTCTTCAGCTGGGGTTCAAAGAAAAGAGAGGAACATTACAACATCTGAATGGCTGCGGAGATTCTCGGTCAGGTTGCCTCAAAGGTGCGTTTTCAAAGAGGCGACTGTTGTTCCTTTGGGAAGACGTTCTGCTTCTCATCCAAGAAGCAAAGTCAAGAAGTCAGAATGGAAGAAGCTTCTTGGATAAGAAGCAAGGCGGCTTCCTCAAGGAAAAAACGTTGCCCAGTTGCCTTTGAAAAAGCACCTTTGAGATTACAATATCTGCTGGATGCTCCCTCCAAGACTGAAACCGCCAATGGAAAAGCTGGCCTACGGGGAACTGGAATTCAGCTACAGTTAGGTAGTTAGGTAACAATAAGGGATGCGGTGGCTCAGTGGCTAAGAGGCTGAGCTTGTTGATCAGAAAGGTCAGCAGTTTGGCGGTTCGAATCCCCAGCGCCGCCTAACAGAGTGAGCTCCCGTTGCTTGCCCCAGCTTCTGCAAGTAGAAAAATAGGGATCCCTTTGGTGGGAAGGGAACAGCCTTCCGTGCGCCTTCAGAGGCGTTTAGTCATGCCGGCCACATGACCACGGAGATGTCTTCGGACAGCGCTGGCTCTTCTTTGGCTTTGTAATGGAAATGAGCACCACCCCCGAGAGCCAGAAATGACTAGCACAGGTGTGTGAGGACAACTTTTTAACCTTTACCTTTAGGTAACAAGGACCCTATCCCTGGTCAGTTATCCAATCCCTAAGCACCTACTCCATGTTACACACACTTTTCTAAGTCAATGGCCAAAGGACGACACTGGGAGCTTCTGCACCAGAGACAAATCCCTTGTGTGTCTACTCACACCTGGCCAAATAAAAGTATTCAGTTCAACTTAGTTGCCATGGGGTTGAGATGGAGGTGGAAAACTCTTACATTGAGGGTTGCAAATATGTAGTTGAACCTTGAAGGGTACCACTAGAAGCCCGTGGATGTTTGTGGCTTGGTGAGAGCTTCCAAAATGGAGTTTCTAACGGGACAGCAGGGGACCTCGTGAAAGTGGAAGCCAACCATCCCATCAAGAGAAGATGGGGAGCTTTGGTATATTTGAGCATCAACTCAACCTAGGAACTGGGGGCAACTTTGTCAGGTGTTCAGGAAGAGCCAGAAGGCTCTTGGGTAACGCAAGAGCGTCTTTATTTTGAAAGGTGAAGACAGGTGAGTTTAATTGTCAAGACTTGTGTAGCTGTTGCCTATTGCCGATTGCCATCGGTTTCTTCTCTGTTCAGCCAATGTGGAATTTCACCACACATCTGCTCCAGGGACGAGGTGCCCCCAAGCTCAATCCATCACCATTTGACAGATCCGCTTCCAAGCTACCCATCTTGCTTACTCCTGGATCTGTAGATGTCCCAAAGATTTACATGCTTGTGTCTCTGGAGGATTGGAATGGAGGCTCGGGCAGATTGAGTGGGGACTTCCAAAACTGGTGGGCAGGGGGGGACTCATTTGTTAAATGGCGGAATTAAAGCTTGTCAAACTGGAGCCAGCTTCACGGAGACGACAGCTTGAGCCAAAATATTGAGATGGAGGAGGTGCAGGTGGGCCACCATTACAAAAAGAGAAGACCCTGAGATAACTCAGCCGAGCTGACTTAACTCAGAAGAGAAGGATTCAATTGTCACAATCGCCACTAAAACCAAGTGTGTCACAGCCTTTTATCTAATTTGAAGAGACCAATCTGCTCTGGAGGAAAAAAAAACATAAAAGAAATCCACACCTAACAATGAACTTGAGACACAGTTATTTTGGGGGCCTTGACCATCTGATGTTGAGTTTCATCGGTCTGGCTCGCTTTAGCTCGTTTTCACGGGCAATTTTGCTCTTCAGGAAAAGATTGCAAGATCCTGGCTCATGGTTTGCTTGGCTGGCACAGGTGCTGATTCCATCTCCCAAATTCTTCTCTGCTGAATAAGGCAGCTTCTCTTGATTCAAGGGAAGTGTTGGGCGGTGATGGGATGATCTGTGAAAACTGTGATGTGAAGACAGGGCTTGATTTGGGGGCCATTAACACTCTCTGCATTTGGTTGTTTTCTTCCAGACGTTTCATCACCCGATTAGGGAACATCATCAGTGCTGGAAGGGAGTGAGGAGTTTGCTCTCTGTTTACATACCAGTGGCTTGATTTGTCATTTGCTGTGAGAAGGGTTTTCCACCTTCTTTGCTCAGAATTTGAGCAGAGCACTTCCCAAAATATAGATATTGATAATGCAGAGGAGCAAAATGCAACAGTGTGCAGCAGTTCATAAATGGTGAACTAGTTATTTCCATGTACTGTTAAGTGTAAACAAGGAGAAAGTGGAGAGACTGAAAGGAGTCAGCTGTGAAGGCCAATTCCCGAATGGATTTGCAAGGAATCTGGCTGTGTATTCACCGAACGGATACGCTTTAAAGCGATGAAATGCAACACAGGTCTCTCCCTTACATTACAAGCTCACAGCTTCTCAGAATAAAAACGGAATATCTCCCACCAGTCCTGCTTTGTGCCCCTCAGAGGAACAGCAGCCTAATAAATAAAACAAGGTACTGTGCGTTGTGAGCTAAGGCGCACAACGAAAGCCACCTCCTTTGCTATTCTCGAACAGAGAGGGCAAAACTAATCTGCTTCAGATTAGCAGCTCAGATACAGCAGCAAGGGTGCAGTTCAGGACAACAGAAGTGGTTCCAAAGCTTAAGGTAATTCTCTTTTTACGGGGCTCCGAAATGGAACAGAGCCCCTGGCAATCTTTAAAATCGATGAATCTTATTTGGATCCATCAGGACAAGAAACAAAAAATTCCAGCTCTGACCACCTGTGGCTAAACGTGGGTGTTGGACTACAAGTCCCATCATCCTGCCTGCTCCTGAGACTTTCTGGCTAGGGATGATGGACACGGAAGTCCAGATGGGCGGCACGCTCATGTTTTCGGTGAATTCTTTACAGGAATTTTCTTCAACGTTACTCATCTTTTCCCCAAAATTGTTCTCATCCTTTATCATGCAATGATTTACAGACTAACCAGGTTTTATGCATGAAACCGCCTGGAAACAAACAGTGAATAAAATAACATATATATATATTTACCAGAACAGGTGGCATTTCTCTCTTTCCACTGCACGTTTTTGCATTTGATTTGATTCTGCCTCTCTTTCCTTAGCCGTTCGAGTCTCTGAGCTTAGAAAAAGGGGAAATATATATATATATTATAATGTTTAAGTTTGTCAACGAAAGTTTGCTATGAACAAAAGACATAATTAACTACCTTTCTATGAATAAAGATGTTTTATGCTGTACATCTATGGGTGGGGGTGAATGCAATAAAATTTTAAAGGTGGCATCTCTGAAAAGCAAATACCAACAAAAACATGAAAATGTTCTTGATTTATAATTGAAATTAGAGGATATAAAACATTAATAGAGATCATAAAGATAGTATTAACATGGAAGAGAATAATAAAATGTGAAAACTTCTGTGATTAATATGACATTTCATTATATAAATCATTAATAACGGTCTTAAAGGAATTTTAATGCACAAATGAACTGAAGTGAATATTACATTACAGGAATAAAATTACTGTTATGAATTACTCTCCCCGTTTCAAAAATTAAAGATAAATGAACTCAGACTAGACTATTAAAGTTTTAAATATAAAATCTTTTATCTAAAAAAAAAATCATGAAAATTATAAAATGTCAACGCTATATAAATTAGCATAGCTTTTCCTTCCCTGTGCTTGGAACAGTTTATAGGTAGTAAAAATAAATGATTTGTATCTGCGCAACATTAGTCAAATCTTAAAAAATGAATATCATTTTTCCTCTTTACATATTTTCGACTCCACATCCAAAAACGGTCCACGCTCAAATAGGTGAAATATCAGTAATCAGGAGACGGGTATCTCCACCGCCACTTGGAATTCTCTTTATGTTTTAAATGTCAGATTATTTTCTTTTCCCCCCAGGAGACAAAGAAGAGGAACAATTGGAGAAACTGGTTAAGACTGGTTTTTTTAAAAGAAAAATCTCCCAGAAAATGACACGTCAAAACTTGGAATTTTTTTTAAGCTAAACTGATGGATGACTGAGAATCTCCATGTAGACAGACCCCTAATTTAGTTATTTTTGCCCCTATAGTCTGTTTTATTTAACTCCACCCAAAACAAATAAGGGAATAGATGTTTGTTTTTTTCAAACGGGGGAAAAAAATTGCACCCTCTTTATTACTTGATTCTTTTAACTAGGGATGTCTGGAGTTGACCAGGGTACCTTATGATGCTTGTCTGTCTGTCTGTCTGTCTGTCTGTCTGTCTGTCTGTCTATCTATCGTACCCTATGACTATCATTAAATGTTGTACCTTATGATTCTTTACTCTTGACAAATGTATCTTTTCTTTTATGTACACTGAGGGCATTTGCACCAAGACAAATTGTTTATGCGTCCAATCACACTTGGCCAATAAAGAATTCTATTCTATTCTATTCTATTCTATTCTATTCTATTCTATCATTCTTAATTCTATTCTATCATTCTTGATTCTATTCTATTCTATTCTATCATTCTTGATTCTATTTTATTCTATCATTCTTAATTCTATTCTATCATTCTTAATTCTATTCTATTCTATCATTCTTAATTCTATTCTATTCTATCATTCTTGATTCTATTCTATTCTATCATTCTTGATTCTATTCTATTCTATCATTCTTAATTCTATTCTATTCTATCATTCTTAATTCTACTCTATTCTATCATTCTTATTCTATTCTATTCTATCATTCTTAATTCTATTCTATTCTATCATTCTTAATTCTATTCTATCATTCTTAATTCTATTCTTTCTTGATTCTATTCTATTCTATCATTCTTGATTCTATTCTATTCTATCATTCTTAATTCTATTGTATTCTATCATTCTTAATTCTATTCTATCATTCTTAATTCTATTCTATCATTAATTCTATTCTATCATTCTTATTCTATTCTATCATTCTTAATTCTATTCTATCATCCATCCCCATTCTATTCTATCATTCTTAATTCTATTCTATCATTCTTGATTCTATTCTATCATTCTTAATTCTATTCTATCATTCTTAATTCATTCTATCATTATTCTATTCTATTCCATCATTCTAATTCTATTCTATTCTATCATTCTTAATTCTATTCTATCATTCTTAATTCTATTCTATCATTCTTAATTCTATTCTATCATTAATTCTATTCTATTCTATCATTCTTAATTCTATTCTATCATTCTTGATTCTATTCTATTCTATCATTCTTGATTCTATTCTATTCTATTCTGTTCTATTCTATTCATTCTATTCTATTCATTCTATTCTAATTTTACTCTACTCTACTCTACTCTACTCTACTCTACTCTACTCCATCCTGGCCTCCTCCTTCGAAGAGCCCCCAAGATGCTCCCTGAGGGACTCACCTGTATTTGAGCGCCTTCGAATGCCGAAGTCCCAGCTTGAGGTAATGTCCACGGACTGAGAGTACACGTAACCCTGAGGTTCGCCGTTGCTGCTTGGTCCTTCCGAGCTGTCCTCCCCGTTGGCCGAAGCCGGGTGGAATCTTTCCAGGTCGACATCGTGGTCGATGAGGACCATTTCACACATCCCCGTGTCATCGCTCGTCACATGCGACTGCCGGATGTGAGCCAGGATAATGCCTGGGTTATCCAAGAAAGCCATCCTGAGCCACGCTCTGCCGCCTTCCCCTACTATCTCCTCCGATCCATGCTGAACCAACGTCTTCGTTACCTGCGGGACCAAAGGACAGAAAAGGACAAGCTTAGGAAAGGGTGCCAAGTGGGGTGGCCCTTGACTCACAACAGTGATTGTTTAGTGGCCGCTCGAACTTACAACGGCACTGGAAAAAAAGGTGACTTAGGGCTGCTTTTCATGCTTACGACCAATGTGTGATCAAAATTCACAGGCTTGGCAACTGGCGTGCATTTATGACGGTTGCGGGGTCATGTGATCGGCTTTGGTCTCCTGCTTGGGGGAAGTGGGGTTGGACTAGATGGCCTACAAGGTCCCTTCTCCAACTCGGTCCATCTGCGTTTGCGGCCTTCTGACAAGCCAACTCAATCGGGGAGCCAGATTCCCTCAACAGCCCTGTGACTAATGGAGCCACCGTGAGAAAACCACCAACCTCAAAGAACACCAAGGAGCCCACAGCTCAACCCAAAAACTACAAACATTCTTTTCTGTCAGCAAGGTATCCATAATGTGATTGAGGCATCGAGAGCGGATTACCGAGGACTGCTCTTCATAAGCGTCGGTACGATGACATGAAAATGTCCAGGTTTTTTTTCCCAATTCAACAGAAGGGTACTCCAGCCAAATAGCTGGGTTAGTTAGTTAATAAAAAGCCATTCTTGGCTACTCCATCATGGGTCAAATGCTCAGCCAAAAGCTCTTTTTTTCTTAATGACAATGGTCCTAAGAAAAAGAAAGCATTTTTCCTTTGCCAGGGCTATTATTATTATTATTACTATTACTATTATTATCATCATTATTATTATTCATTAAGCATGAAACTCAGTCAACTGAACATTTAAAAATGTATCACAATTATTACTGACTGACTCTGATGGTTGATACAGGTTGCTGCCATTATTATTATTATTATTATTATTATTTAAACAGGAAACTCAGTCAACTGAACATTCAAAAATTCATCACAAATCTCACTGACTGGCTCTGATGGTTGATACGGGTTGCTGCCATTATTATTATTATTATTATTATTAATTAATTAAACAGGAAACTCAGTCAACTGAACATTCAAAAATTCATCACAAATCCCACTGACTGGCTCTAATGGTTGATACGGGTTGCTGCCATTATTATTATTATTATTATTAATTAATTAAACAGGAAACTCAGTCAACTGAACATTCAAAAATTCATCACAAATCTCACTGACTGGCTCTGATGGTTGATACGGGTTGCTGCCATTATTATTATTATTATTATTATTATTATTATTAAACATGAAACTCAGTCAACTGAACATTCAAAAATTCATCACAAATCTCACTGACTGGCTCTAATGGTTGATACGGGTTGCTGTCAGCATCATCGGTATCTATTATTATTATTATTATTATTATCATCATCATCATCATCATCATCACTGCTTGAAACACCTCAAAGACCCGGAGAAGCCAACTCCCAGTCAAAAATACTGCTGCCCCATCCACGCCTTCATCGTATAAACGCTGGCATGTTAATTGTGTATTTATAAGATTGTTAATGGTTAGTTAATTTACCTCCCACGCTATTATTGTGCTTGAAAATGATTTAATGTCTGGCGAGGGAGTTAAACAACAGGCTAACAGCAGGTGCAAAGGCCCATTTATATATTTATTTCCATCTTCCTGTGCACTGAACCCCAAATTCACACTGTTTACGGCCTGGGTGGGAGCCTTGGAAAGGATGCGGGCACCTTTCTGGCACTTTCTCACAACTGGCACCTTTTCAACTTGCACGTCAGTCAAAGGGCGAACGGCAGTGGGACAGGGACTACCATTTGTAAATATACTATTCCCATATCGTGGCTAGCGATACAGTGGGCAAAACAACGGCAGAAAAGCAGGAAGAAGAACTCAGGACTGTCTGGGTTTTTTCTTTTCTTTTTTGGAAATAAATGGGGTTTGGACGGATGTCAAAAGAAAAAAGAAAAGGCAAGAAATATTTGGATGAAAATACGCACATGGGTTAGAGAAAAGGATAAAAGCAACACATAGATTTAAAGCCAGAAATATTTTTTGTTAGGCATAGTACCAGAAAAATATGGTTGTTTTTTTAAAAAAGGATATATTTAATATTACAGGTTTTGACGGCAGCGAGAATTGTATTTGCACAATACTTGGAAAATGAGGAATGTTGCCCTGCGCCTGGAGGGGAGTGTCTAGAGCAGAGGTGGGCAATTATGGCCCCTTTACAACTTGTGGACTTCAACTCCCAGAATTCCTGTCCCAGCCATGCCCAGGAATTGCCATGATTGTGCCGTCTCAGGAGTTCTGGGAGTTGAAGTCCACAAGTTGTAAAGGGGCCATAATTGCCCACCTCTGGTCTAGAGGGATCGCTCCAGTTGGGACATGGAAGGTTTGATTGGGCCATGATGTGATGGACTGATGGACGCAGGGGATGGATCTTTGATTTCTCTTTTAGGAAGGGAAAAATCCGGAACTCTCCGATTCGGGTTTTCCCAGATGTGCCAATACGACAACTCTAACAAAATGGATCTTTGAGGAAATGCTTGTCTCGGAGTTTATCGGGTTGAAGTTGGTTAGCTGGAACGCTGACATTAATCCGAATTTTGGTTTTCCCTCCCCAATACTCTATTTTCCTTACGACAGCCAATGGTTCTGTGGGTTCTAAAAGCCGTCGAAAAATGATGACTGTTAAGTGAGCTGTGCCTCCCAAATCATTAATAAAGCATGGAGTTTCAGTGCATCTTACAGGAAAAAATAATAATGATATTTCCCCCCTTCCTACAGATAACTAGTTTAGAGGGATGCGTGATGTTAGCAACGAAGGGGAGGACATATATCACAGGGTTGTTTTTTTTTTTTTTTGCAAGAACACATCTACAGTTTGTCAGTTGCAGCTTTCTGCAGTCACTAGAGTGGAGGATAGTAAAAAAATAAATAAAAGAAAGAAAATCTCCTGTTCGTGGCAGGATTGCGTTGTTTCCAAATCAAGGTTTCCTCAATCTGGCTCTTTCAAGTGAAAGGTGTCTTCTTTGCTATTGACACCAGGCCATGTGTCAATTCCCAGGTACTTGACACAAGAAGAGAGACAAAGGATGGGAGGAGAAAGGTTGGCTCCTTTCGGGGCTAATTGAAAAAAAAAATCGACTGGAAAATAGATTTGTAAATTAAGTAGGAATGCTTGGAGGCGGGCACAACAGGAGGAGGAGGAGGAGAGATTTTTATGAAAGAAATCCTAGCAAATCATCTCAATTCCTCTTCTCCAACCTGGGTGTCTTTCAGGTGGACAACTGGAGAAGGCCAACCCTGCTTAGCCATGGCTGACATGTCTAAACGGTGGGGTCTCCAGAAAAAAAAGCTCCCTCCCCCTCCAAGAACGCAGAATTTTTCTCCCCAAATATTTTAAGCAAATCAGTATTGGGTCTGGGGGAGGAAGGGAAGAAGAACCCCCACACTTATAAATTAGACCAACAAATCTGTTTTCTCGACTCCTGCCTGCAAAGAGCATTCTATCAATAGAGCGAAATGCTAATCTCCTAATTAACAACCTAATTAGGTAATTATGCCTTTGCAGAGGGACGCCTAAATGAAATATGACAACGTGGTCACCTCTTTATATGGCACCTGTGGGCCTTTTCAGCTGTCACCGCGAAAGAGTGGAACATCAATTGGAACAGATGACAAAGTGAGGCCATTCTTCATTTCAATATTGCTCGGAACAGGATGGGAGAAAGTTGGCTTGTTGTTCGTTTTTCGTTTTGTTTTAAATGCAGCCTCCCGTCTTGTTTTCGATTCGGCTGCACTTGAAGCCCGTCACTCTTCCTTCTTTGGGATCACGGCTTTTACGATTTTTGACACAGACCAGCTTCGGAGGTTATGCTGCGCCACCACGTTTAATGCGTGATGTCGTTATTAAAAAAATAAAAGATG
This sequence comes from Naja naja, assembly GCA_009733165.1. Lineage (NCBI taxonomy): Eukaryota > Metazoa > Chordata > Lepidosauria > Squamata > Elapidae > Naja > Naja naja. The sequence continues at coordinate 8,488,599 of CM019157.1, forward strand.
GGTGGTCGAGTACAGGGGTCGGCAACCTTACAACACTCAAAGAGCCATTTGGACCCATTTCCCACAGAAAACACCAGAAGCCACAAAACTGGAGTGGGCGTGGCCAACTCAACATCACTCCCAGCCAGTCACATGACACACACCTCCCCGCCATGTCTACCCAGGTTTTTTGGCTCCCGGTGCTTTCTGTGGGAAATGGCGCTCTCACTCCCTCCCTCCCTCTCTCTCTCCTCCCTATTTCTGTTTTTTGTGTTTTACCTTCTCAGGCCAGGCGAGGAGTGACTGGGAGAGGAAGGGCGAGGGGCAGGGCCAGCCAGTGGTGGGATCACCCAACAGGGAGCCGCAGCAGAGGGCCCAAAGAGCCGCATGTGGCTCCAGAGCCGCGGGTTGCCAACACCCAGTCTAGTAGTTGGCCAAACAGTTTAGCAGAATTGAACTTAAAACGATCCATGGTAACTTACAAACTGGAGCTGGCCCTTGACTTACGACCGCAGACAGAACCCAGATTTCCTGGTGCTTAAGCAAGACAAAAGTTTTGCTCCATTTTACGGCCTCTCTTCCTGCATTTGGGAAGGGAATCACTACACTTGCTCAATTAGTAATGATGGGGGGGGTTAAGGAAACCTGGCTGCCCCCTTGATTTTGCTTGTTGGAAGGTCGCAAAAGGGGACAGCGCAACCGTCATAAATATGAGCTGCTTGCAGAGTGTCTGAATTTTGGCCACGTTGACCATTTTTCACACATACAACCATCGTGGCAGCCCCGTGGTCACGCAAAATTCAGATGCTCCGCCACTGACTCATATTTATGAGGGTTACAGAGTCCCAGAGTCACTTGATCCCCTTGGGGGGGAACTATTAAGGAGGGGCTGTCTTCACTCTCTTCCTCTCACATGATATCCAGGGTCAGCTGCCTCTTGCTGCTCCGGGATCCAACCCCTCCCTTGTAGGAATCCAGCCTACTACATCCCATCAGAGGTGGCTACTTTAATTCGTTGTGTTACTCACAGAAGGGTAGTGCATGTTGCAGTATGAATGTTGTTTGTACGAGTTATGTGGATATTCCAAGATAGATAGATAGATAGATAGATAGGGGCAGATAGGTAGATATGGGCAAATGGGCAAATGGGCAGATGGGCAGATAGATAGATAGATAGATAGATAGATAGATAGATAGATAGATAATTAGATAGATAGAGATAGACAGATATGGCAGATAGGTAGAATAGATAGATAGGTAGGTAAACGTAGGTAGGATAGATAGATAGAAGATAATAGATAAGATAGGTAGATAGGAAATAAATAGATATATAGATAGATAGATAGATAGATAGATAGATAGATAATTAGATAGATAGAGATAGACAGATATGGGCAGATAGGTAGGTAGATAGATAGGTAGGTACGTAGGTAGGTAGGTAGATAATAAAAGATATAGATATATAATAAAAGATATAGATAGATAGATATGGATGGATAGGTAGATTAGATAGATAATAAAAGATGGATGGATGGATAGATTGATAGATAGATAGATGATTAAGGTTTCTATGTCCAGGGATAGATTAAGGTTTCCCTGTCCAGTCGTGTCCAACTCCAGATCAAAGTGCTGGGGGTTTCTTGGCCGGGGGAGTCACCGTTGTCCAAAGACATTTTCCGTGGTCATGTGGCCAACTAAACTGAAAATTAGGCTAACTTGCATAGGAAAATTCACATAATCGCCGATGGAACGAGATGAACTTTTAGTGGACTGGTTTTGCCCCATCCCCGTCCAGTCTGCCGACTGATTTTGGTGAAGAACAAGCTGCATCCTTACCATAAGCAACCAATTCATCTTATCAGCAGCCAATAAATTTAAATAATCGGCGAGAAAAATTGTGATAACCCAGTCCGCTAGATTTAGAAGCTGGGCTAATCCATTGCTGCTCCTCTGGTGGAACTGAAAAAGCAACGGAAACAGCTCGGATTCAGCTGAAAGACGTGCTAAAGAATTCAACAGCCAAACGGATCCCACACATCTTTCTGTCCTATTCAAAGCAAGCAAATGTCATCCTCCTTCAGAGTTCAAGACCGGAAAACATAAGTGGGCGTAAAAAAGGAAATCAGGTTTGAAATTATTGACTTACATTTCCACCTTTGACCATGGTTTCTCAGCAACCACGGAACAGCTGTGGAACAACAGACAAGCAAGAAAGCAACCTTACCACACCACAATAGCAAACGCGTGGTTTTAGTTTGGTTTGGTTATTTTTTTCATAGACATTAGGCCACAATATCGAACGAGGCTACCGGCAACATGTTGATAAACTGTGTGACCACACGGCCATCCCTTCCTATTGCCAGAAATGTTGATTGCGGCAAACATTATCTGCATTCGCACCAATAATTTTATTTGGCATTAATTTGGCCATTTCACTAGCAGAGGCTTCTAGCATCTTCTACAGCAGGGGTGTCCAACCTGGGTGTTCTGATCCAAGCCTTGTTCAAATTAAACACAAACTGTGTATAAAAGCAAACCTTTTTCAATGCGGCACTGGGAATTATTTGCATTCCCAGCTAAGAGTCATTTAAATCTAACTGAGATAAAAAAAGCAAGTCCTTTTCAAGGCTGCCAAGAACAGAAGTCTAATTACTTATAAATATCAACCGATAGAAGTTTCAAAACCAAACTGGAGTTCACAGGGCTTCAACGAGGACTCAAGAGTCTAAAGAACTTCTTTGCTTCCTACAAAGAACACTTCCCCGAGGGCTGGTTTTTATCCCTTATGGGAGGAACCATCACCTTCCAACCTTACTTCCAAGTCGCCCTTGCTGCTTCAGCTACTCTCTCCTTTGAGCAGCCCTGCGCACATGCTCACTGGGCATAGGCTCCCTGGAGTCCTCTGTGTCACTGTGGCCAGACTCCAAAAGCTCCAAAGGCAGCACCCCACTCCTAGATGGCCCTGGCCCCATCCCTGCATCACACGCAGAACCCTTGTCCAAGTCCTCGCCAGACTCCCTGACTGGTTCCCTTTCATCCTCACTGTCAGAGACCTCTGCTGCCCACACCTGCTGTTGGCGAACCACAACACTGGGCAACTTTAAGACTTGTGGACTTCAACTCCCCAAATTCCTCAGCCAGCCATCTTTGTTTAGAGACCCCCGTTCTACGGCCCTCCAACCCTATTTGAAAACAACAGAAATAAGGACAGGCTTTGCCTCACTTTAAAGATGTATAAAGGATGATTTAGGAACGGTACCGTCAGGTAAACTCACGCAACACCTAGAGCAAATCACAATGACAGTGCAAGGTGAAAACTCAGTGTAAGAACATCTCAGCATTGTTCGGCGACAACAGGAGGAACTGACTTCTGCTATTCAAATTCTAGAAATACCAAAGCTATAAAAGTTGATATGAATATCAAAACCCACGAACACATCGTTACATTATTATGGTGATGGGTGAACCGAGAAGAAATTTGAATTAGTTGGGATGCTTCGCCATAATTGTGTTGAAAATATATTTACCTAAATTTCAAGGCTTTAAGAATCCTGGGTGGATTGCAATTAATAGCAGAAAAACAACACAGACAGAAAAAGATAGAACATAACCAACCAAAAGATGACTCACAACCAATAAAAATTCCAAACCCCAAAACACAGAGACTGTGCAATCAACCGACAGCAAAGCCTGAGAGAACAATGGATTTTTTAAGAATGATTTTATGATCATCATTAGGATGGAAACTGTATGAATATTTGACGAAATGTCATTTCCAGAAGCCAGTGCCACAACAGAGAATGCATGCTCCTATGTTCTTGCAGAATGACAGTGCTGGGTTAGTTCTATAACATGGTAAGATGTAACTCATGCTGCTACCCACCAAGATATGGGAATGTCTACTTTAATGAAAAGAAGGATTTGGGGTGACATGATAGCAGACTCCCAATATTTAAGGGACTCTCAACAAAGAAGAGGGGATCAACTTATTCTCCAAAGCACCTAAAGGCAAAACAAGAAGCGATGGATGGAAATTCATCAAGAGAGAAGCAATCTAGAACTAAGAAGTAATTTCCTAGCAGTGAGAACAATTAACCAGTGGAAGAACTTGCCTTCAGAAGTGGTGGATGCTCCCAACATGGGAGGTTTTTAAGAAGAAATTGGACAGCCATTTGTCTGAATGGTATAGTTTCCTGCCTGAGTAGGGGTTAGACTAGAAGACCTCCAAGGTCCCTTCCAACTCTGTTAAATCTATATTTCAAAGTGGGGAAATTAGCTGGAGGGTCCCAATTTGGGGAAGGCTGAATCAGATCCATATCTATTCCCAATAAGGAAAAACCAGGAAGCGTTTTAACAAAAGCAGGTTTTCACGATGCGTTTCCCATACATTACGTCGATTTCACATCAATATTACATCGGTGACTCCAGCATCCCATGTCTTGTCGCGGGAAATAATAACTTTTCTGCTACAATTCCCATCCCCAAAGTGAAGTGGACTTGAAACCAACAGTGCTCCATCTTAGGGAAGGGGAGCATTTGATTAAAAAAAACACACCCCAAAACCGAGATGACTCTTTAAATTTTGATAAAACTCATACTACGCTTGTGGCATACAGATCTCCAGCCCTGGGAAAATAATTGTTTTGCCTTAGGGAAAAGTTTGGGAGACAGCAAAACAGGCTTTAGTAGTTCACATTTCTGGTACTCCAAATACACAACAAATTAGCATATTGGCTCCTCCCCTATTCACTTGTTTTGCATCGCAGCGGCCTAGGGAAGTCGACCACAACAAAGAGGAGAAGAAAAAGTGAAAATAATCTGCTTGGCTTAGGGAAAAGTTTGGAAACAGCAAAACAGGTTTTAGCAGTTCACATTTCTAGTACTCCAAATACACAACAACAACAAAACAAATTAGCATATTGGCTCCTCCCCCATTCACTTGTTTTGCATCGCAGTGGCCTAGGGAAGTCGACCACAACAAAGAGAACAGCCTCTTTTTCTCGGAGGCGGAAAAAAGGAGGTAGGGAAAAAACGAGACCACCCACCCCATAAGCCATGGCAGAGCCCCTTGGGGTCAAAGGTCAGCCTTAGGGGTGGGTGGATGGGAAAGGGTCAAGTTTTGGGAGTCAAAGCTCTCTCCCTTCCCTTTCCATCCCAATCCCTGCAAATAAGGGAGAGTCTTAAGACCTGCCCCTGGGCAACCGGTGGACCCCAACTCCCAGAATCCCTGCATGGACAAGAAAGGAGCAGGGATTCTGGGAGTTGGAGTCCACCGGCTGTCAAAGGGTGGCAATTGGCCACCCCTGGTCTCTTTTGGGGGTTGTAATCTAATCCCTCTAGGGACAGTATGGGGAGGGGAGGAGTCTAGTGGGGGGGGCTAGGGACCGGGTGGGGGGAGGAAAAAGAGACCCCCCCCATTCTTGCCAGAGCTGGAATGGGTGGGAGGGGCTGCCCCCCCAAGAAGCAGGAGGGCCAATGGGGGCTGCAGACCCTCAGCTGAGGGGGGGTTGAGATGGGGGGTTGTGAGGGCACCCTTCCACCCCAGCCCTTCCCCCCAGCCCCTCCCCCTCCCCCAAAGGGCGCTTCCTCCATCCAGGGCCTCTCCGGCCCCATCGAGGGCTCGTCCCTCCTTCCCCATAGGCTGCGCACGATGGGACCTGGAGTCCGGGGGGGTGAGGATCCCCCAGCCAGGCAGGCCTGCAATGGACTTACGGGCCGGGCGGGCGCCGCCGTCGCTACCGTTCCCCCACCCCCGCCAGGCGTGGGGGCGTGTGTTTTGGGGGGGAAGGGGGGGCCCCGAAACCGCGGGCTGTGGGGAGGAGGGTCGCTTCACGGAGTCGCGGGCAACGCTGCGAGGTTCAGCCACGGGACGCGCCGACCCGGAAGTACTAGTGCCGCCATTCGGAAGTGGCCGGAAACCGGGGTAAAGTGGTGGGGGGAGATCTAGCGGAGGCCGCCTGCCGGGGCTATGTGTGCGCATGCGCTTCGCGGAGGGCGGGGAGGAAAACAGAGGGGCGGCCATAAAGGCGCCGTGTGCGTAGGAGAGACGGCGGTGGAGGCGGCAGGCGAGGTCCGTCGGGTCCTAGTGCTCTCCGTTTCTTCGGGTTCAAGTATATATGTGTTTTTTTTGTGTCTCTGTGTGTGTGTTCTGTAAGAAGACTTCAGGAATTATTTTTCTATGCCGTTTTTTTTTCCTTGCAGGGATTGACTTTCTTGGTTGCATGATGGATTATTTTGTCTTGTTTTTAAATGGTTGCCCACCCAGGATGCCTACATGAAAAAAGATTATTTTGTTGGGCTGTGGAGGTCAACTGCTATGTCTGTGGAGATTCTCCATCATCCATCAAGTCACGGTTGTCCCAAAGGTGCTTTTTTTCCCCAAGAGGCAACTGGACTTTCTGGTTTTTTTTCTTTTGAAGACGTTTCGCTTCTCATCCAAGGAGCTTCTTCAGTTCTGACTGGATGGTGGGGAAGGGAAGGATTGATGCTCGTTGCAGACAGCTGGTCATTTGCATCCTTTTTAGAGAGTCCTTGAGGCCACTTGGAGGTTTAGGTCTATGGAGATTCTCCATCATCCATCAGGTCACTGTTATCCCAAAGGTGCTTTTTTTCCAAGAGGCAACTGGACTTTCTGGGTTTTTTTCTTTGAAGACTTTTCGCTTCTTAGCTGAGAAGCTTCTTCAGCTGTCTCTTCAGTTGCTCTTCTCTCTTCTTCAGAGCTGAAGAAGCTTCTCAGATGAGAAGCGAAATGTCTTCAAAGAAAAAAAAAACCCAGAAAGTCCAGTTGGCTCTTGGATAAAAAAAGGCACCTTTGGGTCAACTGCAATAATCTCCGTCCCTCAACAACAGGAAAACCACCAAATCTCCAAAAACATTTTCCTTCAAGAGGCAGAGGGTGAAAAATAGCATGGTCTTCAATTAAGGCCAAAGTAGAAGAACTGGAAAATGTACTCAGATGCTCAACTTTGCTCCAACACATTTCCTGCTTTTCGCTTCTGTTCAAATCTATATTTTAATGTATTGAAGGGGTGGCAGCTATGAGAGTCTAACATTTTGACCTCTGCTTAAGTCGGACAGACTTGTCTGTGTTTACTTCTGAACAGGCATGAAGTGAATTTTTTTCATCCACGTTGCTTATTAGATACACACACACACACACACACACACACAAACACACACACACACCAAAATGAAATAAAAACCCTAGACAGAAATCCTGCTTGGTCCCCACCCTCAAAAGGCCTCAAATCCAGACCTCCTTAGCTTCAGTAAACTAGCAACATCCTCCTAGGGGCTCGAAGGAGGGTGAAGTCTTCAGTCAGGTCCTCCTGTGTGGATTAGGTAACCAGGCAGATACACTGCCTGTACCATGAAGTCTTCACTCAGGTCCTCTCAAAAAGATTATGAAGAGAGATGAAAGTTACATTTCTATGATGGGCTGTACTGTTCATTTATGCGTCTCATATGTATGTACATAATCAAATATACAAACACACACTTCATACTTTCTGAGGTAGAAATTTCTGCTTCACTGTGAGGCCTAGGCTCAAGTTCTTTGGCAGCAATCTCTCTCTCTCACTCCCTCCTTCTCTCTAAAGATATAAACTACTGTGCACTGTGAAGTCTTCACTCAGCTCCTCATATGAAGATGAAATAAATAGGCATAGCTATAAGCCACAGTTCTCTCCATTGTGAAGTCTTCACTCAGGTCCCTATCTTTCCCCCCTTTTCTCTCTCTCTCTCTCCCTCCTCCCCCTCAGATATAAATTATTCTCCAACATGAAGCCTTCACTCAGGTCCTCTCATAAAGATTATAAAGACAGATAAAGTTTCAGTGCTATGGTGGGCTGTACTGTTTACTCATGTATCTCCATTTATATGTAGATGCATACACACAATCAAATACCAAACACTAACACACTTCATGCTTTCTTAGAAATGTCTGCTTCACAGTGAGGCCTGCCAGTGGGTATTTTCTCAACAAGGGCACCCTGCCTCTGCTCTCCCTCTCGCTCTCTAAAGATATAAACTACTGTGCACTGTGAAGTCTTCACTCAGGTCCCCATATACAGCTTAAATAGACAGGCATAGATATAAATGACAGTACTGTGTATTGTGAAGTCTTCACTCAGGTCCATCAGTCTCTCTCTCTCTCTCTCTCTCTCTCTCTCTCTCTCTCTCTCTCTCTTTCTCTCCCCTCCCAATTAAAGATATAAATTACTGTCACTCAGGTTCTTATACAGACATTAAACTAGATATAAGCTAAACTACTGTACATTGTGAAGTTTTCACTCAGGTCCATTTACAGAGAGAGAGAGAGAGAGAGAGAGAGAGAGAGGAGGGAGGGAGGAGGAGGGAGAGAGAGAGAAAACCAGAGACAAAAACACAAAAGAAACAAAAGAGAGTCATGTCTTTTCTGAGGTTCCTCCCCTCTTACATTTAAAGATACAAAGCATTTACTATTTAATTTTCCCTCAGTTCCTCCTACATAAAGCAGGCATCAATATAAGTTACCCTCTCCATTTTGATATTATGCGTATCATGAAGTCTTCACTCAGGTCTTCACTTACAGATGAAAAAAGTATAGGTATAACCATAAGCCTCAGTCCTCTGCGCTGTGAAGTCTTCACTCAGGTCCATCCATCTCCATCCTCCCTCCTTCCCTCTCGCCCTCTCTCCCCCATCTCTCCTCCTTTATACATAGAAAGTTCTACTTCAGACTGAGTTTTCACTCAGGTCCTCACTTACAGATGTAAAGGGTAGGCATGGCTATACACCATAGTACTACAAGCACTGCCAAGTTTTCACTCAGGTCCACCCCAATTACTTCATCATGGGAGAATCTGAGGGAGAAGAAGATCTGCCTATCACCGACTGAGCCTTTAAAACAAACAACCCATTGAAAAACTGCCTAACTTCCCCCCCCCCTAGGTTTTTAACTGCTAAGAATGGGGTTTTATCGGGGCAGCCTGTCCCTGAATCCTCCCTGGAGTAAGGGGGGAAGGGAAGCATAAGCAGTAAATAAAATAAACCCATTTTCTCTCTCTCTGTCTCTCTCTTCTCTCTCCCTCTGTCTCGGGATTGTTGTTGTGGGACAATATAACAATGAAAGCTACTTTGATTTGATAGTTAAGCTACAGGTCTACAAATGAAAAACACCATGAATTCTCTAGCCCTGCCTTAGCCATGAAACTTGGCTGGGTGACTTTGGGCCTATCACTACAACTTCTGGTTAATTGTTCTCTCAGGAGATTTCTCCTTAGTTCTAGGCTGGATGTCTCCTGGATTAGTTTCCATCCATTGTTTCTTTGGCTTGCCTTTAGGTGCTTTGGAAAATAAATTTATTTTGTTTTATTTATTTAGTTTGCCGAGCATGTATGAGAAAACTTGAAAAAAAACCCTCCTCTTTGTGGCAGTCTGTTAGATAATTGGATTGCTATCATGCCACCCCCTCATCCTTTTCACTAGACATACCCAGTTCCCACAACCGATGAAGGGCCCAGGGAGAAAGTGGGCAGAAGGTTTCACCCCTTTTGCTACCTTCTGACAAGCAAAGTCAATGGGGAGACCAGATCCACTTCACAACCGTGTTACTAAGTTAACCACTGAAATGATTCACTCCACCACTGGGGCAAGATTAACAGATTAACAGAGTTGGAAGGGACCTTGTAGGTCATCTAGTCCAACCCCCCACCCAAGCCTACACCATTTCTGACAGAGGGCAGTCCAATCTCTTCTTGAAAGCCTCCAGTGATGAAGCTCCCACAACTTCTGAAGGCAACTTCTGCTCCATTGGTTGATTGCTCTGTCAAAAATTTTCTCCTTATTTCCAGGTTGAATCTCTCCTTGTTCAGTTTCCACCCATTGTTCCTTGTCTGGCTTTCAGGTGCTTTGGAGAATAGCTTGAGCCCTTCCTCCTCTCTGGGGCAGTCCCTCAAATATTGGAAGGCTGCTATCCTGTCTCTCCTGGTCCTTCTCTTCCCTAGACTAGCCAGGCCCAGTTCCTGCAACCGTAAAGAAAGCTCGCAAAATGGGCCTAAACTCACTTAACAACTACAGCAGAAATTGTAGTCGTTAAGTTGAGGACTACCTGTAATAGGCTCAACGCTCCATCAAGTTCTGAGGATTTTGCTTGCATTACAAAGGTATTCTTTATGATTAATCTCTAAATGCCCATCTGCAACCTGTTTATTCCTTTTTAAAAACAAATGGTACAATTGTGCAGAAGCCTATAGCTCCTTTCTACCATCTGGGTCAGCTCTATACATAGAATTCTTTTATTGGCCAGGTGTGATTGGACATACAAGGAATTTGTCTTGGTGCAAATGCTCTCAGTGTACATAAAAGAAAAGGTACATCTGTCAAGAGTCATATGTGACAGAACTGTGATTCCAAGAATTCCCAACTTTTAGCCCCATCCAGGTGACACCCCCCCCCAATTGGGACAAGCTGTTCTAGGAAGACAAAAGTTTGTGTTGTGTGTTGTTGCTGCTTCTTGGCCAGCTGATGAATGAAGACTGAGAGGTAATGGAAGAATTGTTGCTCGCTATAATTCTGTTTGAAACACCCTCCCCTCCCCCTTAATATTTTGTAACGTGTAATGTCCAGGAATACTTAATTAAGAGTGTCTCCAATTATATATGCAGCCCTGCAAGAGGGAGCATTGGAACCATAAATAAAAGGAGGCAGGAATAAATTCATAATTAAAAATGCATTAGGAATTACAAGCATAATTTACTAATGCGCATTGGAATAAATTTCCAACCACAATATTTTTTAAATATGGGCATTAATAAATAATGGTAAACAGAATGTTGAATATATATATATATATATATACTACAGTCCAGCATGCCATGTTGTTAAAGAGTTGCTGAGCAATAAATTTTATCTGGCAGAAGCAGGATTAAAAAAAAATGCACAATTGCACATGAAGGAAGAAGGTGTGCCAAGGATGGGCAACTTGGATGACAAACTTGGCAGCTCTGAAATGGCCTTGTATTGTTGTTGTTGTTTCTTCAAGTGCCTTAAATCCCGCAAAACGGGACTAGGGCCAGAAGGGAATTGGTTCCGAGTTTATCCTCTCCAAGGACTCCGACTTGAGATGTAGGTGGGAATCCTGGACAGGTTTCGATCTAAAAGAGGAGCTCTGGGAATGCCTTTAAGATCACAGCTGATTTCCAACAGACTCTTCAGGCGGGTTTGTGTTTTTGGGTGTGTGGGTGGGTTGATCCCCGGATCAGAGGGCTTCCTCGGAGCAGCAGGCAGTGAGCGGGGCGTCTTGCATGGGCTTTGCAGTACTTTGCATGGGTGCCAGGCGGGGGACGATGGGTTTGATCCTCCTGAACGTCGGGACGGCGTCCTCAAGGCCTGGTTTTGAATTCTCACGCCCTGGAAGGGGGCAACCCGGATCGCGTGGAAGGGGCATCCCTGGCAAAGGGGAGCCCTGCCTAAGCAGCGATCTGGGAGCCACCCCGGCGAAGCCAAGCGGGGCCCGGCGGGTGGGCAAGGCGGCTAGGTTGCAGGCCGATGAGACGGGCAGTGGGAGACAGGGCAGCGGAGAGGCTGCAAAATGGCCAGGTTGGCCCCCGGACGGAGCCTGCGCGGCCGCTTGGGCCGGCGCAGATCGTGGGAACGCAGCCAGGGCGGACGCGTGTCAGGATGCGTCTCGACACCTCCGACCGTCGCTATGGCAACCGCCCTGCGCCGCCCTCCACCTCTCCGCGTCACGTGCCCGTTCGAACGCACCAATGGCAAGGGGCGCCGCGGAGTTGGGGCGGGGCCGGTGAACGTCGTCTAGGCTCCGCCTCCCTCCATCCTGGCCCTCTCGGATCGGCGGAGAGCGGTTCCGTGCCCGCCCCTCGGAGACCGCTGATTGGCCCTCTGCTGATTACCTCTGAGGGGAAGAACGGGCGGGCTTCGGAGGTTTTTTAATTTATTTTTTGCCTCTGTGGCGAGCGCGCTTCGGCGTCCGTCAGAGTCGGGGGAAAAAAAAGAATGTCCGTTTTACTTTCAGCCGGGCGTAAATCGCCTCAGGACGTTGTGGCGGGAGGAGGGGGGGGCGCGCGAGCCTTGGCCACGTGACCCGCCCCGGCTCCTCCCCCTCGCTTCCTTGGCAACGAGACAACCTCCCGTCCAAAGCCAAGCCGGGGCCGCCAAACCCCGCCCCAGAGTGGGCGGGGCTGAGAGGCTGACGCGTGCGGCCGAGTGGGAGGAGCCACCCACAAAGCAGACGGCAGAGGCGGGGCCGGGGAGAGAGAAAGGGGCGGAGCCAGCAGAGGGCGAAGGCTCCAAACCTTACAGGTGGGAAGGACAGGCGGGTGGGCGTGGCCTGCGGGGGCGTGGCGGGGCGTGGCCCCCTATAAAAAGGCCGGCTCGCGGAAGCCCCGGCCATATAAGCCAGTGGCGGGAGGAGCGATGGGCCAGCTTGGCGGCGCCGCCTGGGAGGCGGGGCGGAGTTCCTGGTTGGGGAGACAGGTAAGGGGCGGGGCTTAGGTGGGCCAGGTGTTTGTGGGGGGGCTGAGCCACCTGTGGCCGGGGGTGAAAGTGGCAACTTCTTTAACCGGACGAGGCTTCATTATTATTTTATATTATATTACGGGAGCCTGGGGCAAAAGCAGCCCCACCACCGGTGACCCCTCAAACTGGACCGGTGACCCCTCAAACTGGACAGGGACCCCCCAAGCTGGACCGGTGACCCCTCAAACTGGACAGGGACTCCCCAAGCTGCACCGGTGACCCCTCAAACTGGACAGGGACCCCCCAAGCTGGACCGGGACCCCTCAAACTGGACAGGGACCCCCCCAAGCTGGACCGGGACCCCTCAAACTGGACTGGGACCCCCAAATTGGATCGGGAACCCCCCAAACTGGGCCGGGGGGGGCAGAGGGGCAACAAGGGGCGAGGAGAGGAAGGGGCCAAGTAGCCAGCCGAGCCCACCAGCTGCGCTCAGACCCCCCCATTTTTCTCCTTCCGCCCCCCCCCGCGGGTCGCCTCCCGAACTTCCGAGGGGGGGGCGTGGCGAGGGGGTGGGGCGTGGGCGGGGCTCCGGCAGTGGGCGGGTCTCTCCGGGGCTCCCCCATCCCCTCCGGTGTGTCTCTCCTGCCCGCCCGCTCGCCTCCTTCGCCGGGCGACACGTCGGCAAGGCTGAGTGAACGGCGTTGGCAGCTTGTCAATCGCTCAACCCGGACGGCGATCAAACAACAACACAACACACACACGCACGCACACGAAGCGGCCGGACCCAGCCATTCCAGCCGGCTGCTCTTTTTTCTTCTTCTTTTTTTCCTTTTGGAGGGGCAGCTTGCAATTCTTCTTCTTCTTTTCTTCCCTCCTCTCTTTCTTTTCCCTTTCCCCCTTTCCCCTCTTCCTCTCCCTTTCGTCCGCCTTTCTTCTTTTCCTTCCCCTCCCCCTTTCTTTCTTTCTTTCTTTTTTTCTTTCCTCCTCGCACAAGTTCAAACTTTCTTTCTCCCCTCCTGCCTCTCTCTTTTCTCAGCCTTTGACCTCGCCGGGACCGAGGCTCCGGAGCGATCGCTGCTGGTGATGTTTTTGTTCGTCCCCTCCGGCCGAAGGACGGCGGCGCCGGCGGCTCTTCTGTGCCCCCTTCTCCGGGGGAGAAGGCGACTCCCGCTCCGCTTTTAAATGTGGCCCTTATTAAGAGCCGGGGATGCCCGCTCAGATACCTGCCTGCCTACCTGCTGCTGCGTCCTGTTTTTGTCCCGAAAGAGAAAGAGAGAAACCCGTGGACCAGGCTCGGCGCTCGTAACTTTCTAAGGATTTGAGGGAGGCGGAAAAAAAGCGGAAGTGAGGAGAAGAAGGGAAGGAAGAAAGGAAAGCCACGCATTCGCACCGACACGCCGAGGAGCCGAGAATCCCAGCCCCGGAGAAAAGGACTCTTGGCCAGCCTTCCTCCTCCGCTCCCACCGCCTTTGCTTCCCCAAAAAAGGCCCCCAGCCCAGAAAACGACGCTCCGACAACCCGACAGCCGCGTTGCCGGGCGAGGAAGAGGAGGAGGAAGAAGAAAAACCCCGCGACTTTAAAAACCCAGGGAGGAGGAGAAACCCCCCTCTCTCCGCTCCCCCCAACGCAACCCCCCCTGCTTCTGCAGAGGCCGGTGGGCTCGGCACCGATCGCCGCTGGAGCCCCGCCGGAGGTTTTGGAACTAAAGGAGAGCAGAGCCGCCGCCAGCCGGAGCGATGTCAGTGGCCGGGATTTAGCTTTTCGCCTCCCGCCCCCCTTCCTTTTCTTTTTATTCTTTTCTTCCCTCCCCCTCCGAGGCGGCGGGACACGCTGGGTTTTGGGGGGGCTGAAGATTTATACTTTCCCTGCCTTGCTTAGCCTGCTTCCCAGCCAAGGAACGCTGGGGTTTTTTTTGCTTGAATTCCGCCCTCCCACCAAAAAAACCCTCGCTTTCTCCTGCTCGCTCTCTCCCTTCCTTCCTTTCTCCCCTTTCCTTCCTCTCTTTCCTACCTTCCTTTCCTTTTCCTCCTTCCTTCTCCCTTTTATCTCCTTCCTTCTTCCTTTCCTTCTTTCTCTCCTTCTCCCTTTTATCTCCTCCCTCCCTTTCTCCCCTTTCCTTCCTTCCTCTCTTTCTACCTTCCTTCTTTCCTTCTCCCTTTCTCTTCTTCCTTTCCTTTTATCTCTTCCCTTCCTCTTCCTTCTTCCTTCCTTTCCTTTCTCTCCTTCCTTTCCTTTTTATCTCCTCCTTCTTCCTTTCCTTTCTCTCCTCCCTCCTTTTTATCTCCCTTCTTCCTTTTCCTTCCTTCCTTCCTTCCTTCCTTCCTTCCTTCCTTCCTTCCTTCCTTCCTTCCTTCCTTCCTTCCTTCCTTCCACCACCTCTCCTCCCACCCCAACGAACCTCCTCCCCGTCCCCAAAGTGCGATCGTCGTCTGGCGGCCGGCCGGCAGCATGGACGAGCAGTCGCGGATGCTGCAGACGCTGGCCGGCGTGAACCTGGCTGGCCACGCGGTGCAAGGGGGCATGGCTCTGCCACCTCCCCACGGGCACGAGGGCGCCGACGGCGACGGCCGCAAGCAGGACATTGGCGACATCCTGCACCAGATCATGACCATCACCGACCAGAGCCTGGACGAGGCGCAAGCAAAGTTGGTCTTTTTTTCCCCCAACCGGCCGTGGGTTTGAGGGTGCGGGGCTCGGCAGTGGGCGGGCGGGCGGGTTGCGCGGGTGGTTGGTGGGGTGTTTGTGTGTTTGTGCGTGTGGATGGATGGATAGACAGACAGATAGACAGGCACACTTGATCCACTATGCTGTTTATTTGCTCGCTCTCGCTGGCTGGCTTGCTTGCCTGCCTCCTTGCAAAGTCCTGCTGGGATTTAAAGGCTGCTTCTCGTAAAGGCAGCCTGGAGAAGCCAGAGGGGCGAAGACATTACAACTCCCTCCCCGCTTCCTCGAAAGGAAAACCTCCTCCGGGGAAGACAAAATGGCAATCCCATTAAGTGAACCAAATAACCCCAGATTAGCATCCCCTCCAGGTGCCAGTTGTGTATGTTGCGCTGTGTGTAAGATTGATTCCCTTCCCAAATCCATAATCCCGAAGCAGCTTCCTTCCTTCCCATTCCTATCTCCCTCCCTCCCTCCCTCCAGTCCTTTTTTCCTTCCTTCCTATTCCCATGTCCTCCCACCCATCCTTCCTTCCTATTCCCCTTTCCTTCCCTTCCCATTCCTATCTCCTTCCTCCCTCCTTCCCTCCCTTCCATCCTTCCTTCCTATTCCCATTCCTGTCTCCTCCCTTCCTTTTTTCCTTTTTCCTTCCTATTCCCATGTTCTTCTTCCCTCTCTTCTATCCATCCTTCCTTCCTATTCCCATTTCCTCCCTCCCTCCCTCCCTCCCTCCCTCCCAAACAACCCAAGCAATACCCAAAGTATTGAAAGATGGGGAATAGCAACTTCACAACCCCCCTCACACAATCATCTAGTTAGACATACCTAGGAAGGCTGAGGGGGAAACGGCCCAGCACCCCCAAATAGAGATCAAATCCTTTGGGCTGCTGAAGGAGTTGCATCTCCCTTCTTTTTTTTTTCTTCTTTTTCTTTTTAAACCAACAAAAAAGTGGAGCCTTCTAGCCCCAAATTTCAAGCAAAAGGCAAGCAAGCAAAACAAAACAATTTTTTTTTTTGACGGAGACTCCAAAGTTTGTCCAAGGAATGGGGGGGGGAGAGATCCTGTCTGTCTGTCTGTCTGTCTGTCTGTCTGTCTGTCTGTCTGCAAATGATCTGAGAATTTGCTTGCTTGTTTATGGACTGAGTGCCTGGAGTGAAGCTATAGGCATTAGGCATGGCTGCTCACAGTCCTTCCAAAGAGGTGGGGGAGGCCAGTAGAGGAAAATTTAGCCTGCTTGCCCTCCCTCCCTCCCTCCCTCTGGATCCTGGGCCTCCACCCCACCCCCCACCCCCCAAAAAACCCGGTGTGTTTTCTTTTCCTTTGGAAAATGGTGAGCCTCGGAGGGAGGCATGTCTGGCTGGGTTCTTGCTATTCTCAAAAACCTGTCCCAGTCTGTGCAGCCTCTGCTCTTTTACTCCTTTCCTTTCTGGACTTTTTTTTGGGGGGGGTGGCTTTTAAATAAACATTGGCCTGCTGAGGAACATGGGGAGAGAGAGAGGGGAGGGAGAGGCATTTAATTAATTAATTTATTTGGAAACCCTTTTTACAAGGCCGTGTCCCTTCATACGAGACCACCGAAGCCCGGAGTTGAACTCTGGAAGTTCCTTCCCTTTCTATAAATCACGACTGCCTGCCGATGGAGAGTGGCTTGACAAGCTGTGATTTATTTTCCCCCAAGAAAGGGTTGGGAGCTTTTCTTTTTTTTGCTTTTCCCCAGGAGTGGCTTTGGATTCAGGGATGGGTGGGGGTGGGGGAAGAGTGGAGACACCCCCAAAACACCCTTCTTAGATAGCCACCAACCTCCCCATGTCCCTCCATTCTCACCTTTCCTGCTTTCTCTTTGAACTTCTCCAACCTTCCTCCTCCCTTTCCAATGGCTCTTTTTAAGGGCAGGATGTTTTAACAAAAAGAGGCTCCAAGCTTGTACTTAAAAAGGGAAAAATAACCAACAGCCCCAAAGTCTCAGGACAGAAAGGGTGGCCTGTTCACCGCCTCCCACACCCTCCGCTCTCGGGCTAATATATATCTTTCCTTCCCCTTTTTTTTCCTGGGTGTTTATTTTCCTTTCCTTTTTCTCTCCCTCTCTCTCTCTCTCTCTTATTTTTTTGCAGAAAGCACGCTCTCAATTGCCATAGAATGAAACCGGCTTTGTTCAGTGTCCTGTGTGAGATCAAAGGAAAGAGAAAAACAAACAAACAAACACAACACACAAGGAAAAAAAAAGCAGGCCCTGGGCTCTGGCACCTTCATTCTCCCTCCCCCCCCAGTTACCCCTTCTCTCCCTGGATAAACAGGGCCACAGACTTCTCCTGCCCCCTCCTCAGCTCTGGGGGAAGCTGTGTTTGGAGCCGCAGCCATCTTTGATCTGTTCTGATCGGTTGGGGATCTTTTAGGTCCCGAAGCCCAGTGGGAAAGACCATCCTCGCAAACACACTGGGGTGTTTTTTTTTTTTTTTGGGCTGGCTTCCTCACGCTCTGGGTTTTGTTCTGTTTGCAAAAAAAAAAGCCCCCCAAAACCCCACCCAGGCTGCAAAAGGCAATGAAAAAAAATATGGAAGCGCATCGTGTGTCCGTGTGTCCCCCCCCTTCCCTGCGTTTCTTATCAAAGCACCAGAGCGGATTTAGCTGGCTTTTCTTTTTTTTTCTCTCTCTTGTCTTCCTTAGCTTTTCTCTCCTTCTGATGGAAGTAACAGGGGAGCTAATTACAATTACAGAGAGTGGCTGAGCTAGGAATTTGCCGGATCCCCTCTGGTGTTTTAATTTGTTGTGCTTGCCGGGCGAAGAACATCTCGCTTGCAAAGCGCCTTCTGCCCTCTCTCTTCCTGCTTCAGGTTTTTTTTTTTTTTCTGGGGTGGGGGAAACTCCAGGTTGTTTCCAGAAATGCTTTTAGAGGCTGCAGGAACATCCCACCTTCCCAGGGTTCTTTTTTTCTTTTTTACAAAGGGGTGAATTGGCCTTGGTTGCATCTCTCTCTGCCTGGGGGGAGATTTCAACCTGACAGTTTTGAATCTCCCCCAAAATAGAGTTAGAGGGGGGAAAAAAAAGAGAGAGATTCTTCTCTCAAAGTCTAAGGTTGATAAAGCAGGGCTCCAAGAAAGCAAGATTTTATTTTATTTGCAGGCCAGTTTTAAGAGCTGAAAAAGAGTTCTTACTATCAGGAGCTGTCTGCTGTAAACTTGTTAGTTTTAAAGCTATATGTTTCATCATTCACATTGCAGAGAGTTGGACTCTTACGGTTTATAAGTTGCTCCTTCTAAGGGGCGAACTAGCAACATGTTGTTTGTTTATTTAAAAAAAAAATCTATTGACTTCCTAGCAAGGGTGTAAACTCAAGGTTTGTTCAGCAGTGTCTCGGTTGGCGGTGCATTCGGGCATGTGTGAAATTTAAGTGAAAAAGAGAAGCAAAATACCTAACATTTACGCCTGTGTTGAGCAGAAAAAATACAGAGCTGGTATTGCTGGAAGTGTCTACGCAGGAACGATTGCCAAAGCTGTATTAATTTTTTTACAAGTCTCATCTGTTTTTTTTCTTCCTTCCTTTCCTTTAAATCAAACCCCGGAGAAGTTGATAAACTGTTTTCTAATACGGTGCATTATGTGCTGATAATGGAGCTTTGCCTAAGCATTGTGGTGTGGTTCTGCTTGCTAGGGGGGGAAAAGAGAGAGAAATGGTAAATGGAAAGAAAAGGTGGAGATTGATCTAAAGGGGTCCTTGCTGGAATTGAAACCCAGCCAGTGAAAATTCCTGTGAAAGTCCCCTTGTGCTTCGGCTGAAAGGAATACCCTGCATCCTAATTCAAGCCTTGCCCTGTGCTCATATATTTACTGCCAGCAAGCCCAGCTGATCTTGCCAAGCTGAATGTGGGAATGGCATGGCGGTGTTCCCTGCCCACCTTCAAATTTTCGGCGCTGGGGAAATGAGAAAAGAAAGGTTAGGGTGTTGGGGTTGTCGTTGTTTTGGGCTGTTTTCCTGCTTGTTTGGATTCTGCTAAGTATTCGTCTCTCTCCGGTTGCTGAGGATTAAGACCAGGGCTCCTTTTGGGAAGGGGAGAGGAGGCTCCAAGGTGGATTTGGCGAGGGGTGTTTCCAGCCTGCTGGGGAAAAAAGTGAGGTCTTGACTTCCTGAAGGGTGTTTTGGATCCTGGATGTTCCTCCTCTTTTTTTCATTCCTTATTTTGCTTGTTCGTATATTTTTTTTCTGACAAGCACAGGGGGGGGGTCTGTGAGTCCTTTACACCCAACACATCCCTTGCTAACTCGGTCCCATCCCGGTGAATTCTCCTTTGCCGGAGGCTTAAAACTTGGCTGGGGGTGGGAGAGGGCGGGAAGGAAGGGTCTGAGCTGGCGATGCCAACAGAGAGACCGGTTGCTGTTTTTTAGCAGAAAAAAGGGGAAACTTCCCAGAAGGGGCTTGAGTGAAAACTCCACAGCCTGTTGGGTGGGTGGGTGGGTGGGTGTCACGAATGAAGACGTTACTTGCAGCTTGCGTTCTCTACACTATTCCCCACCCCAACCCCGGTGAAATGCTCCAGACTTCGGCCTGTTTTTCTTTGGCGAAGAATTACTTCCCTTAGCAATTTCAGAAAGTTGGGAACGTGAGTATTAATATCCTAAGGGGACGATGGGGAAAAGAAAGGCGTGTCTCGATTCTGGGGACTATCATAATAATACAATATCTTTGCTTATATAGGTTTATTTGAATGGATGGCCCTCGGAAAGGGTGAAGTTAGAAAGTTAGGGGTTTTATTTTGGCATGCTTTGGATTGTATGGTCATGGTTGCTTCTTTTCTCTCCTTTCTTCTGCCTGAGCAGAGAAATCCCCTTTTGCTTTCTCTTGCTCAGTTTTT
>CM019157.1:8519501-8557001 GCA_009733165.1 Naja naja
TGTGAAGATGGGTAGGCAAGGGAGAAAAGCAGAGGCAATGAAAATTGGGCTGGAGGTGGGTCAAATGAACGTCACTCTTGGATGTGAACTCAAGGGGTCTCTGTAGCAAAAACCTCTGGTTAAACCTGTGGTCTCCATAGCTGGAAACTTATGGAGACTGCAGACTCAGTCCAATCCTGAAAGGTGGAAATTCAAACAGGATAGGATGTTCCTGACATTTTGCTCCTCCTTCTGTATAACTGCAGTCAAGTCTGGCCTTTTAACTGTCCTCCTGTTGTCTACTTAAAAGTGCTGCAACCACTCCTCAACCA
The DNA here is from genome assembly GCA_009733165.1 of Naja naja. Taxonomy (NCBI): domain Eukaryota; kingdom Metazoa; phylum Chordata; class Lepidosauria; order Squamata; family Elapidae; genus Naja; species Naja naja. The sequence continues at coordinate 8,519,813 of CM019157.1, forward strand.
CCTTCCTCCCTGCAAACTCCTCCGTGGAACCAATCCTTTCCCGGAGAGAACTGTTGGGATTAACATGCTCGTTGCTCTTAACCTCCAGCAAGTGCCTGGCAGAGCTGAGCAGCGAGACACCCCCGTCTCTTCGGCACTCAGGAATTGGGGGTGAGGGACCTCGAGCAGGAAGAATGGCAGAAGGCAAAGGTCTTTGTCCCCGCTTTTTCCAGGATTTGCACTGGATGAGTACGGAGGAGTTGTCAGTAGGAAGAGAAAGAAGCCGTAATCGCGCCGCGTCTACATATGCTTCTAATTGTTGATTTGGGGATATTCTGATGAATATTGCTTTGCAAAACAGATGCTGCAGAAGAGGATACAATAAAGAGGGGGAATCTCTCTCTCTCTCTGTGTGTGTCTCTCTCTTTTGGGGTGGGCCGTGCTTGAAGTGTTTTTTTGTGGCCTTCTCATCCGTAGCTGGGAGCGGTTTGTGGACCGCATCCCGTTCGTTCGTTCGTTCTTGCAACCGCGGCGGAGTAATTGTTTTTCACACATAAGTTATGCAAATGAGCCTTTATGGCAACTGGCATAACAATTAGCATCCTCCAGCAATATTTTAGCAGGTTAATTGCAAAATTTCCAAATTGTACATCTGACTTGTTAATTAGGCATGACAGAGGTGGTAAAACAGTTATCTTCAGGCGGGTGTCAGCCAGGGGCTGTTTCAAATGCAAAAAGCGGACGATTGATTAGATTGGAGGGGTTCAGCCACAGCTCCACAGCCTGCCGTTTGAACATCTACCGTGCTAAATAAAACCCGACCGAGAGGAAGGAGCTGGGTTTCAAGCAGACGATCGAGCCCCCGTTCCAAGGCCTGTGGCCTTGTAATCAGCCGAACATTGAACTGCATCTTCTCGCTTGGAGGGCGCTAAATTTTGGACTCTTTTCCCAATGCCTCTGGAAGACTACAGTGCTCATTTTCCCCAAAGGAGGAAGGTAGAACAAGATGGTTGGGGGAGGTGGGGAAATTTGGGTTGATGAATTCAAGGAACCTCATTCATGGCATGGACCCAACCATTCCAACCCAACTTTGCCCGAGAAGCAAGCCAAGGTTGCTTTGGGCAAGCCAGGTTTCTTCCCGGTGACCCCCTTGCAAATAGCCTTGTGAATTATTCACGCCCATTCCCACCAATCGGTGCGTCTCCTGTAGGTGTTTCCATGTGACCCTGCTGGCTCTGTGTGTGTGTGTGTGTGTTGTTGTTGTTGTTGTTTTTAATTTCCTGGAGGAAATCTGCTCAGGAGGGGCTAGTGACTCAGAGATCCTAGTTGGTCCACGAGGAGATGATCTTCTGAGGTTGGGCGAAGAAGAGAAGAGGGCAAGACTGGGTAGCAAGTCTCCTTCTGGGTCCTCCACCCACTTTTTTTAAAAATTACATTTATATGCCGCCCTTCTCCGAAGACTCAGGGCGATTTACAATTTTGGGATACAACCCAATGCCAGCAATAGCCTTCCTTCCATTGTATATGCCTGCTTATTACTAAGCGGCATTTTTACAAAGTCAGCTTATTGCCTCTAACAATCTTGGGTCCTCAGTTTACCTACCCCGAGAGGATGGAAGGCTGAGTCAACCTTGAGCCTGGTGGGATTCGAGCCTACAGTAATTACAGGCAGCTGGAACTTAAATGCAGGCATTTAACAGCCTGAGCCACCAAGGCCCACTTGAAAAAACAATGGCCTCTTGCAGCTTCAGGGAAGTCGATCAGATATTTTACGGCATCGACAGTACTTGCCAGCACCAAGAATGTGCATCAAATTAAGCTTGTGTGAAATTTGGTGTTTCATTTAACACCTACCTTGGTTAATGCCAAGCAGCTCTTAATGCTGAAATCTTAAAGTCTTTCTTTCTTTCTTTCTTTCTTTCTTTCTTTCTTTCTTTCTTTCTTCCTTCCTTCCTTCCTTCCTTCCTTCCTTCCTTCCTTCCTTCCTTCCTTCCTTGATTTCTTGATTTCTATCTTCTTTCCTTTCTCTCTGTCTCTCTCTTTCTCTCTCTTTCTCTCTCTCATCCTTTCTGCGTTTCTCCTCCTTCCTTCCTTGTGATTTAAAAAGTAGATGCCCTTGCGTGCTTAACTGTCTTAATATTTAATTTTTCCCTCTCGTCCTCTTTATGACGTGCTTACCCAGGAAAGTGCCATTTGTGATGGGTTGTCATCATTAATTTTGTCAGTGGATAAAACCCTCATGTGCCCACTGGCATTTTAAAAAAATGTTATCATCTTCATTTTTATTTTTATTTTTTTTTATAACATACGAAATTAGCAGCCCTCCCCCGAAGCTCTTAGGATGTGTGGTATACAAATGTTGCTGGATATTTACCTTTAATGAAAGGCCACATAAATATCTCAGCCTCAATAAATTATGCAGCTGTGCTTGCGCTGTTGGGAAGGCAGCTAATAAATAGTTGCTGCTGAAGAATTCTTCACTTCTTCCCCTCCTGTTTCTCTTTTCTTGTCCTCTTCGAACAAGGCTCTAATCTGTCTACGGTGTGTGTGTGTGTGTGTGTGTGTGTGTATAAAAAAGCGAAATACCCCTCACGCATCATCACAAATCTCCAGAACCATGAAGCCTGCGAACATGAAATGTGGCACCTATGTTCCTCTTAGCTTCTAGGTGCTCACTAAGAGGATTTTTCCAAATGACCATCAGAGCATTAGTATTTCCTATATTATTATTATTATTATTATTATTATTATTATTATTATTATTATTAACACACTCTGATGCTAAGGAGTTCTCCTCCTCCTCCCCACCTGAGAAGAAATCTGTTCCAAATGCACACCACAAGCAGAGGAGAGGAATTTCAGTTCTCAGTTTCACAGCACCCAGCAGCTTTAGAACGGAACAGTTGAGCTAAGCCACGCCCAGGCTCCTTGCTGTCTCCTTCTTGCTCACACAGCAAATACTCTTTCAGTTTCCAAACAGCCCCCAACTCTCTCACACACTGACAGGATGCTAGCCAGATGGATACCCATGGATGCTGGTAGGCAGAGGCAGACCTTTCCGCCCCGCCTTATTTTCCTCCCCAAAAAACTAAGGCCGAGCACCATCTCTGGATGTCTCAGCTGCCCCAGCCTGCTGGGATGTTTGCAGGAAGGCGACAACAGAAGAGTTTGCAAAAGGAAGATGTCAGGAAGGTGTCACTACAGGAGAGGATTCTCCGCCTCCCCCCCCCTCCCTCTTTCTTTCCGTCGTTCTTCGCGCCAATCCTTTTCATCCAAAAACTCAAATCTAATTCCTCCTCCCTCTCTTTTTAATATCCACGTCTCTAACACAAGAAGCAGCAGCCTCATCTCTGGGTCTTTTATCTGGCTTAAGAGAATGAGAAACTCCTTCATAAGCAGGGTGCAAAGAGGGCCTGAACCTTTGTGTCTCCCCCATCTCTTTCTCTTCCTTAGCCTGCTAATAAGTAAAAAATCTGCTATTGTTTAACCGTAGATTCTGGGCGTGCAGAACGATGGTGTTTTCTAGGTAATCAGCGGGGGTGGAGGGGCATGGGGGGGGGTCTTTATAGATCCCTTCCCCCATGTCATTAGCTGCAAATTTCTTTAGTCCCCTTGGGAGAAAAAAGACTGGATTTTGTTTCGGAGGAGTGTGAAAAGCTGAGCGGTCGAGCAATTTTCCGGAGAGGGCGTGGTTGAATGGGTCGATGGGGGTGGGGGGCCTTCCCTGAGAAACCTATGAATTTGGGAAGATTAATATTTTGAGGAAGTAATTGCTTTCCTGCGGCTTTTGTTGCGTCGTTCCGAAATCCAAAGCAACGCCCCTGTATAAGGATAGCTTAACCGAAGATGGGGCTTACAGAGAAGCGCTGCTATTTCAAGGATCACAACCTCAAGAGTTTATTTATTCATTTATTTTGGGGATTTATATGCCAGCCTATCTCCCTAAGGACTCAGGGCGGCTCACAACAATAAAAAAGAACAGTACAAAATTTAAAATTTAAAAAAACTATTAACTATTAGGTCACGCAACTGCTTGCCCGAGTAAATTCTTGTGTGTCCTAAATATCCCCCCTTTAAAATAAAATAAAAATAAAATAACCAGAGAGTGACAGAGCGCATCTAGATGGCCAATAAAGGAGAATATTTGTAGTTCGGGGTTGAAATGAGAGATCCAAGCTTAGTTGTTTTCTTAACGGACGGTTCGCGACCCAAAATAGTTTGGCTCACGAAATGATCCAAGCTGCTTTTTTTCTTCCTGCGAGAAACTATTTTGTTTCTTGTTTTCTGCAAGAGAAGAAAACCAAGCTCAGAGAAGCACCAAGGACCCCCACACCCAAATGGACAAAATGGATGAACCAAATCCATCCAAATGGACAAAATGTGTTTGCAATGATTCGGCCCTTGTTTTTTCAAGAGGCAACAAACCCAACTGTGAAGGAGTCTTAAACACTTGCGAGGAATAATTGTTCCATGCGTTTGGCCAATGCTACAAGGGCGTGGAAATTTGCAAGGCTCCCAAATATCTCTCTTGTCAGGGGTTCATCATTTCTATAGAGCTGCAGTTTCCAAAAAAAACCAGAGCTTCCCCCCAAACCCTTCTCTGGTTTCCTTGACATTCAGATGGGGAAACAGGCAATCTATTTATTTATTTATTGGTTGGTTGGAGCGTGTTTTGCTCATTGCTTTTTCGGCTGCAATTCTTGACACTTTGAGTTATATTTTTCCCCCCTTTAAGAGAATATTTACTTAGTTAGTATTCACTTAATTAGAACTGACTGTTTAATGTTTTTTTGGGGATGGTATTTATGGCATTTCCCGGGCCATATTTGCATTCCAGAAATTAAGTCACCCCGCCATTATTCCGCTCGCCTTTCATACATTAGAATGATGAATGGAAAGCAGAAATGGGGAAAAGACTGCAATGCAATGAAAATTTAATCAGCGTCTTCTGCTGCTTTAATAAGGCAAATAATTCTTATTGGCCGTTGCGGTAAGGCTTCTAATATTTAATTCATAACAAACCTCGCGTTATTTTGCAGCCGCATCGACAGGTCCACTTTGCTGCCTGCCAGAAGGCAAGCATAAAAACTTAAAAGCAGATGTAAACGTCTGAAACAAGGAGAGTGATTAGACCTCTAAAGCGGTCTTGGGGAAAGGAAGGGGAAAAAGAAAAGAAAGGAACGAAGGAAGGAAAGGGAAAACGAATCGTAAAAAGGGAGAGAGAGAGAAAAAAAAACACCCCAGCTTTGCGGAAGAGTTTTTGACGAATTATTATTTTTTTGCTAGCTGTTTAGTAACGGGCAAACAATATTAAACTTCAGAGACTGCGTACTTTGGGGGGAGGATTCGGAATGGCTACCCTGGACTTCATCATGGCTTGGCTTGTGTGACTCCCTGAAAAGGACGTTGCAAAACGGCTTAAGGATTCTTCTCCTTGGGATGGTTTGCCAGCTTGTCAGTTTTGCGCAATTAATATATAAAACAACGTGCGTGTTAAAAGGCAGGTAGGCCCCCCCACTAGAAGGAGAGAAGGAGCAGCTCAAAAATTAAAGCTTGCTTTTTCTTTTTTTTGTCTTTTTCTTTTTGCTTACTGGTGCTGCAGTGATGATGTTACCTAGTTGGGTAATAAAACGTCTGCAAGAAAACAAGCTCAGAGAGCACCAAGGAGCCCACAGTCCTCCTCTTCCTCTTCCTGCTCCTCTTCCTCCTCCCCCTCTTCCTCTTCTTCCTCTTCCTCTTCTTCCTCCTCTTCCTCCTCGCCCTCTTCCTCCTCTTCCTCCTCCTCCTCCTCTCCCTTCTCGTGTTGATGACATTAGAAAAGAATGTTTGTAGCTCAAGACTGAACTATGGAGTCCTTGATGCTGATGATGTTACACAGTTCGGTAATGAAACGTCTGCAAGGAAACCACCAGGCTCAGAGAGCACCTGCTCCTCCTGCACTCCACACCCCCCACTCCCTTCTAGCACTGATGCCGTAACCTAGGTGGGTCATGTGAACACCTCCAAGGAAACCACCGAGCACCCAGCGCCAGTTCAACCCTGAGCTCTCAAATATTCTCTTCGGTCAGAACATTTCTTAGACGTTACTGGGGGGGAAAGGCTGTCCAGCAATGAACACAGTTTTTGAGTCCGTTTCATGGGAAAATCTTTGGGCCATCATCCCATCCTCCCCTTCCGGTGCTCATCTCTCCAGAAGACCTCCTCCTCCTCTCCAGAAATTAGCTAGGTTGTCATGTGTTGTGGTCTTTCAAAGGTTGTCGGCAGCCATTCCGGGGTGAATGCCAAGGCTTCGGAAAGTGGCATCGTGCCAGGGATATAAATGTTGTGTGCTCTCATTACATCAAATGTATATTTTTTCTTTTTTTTTTTTGCTTGCTTGTTCTGTGTTCTTCTTGGAGCCCCTTAATTGGTGTCAGCACACACACACACACACACACGCACCCCCTGGAGAACCGGGTGGGGGAGGGCTTCTAACACGGAGATCTGGGGCACCAATCGCCTTGTTTCTGGTCAGCATCGGGGAAGCCGCGGGGAATGAGGAACGAATGCCATCGCCGCGATGTCGGCCGGTTGTTCGAGATGACAGAAATTAATACGCACTCACTCCGCAGAACGCGGTGATTAATGATGGCCCCGTGCGAGAAGCGATTCCTGCCTTAAACTCTTTGATGGGGGGGGGTTGAAAAGCAAACCCGATGGATTTCCATCTCCCCCGCTCCCCCCAAAAGCAGAGGTTATCCAAAGTACACGAGCGCCCCATGTTTCCAGTTTTTAATTTCATGAATATTGTGATAAGCAAACATTAAGTGGTCTTTTCCACCGCACCCCACCTGGGTTAGAAAAGCTTAAGGCCTTCGGGAGGTATTGCAAAGCTGATCGAACCCAAGTTTCTTTCTTTCTTTCTTTCTTTCTTTCTTTCTTTCTTTCTTTCTTTCTTTCTTTCTTTCTTTCTTCTTTTGAAACTGGACTAAAATATAGCTGAAAATGAGTCTGGCGTTTTCCTTCCTGAATGAGGATGTTGGCCTTGTTGCCAGCTGTTGTATGGAAATCCCGTTTTTCTCGAGGTTGCTTTGGGAGAGGATGGATGGAAAAAAATATTTAGTAGGAGGCCACAGATCTGTTGCTCTAAGCGCCCCCTTGCCTGGGAAATTTCCCTTCGGATGTTAGCAAGCCTATTGACGTTGCTTTGGTCCAGGATCTTCGGATAAAGGAAAAGAATATTTGTTGCTCAGGGTTGAAATGAGGAGCCCTTGGTGCCTTCTGAGCTTGGTGGTTTTCTTGCAGACGTTTCATTACCTGGCTAGGTAACGTCATCAGTGCTAGTGGGTGTGATTTGCTCCCTGTTTATATACAGTCGCTCTGAGCTGGGTTGTTTTCTGCCAGACGTTTCATGACCCATGGTAACATCATCAGTGCCAGTGAGTGTGAATTGCATCCTGTTTATATAGAATAGCTCTGAACTGCGTTGCTTTCTTGCAGCTGGTTCATTACCCAAAGTAGGTAACAGGGCAAGCACCAGCGCCAGCACTGATGATGTTACCTAGTTGGGTCATGAGACGTCTGCATTAAAAACAACCAAGCTCAGAGAGCACCACAGACCTCGATCTTCTGAGTTTGAAATGGTAACTTTGTCCTAGTGGGCAATAACTGCACGTTGGCCAACTACAGTGTCATAATCAAACTTTCTTTGATTGAAGCCTACGTCAACATAGACTTCCTACCCTTAACTTGATTGTATTGGGAGGGGGAAGCGAGACTGATGGAAATGTGTTTTGCAATGCCAAGCAGTGGGTTCAAAAGACTTCCACTGAATCTTCTTGGAATGCCTTTCCGGTGAGCGATGTATTATTTAGCTCCCTTTTTATTTTCAAGGATTCCTTCAAAGAAAACTAATACAATGGGGCGAATGCGACGTGCATTTCAATGTTTTTAAACAGGCCAAGGTAGATTTAACCAGAGATTCCTACAAGGCCATGCTGAACCCTTAACTTATTCATTCATGGTGGTGGCTGGGTGCACACCAAGAGATTAGGCAATCCTGGGATCAATTAAAAAAATAAATCCATACAGATCCAGTCTTTTGACTCTGAAAAATCGCATGAATTTTGTGTAGACATTATCATCAGGCACAAAGAATCAGAGTTATTTGTAAGGTTGCAGCATAGATAATTTGTTCAAGTCCATGCCCAAGAATAAAATTCAGTCCTAAATGGGCACCAGAATTCAGGTGAGGTTGCACGTCACCGTTTGTGGGAACATAATGACTCCAAGCTGATGACGCGCTTCACTCCACCCCCAGCTCTGCCTCTTCTTCTCCTACATCTGGCATCCGTTTGATCAGAATGCAGAACGTGTGTGGGTCTGCCAGGCCTCTTAACTGGGTCCAAATCTTTGTAGGCTGGATCTGGAAATGGGAGTCCAGGGGATCAGAAAGATTATTTGCAGATCTCTATGATGCACTCGCAAAGAGCAGGAAGGTGGAATTCCAGAAAAACACGAGTGAATTTGAATGAATGAATGAATGAAATAAATGTTTTACTTTGGGCCCATTGGTTCCCATTTGGCCCCTCCCACTTGTGGGTGTGGCCGAAACAATTCCATGCAACCAGCTGCCCCAAACTCTTCTTTATTTGACCTTTCTGATGCCATTGTTCCTAATAATTGGCCGTATGGTTTTCTGTCATTGTGTGAAGCAGATAACCTTTGCAGAAACAGGACAACATACTTGTGAAGTACAGGTGGTCAAGAACAAGGAGTACAGAGAAGGTCAGGCTATAAAAGGGCAGGAAGGAAAAAAGGGGAGGGAGAGACATCAGTCTTATGTTGCTTAAACCTTTAAATCCCCCCACTCCCCGTTATTGAATGGCGTAAACATTGGACTGTGAACATGTGATGATGCTGTTGTACTGATAATGGAGCATGTTTGTAGTTCAGGGTTGAAATGAGGGGTCCTTGTTGCTCTCTGAGCTTGGTGGTTTTCTTGCAGATGTTTCATCACCCAACTAGGTAACATCATCAGTGTTAGTAGGGAGTGGGGTTTGCTCTCAGTTTATATTTCCCTGTCAGTGTTGGTGCGAATGGTCTTGGAGGTTCTTTGGTTGCGCTGTTTACCGTTAGCTTGCTTGGCAGTTCCTTGATCGGGGTATTGTTTCCTATTTGATTGTTGGTCTGGTGTTAATTTTAGTGTTTGTTCATCTGGGTGTTGATTGCTAGTGAGGAGGTGTCTTTTGGTCTTTCCGTTCCCTTTTTTTTGGCTTCTTTGCACAGTAGGTAGATGTTATTTACGTCTGTGTGTCTGTCGATGGCCAATTTGCCAAGCAACGATGACTAAAGCAAGGAAAGGCATGGGGCAGGAGAAAGGATTTTTGGAAGAGTCAAAGACAAATGAAGGAGGTATACTTCCAAAAGCTTGAACACAGTATTTACTGACTCTCAGAATATTGATGAAGGGAGAAAGATGAAAACATTGGGGTCTTGAAATTATGGGTCAACCATGAATATTCTTTCATGGAAGGCAATGTATGTCCAACCATGAGGTCCCTGGCCTCATTTTTTCCTGTTTGGAAAGGAGTAATTTCCTGGTAACTGGAACCATTAATTAGGGGAACAGCTTGCCTCCAGAAGTTGTGGATTAGGGTTAGGGTTGTTAGGTGCTCCAAGACTGGAGGTGTTGTCTGAAATGGTACAGGGTTTTCTGCTGGGGGTTGGACTAGAAGGCTTCCAAGGACCTTGTTACTGTGTTCTGTTCTTCTTTGCACCGAAACCCACCATTTCATGACAATGTCCCTATAACCTTCAAGAAGATTAAGCTTTTGAAGCAGGATCAACTTTATGACACGTCCTCGCTGGATATATCATTCAGGATTGTTAGCTTTTTCCAAAAGAAAAGAGTCATCTTTTGGAGAGAGTTCTTCTGCGATAGCATGGGGGAAATCCTATTTTAGGGATGATTGTGTGGTTTGGCCTCAAAAGTACACGCTTCCTTTCCTAACATTCACATTTTCTTTTGTCTGGGATACGTTTTTCTCCCTGCATTGTGGTAGAATTTTAAACAGCAGACTTCGACAAGAGGCTGTATTGCCAAGATACAATCTCGTGTTCACTTTCTACTCTCAAATAAGGCTTTACTTCTGGCGAAGGGGTAGATTTATATTCATATTAGACTGTATCTCTTTCACATCATTTTTTCTCTCTCTCCCATTCTTTCCTTCTTTTTTTTTTTTTAAAGAGATATTTATTTCCCCTTGTAGCTCTGCAGCTGGAAGAGAATTACAACTGGACAGAAGTTTGATATGTGTAGCAAGGGACAGGACCCTTAAGAAATAAAAGCCATTAGCTGGTCATATGGATTTTGGTTATGTATAGGTAATCCTCTGGTCATTTAGCATGGCCCCTGCAATCGTTGGAAGTTACACCTGACTCCGTTCAAAAGGTACTGATGAACCAGTGCCTGAAGTTCTGACAGCCACTGACTACCAGCACCCGTGGCCATGTGACTAGTCCACATTTACAGCTGTGGTCACATAAACACGATTTACGATATTGTTGCCAAAAAACAGTGTTTACAAGGATTTGCCCAACCAGGAGTCAACACTGACTCTTGAAAGCAATGAATAAATAACCCTCTAGGGCAGGAGTCAGCAACCCATGGCTCTAGAGCCGCATGTGGCTCTTTCATCCTCCTGCTGCGGTTCCATGTTGCCTGGTCAGCTCCACAATTGATGGGGCTTTTGGTTAGGACAGGTAGAGGAAAAAGGACATCGTGCTAGGAGGAGACTCTATGTTGGGGGAACCAGTCTTCCAGTTGGTTCCAGAATTGAATGAGGGGTTTCTGGTTAGGACCTTTGTGGTTCTTTGAGTGCTTAAGGTTGCTGACCCCTGCTCTAAGGCAAACCTAGGCATTGTGCTTCATAGCCCAGTTGACATCGAGTTTAAGTTGTTGTTAAGAATCCAACACAATCATGCTTTATTCCAGCGTTTCTTAACTTTGGCAACTTTTAAGACTTCCAGAATTCAATTCTGGGCGTTGGAGTCCCCATCTTAAACGTCGAAAGGTTGAGAAACACTGGTTCATTCAATAAACCGAGACCTGAGCAAGGTATGATTTGAGGGTAAATGTGCTCATCCTAAGAAACCAGGATAGAAATAGGGAAAATAAAAACCCACAAACTGAATGAAATAAATCTCCCCAATGTGGACAATTCTTGGAATCTGAGAGAACTTCAGATTCTTTCAAGTAGGGTGAGAAAGTAGGGGGGGTGTTTTCTCCCCTCACTCAGGAAGAGAGAGAGAGAGAGAGAAAAAATTGTGTTGTGCCAACAAGAGACGCCGTCGGATGGAACATTTTCATAAACCATCATCAGTTAGGCAGCCGCCGCTCCGCAAATCAGAAATGATATCTTCAGGCACTGCTGTCAAGTGTTATTCAAATAATACCAGCTCACATTTGAATAACAGCAGACATTTTGAATTAATTAATCAGACGAGATAGTTGAGGCCTTTTCTCATTAGTCTCTGGGCCCGACATGGCAAGATATATGCGTTGGTGATGATACACTTGTCTTTAATCGTGATTTATGAAGATTTAGGATTCTGTGTGATTTGTCAAAAGGGAGGCGGAAAAAAAAACCAGAGGGAAGACGGTGCATATTTCATTACCTAATCTGAGATTGATTTCCCAATGCTGGGAAATACAACCTCATTGTTAAGATGGGTGGGGAAGAAGGGAGAAAGCAAAGCATTCTGGGATATTCCTAGCTTATCTCCATGAGTGTCAAAACGTCGCTACGGATTGGTGCTTTAATTATGGGCAAATACTTCATTCTGAGTCATGCATGGGAGTGGAATAAATGCAAGCAAACTGAAGAAGCTTCTTGGATGAGAAGCGAAATGTTTTCAAGGAGGAAAAAAACCCAAGAAAGTCCAGCTGCCTTTTGGAAAAACACTTTTGGGACAACCATGATCTGGATCTCCATAGACAAATGAAAGCAAAGCTTTCTCCCCTCCTTCCTCCCACGGCCTTCAAGCCAAGCTTGGGAAAATCTGTTCGATCCACTTCACTGATGGAACCAAAGGGATGAATCTGGTGGGTTGGTTTGGGTTTCCTGAATTGATTCCTCAACTGTCAGGCGCACATAACCAGGAGCATTCGTTGAGTTCAGTGTGCAGAGGGATTTATTACTACCTACCCAAGAATCTAGTCAACTAACGGGCCAAACTCAATCGGTGCTAGATAAGGTTCAGTGGAATTCACGGAGGGCTGGACTTGGGTCTCTTGTGGCAGTGCAATGATTCCAAACTTATGGCACATTTCATTCTGCCTTCTGGCTCAGCCTGTTTTTCTACAGAGACACACCAACATAAATCCAAGTGGCTGGCTCAAATTGCAGATGTTCAGTCCAACCTTTGAAACTGGCTTCCTGTTTCGGACACACGCTTGAATTTGGAGTCATAATATGTCCTGCCACAGCTGTTGAGGGAAACCCTGCCATTAGTAACACAGTTGTGAAGTGAATCTGGCTGCCCCATTGAGAAGAAGGTCGCAAAAGGGAGATCCTGGGACTCTCGTCATTAATGTGAGTCTGTTGCCAAGTCTCTGAATTTTGATCATGGGGATGCTGCAGCGGTCAAAAATGTGAAAAAAAAAAAACCCGACCATAAAACTGTTTTTTTTTTCACTGCTGTTGTAACTTTGAACGCTCCCTAACCAAATTGTTGTAAGTCCAGAGTTACCTGTAGAGTTGTAAGTTTTGTGACAGCTAAGCCTACTCAGTTTTCCAGCAATGGTCTTGTTTTTCTTTTTTCTTTTTTCTTTCTTCTCTTCTTTTTCTTTTTAAGTGCACTCTGGGTCTCCTATCAGTAGCTCGAGAGAAGTTGGAATAAGACCTTCCAGGGTGGCTTGTCCCTCGAAATGGAAGTCATTTTATTCCTGCGAGTTTCTAAATAGCTCTCCGTGTCCCTTTCCGTGGCCTCCTGTTCATAATAGCCTATTTCCAGCGTGACTGCCTGCTGCATCCGTGGCCCTTCCTTTCATTCTAGGGTGCAGAGTGCAGCACCGTTTAAAGGCAAACATATTACCGTATATTAAGTGAGTGTGTTAATCTATGATTAGGAGCGAGACTCATAACAAACAGTGGTTAGCTAAAGTTAAAGGGACAGAGTTCACTAGGAACACTCCGACAGGCTAGTAATTACACAGACAGCTTGTTGTCAAGAAAACCACTCCAATCTAGGACTATAAACCTGTGCTGAGGGTTTGAAGTCTGAAATGGAGATGTGAGGTGCCTTTCCTTCAACCCTGCCTGCAGCTAGCTCTGCTTCAGAAGCCAATGTGGATGAGGGGAAGTAGAGGAAAGAGGGAAGGGGAGAGAAGAATTCGGTAGAAGAGAATATTCGTAGTTCAGGATTGAACTGCGGGATCTTGGATGATGTTACCTGGCTGGGTCATGAAATGTCTGTAAGAAAACAACCAAGCTCAGAGAGCACCAAGGACCCTCCAGTCCTCCTCCTCCTCCCTTCTGAAAACCCCGCTCCCTTCTAACCCTGATGATGTTACCTAGTTGGGTCATGGAACGCCTGTAAGAAAAGGACAGAGCTTAGAGCGCACCTGGGATGAAAATGTGCCCCGCAAAATCTATTCATTTGGGGAGGGGTGTGTGTGTTACACTCTTGCCAACCACAAACTCCAAACTTAACCAACTGGTGAATTCCAATCACCTCCTGACCGTCCTTCAAGATTCTTCGAGAAGGAGAGATCATTCAGCCGTACCACATTATCCTGTCCTTTTCTGTGATCCACCTGTTCCGTTCACAGGCAGAGATTTGAAAACAGGGACCGAATCTGAGCCCAGTGTTTCTGTTGCTACGTAAGCGAGGCAGTGGTTGTGTGGATTTTGCCCCGTTTTACAAACGTTCTGGCCCCAGCCATTAAGTGAATCGCTGCAGCTGTTAGCAACAACAAGCTGCTCAGTGAATCTTGGCTCCCTTGTTGACTGTGCTTGTCGGGAGGTCGCAGAAGGGGATCAAGGGATGCTGCGACCGTCATAAAGCCGAACCAGTTGCCAAGCGTCCAAATTTTGATCACGTGACCCTGGCGGTGCTGCAATGGTCGTAAGTGTGAAAAACGGTCCTAGGTCACTTTTTGCAGTGCCGTTCCAACTTCGGTCACTAAACGAGTGATTCTAAGTTGAGGATGGCCTTTATCTGTATTCCCGATAAAACTCTCTTAAGTTTATCCTGTTAATTGCCTTTTACTGTCCAAGGTGCTGAAACCTTCCCTTTCTCAATTGCTCATCGCTTCCTCATTGTCGAAAACTCTTGATGATGGAACCCTTGTTCACGGCTTTACTTTTCAGTCGCTCTGGTCACTTGTGTTTTTTACTTCCTCTTGTGTGTGTGTGTGTGTTTTTTTTTTTCTAAAAGGCGTTTGAAAGCGTCTGGCTTCTTTCCCGAAGCTGGAGGCCAGTTCTCACTCGTTAGCTAAAAAAAAAAACCCAACACATATCATATTACAAAAAAACCTCTTCACTCTTTTGGTGAAGGCCACAGAAATGGGGAGATCAGATTTCGGTTGTCTTGTGTTTAAAGCCTAGCATCTTGGGAAAACCTAGGCGCCATTTTCTAAAATTTAAGCCGCAGATTAAAGTTAATGGAGAGGAAAGGGCTCAGCCCACAAATTTCAGTGTATGTTCCAGAGTCTGGGCTGGATATTAATAGAGATTACAAAGAGGCCAACAGTGTTGCTCTCTCATTGGTGGTTTTTTTAATTCCCTCTCTGAATTCCTCATCTCTCTGAATTACTTAGAAAATAGGTCATTATTTCTTCTTCTTCTTCTTCTTCTTCTTCTTCTTCTTCTTCTTCTTCTTCTTCTTCTTCTTCTTCTTTGTCTGCTCCTCCTCCTCCTTCTTCCTCCTCCTCCCCCTCCTCCCCCTTCTCCACTCTATACAAGTTGTGCTTGACTTAACAACAGCAATTATTTCTTCTTCTTCTTCTTCTTCTTCTTCTTCTTCTTCTTCTTCTTCTTCTTCTTCTTCTTCTTCTTCTTCTTCTTCTTCTTCTTCATCTCCTCCCCTTTATACAAGTTGTGCTTGACCTATGACAGCAATTGAGACCAGAATTTCCATTGCTAAGCAAGATGGTTGCTAAGGGGTTTGTTCTGTGCCCCATTTTATCATGATTGTTATACGAATCACATTGGTTGTTAAGCCAATCCAGCTTTCTCCCATCGACTTCGCTTTCCCTGGCTAGGTCATAAATGATGATCCCATTGGGGGTGGGGAAATGCTGTGTGAGGACTGGTCATCAATACTATTTTTGCAATGTCATTGGAACTGAATAAACGGTTGTAGTGCCAACCCCCTGCTCAGGCATCCAACCCTGAACCATTTCAGACAACGGTGGTTGTAAGTTCAAGGACTACTTGTACTGTATGGCAGCTGAATGGTGATTGGCCTAGGTTGCACTGATGTCACAGAAGGACCAGGGAGAAGATAGGGCTGGAGGTAGAAGAACAAGGTAGAAGAACATTTCCCAACAGCAGAAGCTTTGAAAAAGTTCTCAAGACTCAAGGAAAGAAGGCCATGTCTTCTATAAGATGAGAAATAAGGAGTGTCTTATAGAAGACGTGGCCTTATTTCCTTGAGTCCTGAGAACTTTATCAAAGCTTCTGCTGGCTGGGAAATGCAGGCCTGCACAGCTGGAGAAGACAAATGTCCAACTGGATTGGGGTTTGTGGCCTATTTGGTTGTCTTCTCTCTCGGCCCTTCTCTTCGAGGATATTTTGAAGCCTGTAATTCAGAGCGTCTTGCCTTACACGTTGGATAAACAGAGGAAGAAATTGTTTTCTGGCACACAAGGCTATTTACTGCAGCTTGTTCTGGCTGGGCAGTTCTTGACCGTGCCGAGAAAGGATGGAGCTGTGGATGAGAGAACTGGGTCAATCCCGCAGGAAGAAGGAAAAAAGCAGAGTGGGTGGCAGGGCAAGCGAAAAGTCTCCGCACAGAGACTCCACTGGGTTTGTCCTGAACAGAGACAAACCTAGGGGGTCCACCTGTTCGCCAAAGCACCTTGAGGGCAGGACGAAGAAGCAGTTGGGTGGAAGCCGATCCAAGAGAGGTCCGATCTAGAATGAAGGAGGAATTTCCCGACAGAACAATTATTCAGTGGAATGGCTTGCCTCCAGAGATTGTGGCTGCTCTACCACTGGAGGTTTTCAAGAAGAGACTGGACAGCCATTTGTCCAGAATGTTATAGGGTCTCCTGGATGAACAAGGGGTTGAAGTAGAAGACCTTTAAGGTCCCTTCCAACCCTATTATTCGGTTGTATTCTGTTCTGTTCTGATATTCTATTCTATTCTCCAATATTCCATTCCATTCTATTCTATTCTTTATTTTATTCTATTCTATATTCCAATATTCTGTTCTGTTCTATTTTATTCTTTTCTATTTTCTTTCTATTCTGTTCTGTTCTATTCAATTCTATTTTATTCTGTTCTATTTTATTTCTTATTCTATTCTATTTCATTCTATTCTATTCTATTTTCTTTCTGTTCTGTTCTGTTCTATTCAATTCTATTTTATTCTATTCAATTCTATTTTTTCTATTTCTTATTCCATTCCATTCCATTTTTCTATTCTATTCTCTTTCTATTCTATTCTATTTTCTCTTCTCTTCTCTTCTACTCTGTTCTGTTCTATTCTATTTTCTTTCTGTTCAATTCAATTCAATTCTATTTTCTTTCTATTCTATTCTATTCTATTTTCTTTCTATTCTATTATGTTCTATTCTATTCTATTCTATTTCTTATTCTATTCTATTCTACATTCTAGTGTACTATAGTCTAGCCTATTATCTCAAGCTATTCTCCAAAACATCTGAGGGCAGAACAAGAAATAACATGTGGAAGATCATTAAAAAGAGATTCAACCTAGAACTCAGGAGAAATTTCCTGACAATGAGAACCATTAATCTTTTCCTCCAGAAGTTGTGGGTGCTCAGTCCCTGGAGGTTTTGAAGAGAAGATTGGACAGCCATTTGTCTGGGGTAGTGTAGGGTCTCCTGCTTCAGCAGGGATAGGACTAGTAGACCTCTAAGGTTCCCTTCCAGCGCCCTTATTCCGCATTCCGAAACACTGCACAGAAGATTAAACTCTCCCCTGCCTCTCTTTCCACGCCCCGCCCCTCCCCAGCCAACATGCATACCTCCTTCCTTCTCCAACCTGTAGCATCTGGCAACGTCGAAAATACAGGAGTCTTTTGTTGGCACCCCTGCGCGGTGTGGTAAAGAATCCCATATTGTGACAACGCTTCAAAATAAATTGCTGTCAACAGACCAAAACACCAAGTGTTCTGATTTTATCTGACGTGTGAGAGTCGAGACAGCCCCACTTGACAAGCTGTGGCGTAGCACCTGCGATCGGCAGGCGCCGGCGATATAAATCTGATTCGCGTGATTTGTGAGATATAACGTTAATGCCGGTGACAATATATCTGCATAACATTTCCAAGCTGCACACCCCGGCCCTTCTATTTTCTCTTGTTCCTTCCGTTCCTTTCTTTTTTGTAATTTTATTTAAAGCTTGTAGCGTGGCTGGGATTTGCACTGTGAGACTTGTCTCCTTGTCTTCCTCCTCCTCCTCCTCCTCCTCCTCCTCCTCCTCCTCTTCCTTTTCCTCCTTCTTCTAAAAAAATAGAATTCTGCATAATCATATTTATCACTCCCATATATTTAAAAGCTGCAGGAAGACAAAACGAAGCCTGTTCCGAAGTCTACGGTTTGCATTTCCCCCCCCCTTTCGACTTCCTTAAGCGATTCCTGCTCGCTGCTACTCCCTCTCTTTCTCTCGTCGAAGACGGGCATAAAATAAGAATGGATCATTTCTGCCCTTGTATTAATTTCATAACCCATTGCCCAAACGTGGGGAAAAGAGAGATGGTGTGGGTTTTGACAAATCCTGACAGGCATTCATAGACTTAAAAAACCCGATGCTGGATGGGGCCGAAGAGGAGGTGGACTGAACTGATGGTTAATTTTTACCTTACATTACCAATAAATGGTAATTCTTTACAACAGCCTCATATATCACCCCCCGCATTTACGGATGCATAAAACATAGCTTGACTCCTGAATTTAATTATTAGGACTATCTTGTCTGTTTCAGCCCTTCCCTACAAGAATAAATGTGGTATATTTCATTGAGGGGTTGGCAGGTACTAGAAATCAACAAGGTATGTAAATTTGACATTCAGGTGATCGGTTTTTCTTTCAAGCACACTTTAAAAGTCCTCGGGATTTAATTCTGAGCTGGGAACTCTCCCAAGTGCAGTTGACAAGTCATCTCTTCTTGGGTCAAATTCAACTATTCCACCTCGAAGTTGATGGCTTCCTAGCTGCTGCTTATTTTTTATGTTTTTACCCCCAAAGATTGGATCGAGCTTTGGGTGTCAGCAAAGTACACAATTTCCAGGAGGAAGGTATTAAAGTGGACTGATTGATTCCTGGGTAACAAAAGCAGTGTGTTTTAAAATGTTCCACTGCAAAAAAGGAAGAATTTTGTTGTTCTTCTTGATTTATCATCCAGAACACTCCCACCAGCACAGTCAGGGCAAGCCGCTGGCCTATAAAAATAAAAGCAAATCCCACTCCCTTCAGAACTGATGGTGTTACCTAGTTGGGTAATGAAACGTCTGCAAGAAAAAGCAACCAAGCTCAGAGAGCACCAAAGACCCCATAGTCCCCCCTTCCACTCTTTCCAATCTTATCAGGCAGCAAATAAAATGAGACTTGTTTTGACTGAAGCCAAGGGAGAAGACAGCTGATTTAAAATTTTGGAGGAAACTACAGCATTTGGTACCAAACAGTCTCAGAAGATGAGCCTGGTGACTTTAAATATTATGGGATGGGGGGCAAAGATCCCTCCCATGTGTGCCTTCCACCATTCAAGTGCAACTCTACAGCTTTTGCTATGAATTCAACACGTGTACTGCTCACTTTTTTTAACCAAGCTGGAAAATAAATCTGTTGAAGCTAATATTCTTGACGCAGTTGTACCAAACTACAATATCGCTTATGACTTAGTCTGTGGGTGCAAAGCGATTTATTCATTTAGTCACTCAAGGGACCCTCCTTTTCAAAAAAGCAGAGTGATTAATCCACTGTGGCCAGTTTCCTAATTTCAATAAGAAATTTTGCAGTTCGTAAAAGTCTAACATTAATCTTAAGAGAATGGCCCTGTGCGTAAGAAGAGATATTTTATTCGGTCAACTTTAACCCTCTTGAAGGCTGGCGTTTTACACAGGTAGTCTTTGACTTACAGCAGCTCATTCAGTGACCATCACTGAAAAAAGTGACCAAGTTTTTCACCCTTAACAACCATTGCCACATCCCCATGGTGACGTGATCCGAATTTGCTTGGCAACTGGCATGTCCTCCTGACTGTTGTAGTGTCCCAGGGACCCGCGGATCCCTTTTTGACAAGCAAAAGTCCATGTGGAAGACAGATTCCTTGAGCCACTGTGCTACTAACTGGATCACTGCCACGATCGCTTAACGACGTTGGCGAGGAAGTTCGTAAAACGAGTCAAAAGTTCACTGTCTCCCTTAGCAACAGAAACTTTTGGGCTTGGGGGCAGGTGTGTGTTAACATTTGTGCATCAGATCCAAAACTTGGCAAGTGGAGGTGAGACAGCCGAATCTTATCGCAATGACCATGTCCGTTTCAAGAGCTGTAAAGTAAAAACAAAAAGGATATGTGCAAGAAGTTTTTTTTTTTAAATTTCCATCCATACTTGTCTGTATTGTTGTTTTATCCCTTAAAGGCTTCTAATGAGAAATAGAGCCTCATTATGATTTTAAGGATGAGAGAGGAAGGCTTTTAATTAATGATATGTAAATGGTCTTGAATTGATTACGTTAGAATATCAAGAGAGATGGGTAGAAGCTGTGGTGTAATATATTTTAATTAAGAATTAATTAAAAATGATGGCAATTTCATAAAGCCTCACAGAAAATAGTGGAATTTACTTTCTGTCAGGAGTAAATTAGCCAGTGATTAAATAAAGGGCCCCGGCATTAATAGCAGAGTTATTTTTAAACTCTGCAGCGAAGAAGTTGTGTTAATTTTATCCTCCCCCCCGAGAATAAATTTATTTTTTTTAATATTTGCAAATATTAAATATTTGCAAAGACTTCAAAAATGCATTTTTGCGGAGAGGATGGGGAAGTTTGGTTTGGCAGCAGCTGGAAATCTTGAATAGAAGAAAGGGCCTTGAAGAATTTGCAAGGGAGGTTTTTGCAGGAATAGATGGACAAGATTTTTACGGCCAATCGTCAAGAAGAATCGGTGGGATGAAGATCCTGGTCTTGTCTTGCCCAGCTTTGGAGTTTTTTCTTCTCTTTTCTTTGAAGCGTGGACACCTTGTTAAATGTCCATTTTTAGGTGTTTTTTTTAATCCTTTGGATGTTGAATTGTCAGTAGCCTGTAATATTATGTTTTTTCTTAGTTCGAGATGTGATTTAATTTTAAGGTTCGATTTCTTTTTTTTACACGTCGCTTTGTTTGTTGATCAGGCTGTGAAAATGGATGACGGGAGATTCGCCCCCCTTTCAAAGGTGCATGGATGACGGTTGAAAGCATCCTGGGGTCACGACGGGATCCCTCTTTTGCGACCATCTTGACCAATCAAGGGGGAAGCCGGCTTCACTTAACAACCTTATGACTAACTTACCAACAACTAGCTCGGAGAACCAGCACCACCTCGGTGCCCACCCTCTGCCGTTACCTCCTATATTCCCTCATTTTTTTAGCTCATTCACATGGCAGAGTGGATGGCCGCGCCTCAGCTGAGCTAAAAAACAGGCCGGCTCACCAGCATTGACACAGAGTGCGGTCTTTGAACCCTGTGCGTGCAAAGTGCCCTCTCACAACTGGTGGGAAAAAAATTGGAAACCCACCACTGGCCGGCCAGAATGGTTCTCCAAATGGGGCCAAACCCCTCTGAGCAAACATCTCACTTAGCAACAGGTATTTTAGGCTCGGTTGTTGGTTGAGGAACACGGAATTGGTGAGTTGGACTCCAGACCGGTGCGTAGGGAGCACTTCGCTTTGGAGAAAATGCCTCCGCCAAAACTGTAGCTATCCTATTGAAAAGTTTTCTAGGTTAAAGGCTTGGCCTTACCCTGCTTAGAGCTCGGCTGGTTTCCCCGCAGCTCATTAGCAGTAACGAGGCAGCGATGTGACTGCTATCAAGGTAATTAGTCTCTTATTGTCTGAATCGTGGCTTGAGTTCCTCCTTCGCCCGACTTCAGCATGGCAAGAGCGGATTCTCCCCCAGCCAAGCCCAAACAGCTGAGCTTTGAAAGAGGGGTGCCTTTTAGGGGCAGAGGCGGCCCCCTCTGTACCTATGCTCATTTAACCAGATCAAAAGATGGTTTGTTTCATCAACCGACCTTGTGAAAGAGTGGGAATCCTAAGCAGGTAGGCCTGCAATTGAACAAATGGTTTGTCGCTTTCATTTTGTATTTGGAGTCTTTAATTTCTTTTCTTAATAATTAACAGAGCTGGCCTGTGGTAAGATGGACGGAAAGTAAATTTGAGAAATAAAATAAATATTGGTTGCTTTTCCCCCCGTGTCTCGACTTTCATCGGAGTTCTCCCTAGGATTCTGTTCTAACCCAGCTCCTCAAACACAACAAACCCCTGAAGTGAACTCAAAAGATCCCTTTATTAGGAGCACCAGCAGACCCAGCAAATTTTCTCTCTCTCACTGCAGGCTAACAAGTCCGGCAGGGAGATGAATAATTGTCTGCCACATCTATTCATCTCCGCTCCCTGCCTTTTATCCCCAGAGCTAGGGTGGGGCTTCTTTAGCAGCGGTGGCTCTTCCATCCCAAGGACCGGCCCATAGATTTCCACTGCTCTCCTCTCCTCTGCTTTCTGTGCATTTGCACAGCATGTACTGGACCCAGCTGTTCCTCATCAGCCACCTCCAGACCTGGGTGCTGTTCACTCTCCATGAGGGCTGATGGACAGCCCAGGCTCTGCCCTCCCCTCTCTCTGCCAGCTCCACTCTCTTCCCCTTCGGAGCTCTCAGTTTGCCTTAAAGCTGACCCTGACTCCCATGCCTTCTCCTCCTCTGATTTGGTTGCTGGAGGGGCCGTCAGCCAACAGGCCACAACCGATTCTGACCTTGTAAAAGAACTGGTTGGATGTTGCTGCAGATTGAATTTTGTGAACAATAAACTAACCCCTTACCTATTGGAGAAAGTTGAGCAGGGTTAAAGCTGCTTTCGATGGATGGCTAAATCATACGATGAACAGTTGAGGAGCCTAGACATGTCTAATCTGTCAAAGAGAAGGACTTGGGAGGACACAACAACTGTCTTCGAGTACTTGATGGGCTCTCAGGGAGAAGAGGGGCTGGCTTGTTCTCCAAAGTGTCTTGAAGCGATGGGTGGAAGTTCAGTAAAGAGAGATCCGACCGAGAACTGGGAGGAGAAATTTGTTGACAGGCAAAGCAATTCCTCAGTGGAAATGCTGCATCACAGGAGGTCTTCAAAAATAGACTGGACCACCATTTGACCGAGGGTAGATGTTCTCCTGCCTTGAGCAAGGGGTTGGACTCAAAGACCTCCGAGTTCCCTTCCAGCTCTGTGAGTTTATAGAGTAGAATAGAATTCTTCATTGGCCAAGTGTGATTGGACATGCAAGGAATTTGTCTTGATGCAAATGCTCTCAGTGTACATAAAAGGAAAGCTACATCAGTCAAGAATCATCAGATACAACACTTAATGATAGTCACAGGGTACAATAAGCAATCAAATCATACTAGGAAACAGTCAATATAGAGCGTAAGGATACAAGCAACAAGGCTACAGTCCTACAGTCACAGGGGGGAGGTGATGAATGAATAGAATAGAATAGAATAGAATAGAATAGAATAGAATAGAAGATAGGAATAGAATAGATGAGAATAGAATAGAATAGAATAGAATAGAATAGAGAGAAGAGAAAATATGGAATAGAATAGAATAGAATAGAGAATAGAATTGAAAGAGAATAGAATAGAATATAGAATAGAATTGAAAGAGAATAGAATAGAATTGGAGAGAAGAGAAGAGAAAATATGGAATGAAATAGAATAGAATATAAAATTGAAAGAGAATAGTATAGCATAGCATAGAATTCTTTATTGGCCATGTGTGGTTGGACACCCAAGGAATTTGTCTTTGGTGCAAATGCTCTCAGTATACATAAAAGAAAAGATACATTCGTCAAGAGTCAAGAATCATCAGGCACAACACTTAATGATAGTCAGAGGGTATAGTAAGCAATCAAATCATATTAGGAAACAGTCAACAAGATCATAAGGATACGAGAAGATTAATCGTAATAGTAGTGCATGCTTATTAAATAGTTGGACAGTGTTTATGTTCAAGAAGCTCCTGATGGTTGTAGCATTGGGTGAGTTTTTTAGTCGAGACTTGTGAAGAGACATCTCTCTCGCCCAGCCCAACCTACAAGTCCCATGTTCTCCATTCCTTGGCCTGCCTCTCTCTAAAATTAACATGCGATGGTGGGGGAAAAAGAAAAACCCAGTTCAAAGCAAGGAAGCCAACCCCTCCGAGTGCCACGGGTTTGTTAATCAGATTATAACTGGAGAGTTAAAAACTCGGTGATTGAGTCGAACCCTGTTTGGGTGGGTGTTTTCGATGCTTCCGTTAATAGGTGGGGGGGGGCAGGTGCCTGGCCAAGCGTTACCGTGCCAACATCTGGAACCTGTTTGCAAATACATCACTGTCAAAAGCAGCTTTCTATAGGTATCCCACGTTTACACATTAGTTACTCACGCAGCACTCATCAAAAAAGCTGAACAGTCTTGACGCGGCGTCCCTGGTGTGGCGACAAAGGTGAAGGGAAGTTGGGAGGCAGAATCTCGCGTCACTGTCGGCTGCGCTTGTACGACGGGGGAAGCTGATTAAAACTGAAAGGAAAAATGTATTGTCAGTTTCTGCTTTGTATCCGGAGGGTTTTTTTTCCCTTTCCTTTTTGCTTTTTTTTTTTTAAAAAATCCCAATTTGGGAGTCCTCTTTGGCTCCCTTTTCTTCAGTGTGGTGGTGGCAGGGGGGTCTTTCTTTTGTAGACCACGGGGTGAAGGCCGCTGCTGATCTTCAAAACCAGCTGGTGGGGAATTTGTGGGGCTGACGGTGTTGCCGCAATCTGCATTTTGCGTCTGTGTTTGGGGCTGTATGCTTTTCCTTTCTTAAGGCATCATCATCCAAGGGGAAAGTAAGTTGAGGCTCACAGCATAACAGAAGAACAAGAGTTGGATGGGACCTTGGAGGTCTTCTGGTCCAACTTCTTGCCCAGGCATGAGACCCTATACCATCCCAGACAAATGGCTGTCCAGTCTCTTCTTAAAAGCCTCCACTGATGGAGCACCCACAACTTCTGGTGACAGGCTGTTCCACTGGTGAATTGTCCTCACTGTCAGGAAATTTCTCCTTAGTTCTAAGTTGCTTCTCTCCTTGATGAGTTTCCATCTGTTGCTTCTTGTTCTGCCTTCTGGGGCTTTGGAGAATAGCTTGACTCCTTCTTCTTTGGGGCAGCCCCTGAGATATAGCAACACTGCTTTCATGTCACCTCTAGTCCAGAAAAAAAACTCCTTAATTATCCGGAGAACATTTTGGAGGCTTTTTTCAAAACACTTATGAGATGATTAACCAAAAGCTTCCTATCTGTGGGCCCCTGGTGCTCCCTGGGCTTGCTGGTTTTGTTGCAGACGTTTCATTACCCAACGAGGTAACATCATCAGTGCGAGAGAGTGTGGGGTTTGCTCCTTGTCTATAAACAGTAGCTTGCTGTGCAGCCAGTACCTAGATAAGCAGGGATTAACACCAGACAAACAAGCAGAAAACAATACCCTAATCAAGGAACCAGCCCCACTTCCACCAACACCGACATAGCAAGCCACAATATAAAAACAGAGAGTCAACCCATGCCACTCCAGCACTGATGATGTTATCTAGTTGGGTCATGAAACACCTGCAAGAAAACCACCAAGCTCAGAGAGCACCAATGGCCCCACAGTTCAACCCCGAGCTACAAATAGTTCCTTCTACCAGTTTCGTACCTCTTATAAGTGTAATTCATTTTTTTTAAAAGACAGCCATTGTGCTGCCTAGGAGGGGGGAGGGATGGGATTTTGTGGGGTAGCCGACAAGCCAGGGGCTGTCCACTCCTGGTTCATTCTATTGAAGAAGGGTAGATAGATGGACAGGACCAGAGTGATAAGGGGAACGTCCTTGGAAAAGCTATGAGTTATTATGGAGACAAGGACAAGTTAGCAAGCATTTTTCCACACCGCCCGTCACCATGACTCAAATCTGACTTGATGGCTCTGAATTAACTAACTGAGATTTGTGCCTGCATTTGGGGGAACGGGAGAGAGAGAGGGAGAGAGAGAGAGAGGTTGATGGGGAAGGAACATCTGGAAAAAGTGACCCATATCTGAAATGGCTTATTGGCAATGTAGCAATAGGCATATTCAGAAGGAAAAATTCTAAAACCTCTCCATCTTTTTCTCTGTGGAGAATTCAAGAATACAGCTAAGGAGGAGCCATCCTTTAAAAAAATCATAAATGTATTTGGCGTGAGAATGAAATCCAGAGCTCAGCTGGGAGTTTCCACCCTGGTTTGTGGTGGTGGGGGAATAATCAAAAGTAAGAATGTAAAACCTGAAAACTAAATTTCAATTTTTCTTTGCGTTGGTGCGTTCTTTCCCTTTCTCCCATTTCTTTAGTGGCCTTCTATCATTGGACTCCACTGTGGTTCTTGCTTATTTAGGAATAGCTTATTTTCTCCCAGAGGGGACAGTCAAAGAGGTTTAAGGAACAAAACGAGGAAGCCAAGCAATTTAAGAACATAATTTTCACAGATTGGCGAGAAAAATCTTGTGTATGTCAGGAACAGTGCAGGGTACATCTAACAAGAATTTGCCCCGTCACTGTCAGTCGGAGCAATCTTGGTGGTTTGTTGATTAGACCGTTGTTTGCTGTTTGGTGGTTTGTCTGAGTTGGAAGTTCTTTGATTTGGGGTGTTATTTAATCCTTGATTGTTGGTCTGGTATTAATCTCTGCTTATCTGAGTGTTCATTCCAATAAAAGAGAGCATTTGTAGCTCAGCGTTGAACTATGGGGTATTTGATGGTCTCTGAGCTTGGCTGTTTTCTTGAGACATTGCACGACCCAAGTAGGTAGCATGATCAGTGTTAGAAGGGAGTGGGGAGGAGGAGAAAGAGGACTGTGGGATCCATGGCACCCTCTGAGCTTGGTTGTTTTCTCACAGACGTTGCATCACCCCACTAGGTAACGTCATCAGTGCTGGAAGGGAGTGGGGCTTGCTCTCATTTTATTTGCTAGGAGCTTTCCCTGTCGGTGTTGGTGGGAATCTTCTTGCTGGTTCTTTCGATGAGGGGCTGCGCAATAACTTTTGCGGGTTCAGCCTTTAGAAATTACGCAGAGCTGGAGTGGCTTTGCGACACTCTGGAAGGACAGAGTTAAACAAAACAAGGAGTCGTGCATTCATTTCTGCTCCCTTCGGCGGCTTCTTCTTCGGAGAGGGGACCTCCAAAATTTACAGCCAGGTTGTCACTTCTGCAGATTTGCAAGTTGAGGTTCCGATGCCATTTGAATCATAGGGGCAGGTCTAATTGGATAATATTACAAATCCTGCAATAAAAATAAGGGAGGGAGAGAGACGTTGGCGAAATGAATGGTGAGTTTGTCAGCGCATTCCAATTACTGTTGTTTACAGCTATTAATAATAAGCACCGTCAAAGCTGGAGGGGGAATATATTTACCCAGGTGAGTTGAGCACTTTGTCACTGTGGGTCCAAGAATCCGCTTGGCTCAGACAAAGAGGTTTTGTGTTGTGCCATGTGACCCTTGCCAAACAGACCAGGGTTTTAATCTTTGGTGGTCTAGTTTGATTTTGCTGGCTGGTTTTTTTCCCCCCCTCTCCCTATCTGTGGCTTGGGAGTATTCTTCTTCCAACCCATAAATTCCTCCTGGTCTTGATTCTTTGCGCTCGACAAGATCCCATCGATTTAAATGGGCGCCATGTGGTGGGATCCAGGAGGTGCATCAGCTCAGTTGGAGCGCCTGCTCCTTGGTGCACCACAACCCCTGAGTTTTCCTTGTGGTGGCATTTCACTAGCCCTTCAAGACCTGATGCTTCCTTAGGCGTGGAACCCATGCTGTTTTTCTCAAAGCGACTGTCACTGCATGGATTGAATTGGATTATCTTTTGGGCGCCATTTAGTTTGGAGGAGGTTTGAACACCAGTTGTCCATCACCCAAGGATCCGGTTCATCCACAAGTTCCAGTTCAGAAGAAGTCTTACACATAAGAATCTAGTCAACTAACGCACAGTGCTAAATTGGTGCCAGATAAGGGTCAGTGGAATTCAAGAAGGCTGAAACTTAGACTGTTTGTGGCAATGTAATGACTCTAGGCTGATGACTTGCTTAGCACCACCCCCTGCTCTTCTCCTAGTGTAGCAAATGGATAAATCTTCCCATATGGCTTCTACCCGTGTTTCCCCGAAAATAAGATTCTGTCTTATAATTTTTTTCCACCAAAAAAGGCACCAGGTCTTATTTTCGGGGGAAGTCATCCACTGACTAACCTCACTTGCGTGCGTCGCCCTCGGCCTCCTTTTTGGTATCACAGGCCTTCAGGAAGTTTTTCTTCTGCGGCCGGCAAGGCTTTCCTGAAGGCATCTGCACCCAATAACAGAGCTCTGGATCAATCTGGAGCTTTGTTATCAGCTCCAAAGGCCTTCAAGAAAGCCTTGCCGGCCCATTTCTTCTGCAGCAGTGTCGGGGTGTGCAAGGCCTTGCTATAACTGTCCAAAGATAAGTAGTAGGGCAGCTCCACGCCCCCCATCCTCACCCTAGCTTAATTTTTACCTGTGCGCTCTGGAGTGGGCAGGATCTTAGGGCTTATTTTGGGGGTAGAGCTTATATTGGGTGCACGTGTAAAAATCAAGCTAGGACTTACTTTCAGGGTAGGTCATATTTTTGGGGAAACAGGGTAGCTTTGCAGTGAGGTTCTTCTGATGCTTGCTGGTTGACGTTGAACTGAGTTGCTTGGACCTCCCTTCCATTTGGATCCCTCAGGGCACAGCAGTTATCCCACAGAGACTGGGTCAAAGACAGCCCCAGCTGAGGACCGCTGATTCTTGAGCAGAGCCAAAAGCTCACCGCCGGTAGGAGAAGGACACCCGGCCTGCCGAGCTGTCATAACCAAACATCTCCCGTAGAACGCCACTAGCCGTGGTGGGACTGCTCCATAACTCCCACGGCGCCCTGGCGGAGCAGTCCTAGTTAAATGAGAAAGTCACAGAACGGTGGAGGTGGGTGATGCATGAAATGGAGCACAACAGCTGCGCTGGAAGTGTCCCCCAGAAATGCTTTCACAGATGGGGGAACTCTTCAAAATAAATAGATCCTCCTCCTCCCCCACTGAAGATTTTTTTTTAACCCTGCTCGCTTCCCACTTCCTCATCACCTTCGCTTCCCAGCCTCTGTGGCTTCCAAAGGGACGCTTGTCTCCTGCCTTAATGGACTTTCTGCTCCTTCTTTTTTATCCTCCGTCTTCTTTTGCATTAAATTTATATCCCACCTTCCCAGCTGTCATGAGTCACCGGTGGACAGAGTTCGCTGTGGGATTCATTATCCCTTCTGCTGCGGCCCTAAGGCAAGAAATTTGGAGGTGAAGCCTTACAGATACAAATGTGGGCTTTTCAGGCTCAGCTCTAAGAAACTCTTCTCTTTAGAGACAAAATGCCATTTCTTCGATCTGCACAAAGTTTCTTGGGCTGCAGCTGCTACCTAAAAGTCGGGGAAGTTTTCCCAACTGCTTCCTTTTTTTTTTCTCCCTTGGCTAATTATTCAAAAGATGTGGCATTTTGCAAGAGCTGAATGCCGCACGCCAGCAAAAATATCTGATTGGATATAGAAGACCTCAGCAGTTTTCCAACCCCCGAACCCTGCTTAAGGTGGATTAATTAAAAAAAAAGGGAGAGAAAATATGCAAATGGCTGGGATTCTAATTAGGCCATCGCAAGCCAAGGATTTCAAAAGACACGATAACCACTTTAGTGCAAGGGCCATGCGCAAATGGAATAAAGAACGGCTTAAAAAAAAAAGGTATCAGTCTAAATTTTAGAGCCGTGAAGGATCTGTTGAGGTTTATTTTATTTTTATTTTTTTTAAACCCATTTTTTTAGGCAGTCTTTTAGATAGCCGTTTCATTCTCCACAATTGGGCAAAGCTGACATTTGAGGAAACTACCCCGACCGTTGCTTTAGAATCTGTGCCATTGAAATACTCTTGAGCACTATGCATACCGACTCTGGCATGGTTATAGCCTGACTCAGGGAGTCCCTGACGTACAACGGTTCATTTAGCGACCCCTCAAAGTTACAACGCCACTGAAAAAGTGACCTGTGACCGTTTTTTTCACACTTAACGGCCTATTCCAGCATCAATCACGCGATCGAAATTCAGATGGCTTGCCAACGGGCTCCGTGATGGTTGTAAATCAAGGACTGCCTGTATAGGGTCTCCTGCTTGAGGAGTGGGGCTGGTCTAGAAGACCTCCGAAGCCCCTTCCACCTGCATTCTGGTCGGTATCATGCTTTAGTGAGGTCACTCGAATGTGAAAGAAGAGTCTTGTAAACGTGCAACCTTCCAACCAAGGGTGGGATTCAAAAAATCCCAGCAACCGGTTCACTGCCTGGTTGCTGGGTGGGCATGGCCATGGTGGGCGTGGCCTACTGGAACTTCCGGGAGGGCCATTTTCCACCTTCCCCATAGTCCGGAGGTTTCCCTCGGTCCTCTGGGGCCCCGAAAACGGCCTTCCCCGGGATCTGGACACCTTCCAGAGGGGTAGGGTGGGGTGGGCGGCCAGCTGGTCGTTCAAGTACTGGTGCGGTGAACCAGATGTAAATTTAACAACCGGTTCGCCCGAACCGGTCCGAACCGATAGAATCCCACCCCTGCTTCCAACTCTTGTTCTTCTGTTACTTAAAGGCTCCAATCAGGGCATGCCTTTGTGGAAGCGCAAAGCTCTTTGGCTGTTGCAGGATTTCCCTCTGCCTCCAATAGATAGAGCTTTGCCTTATTGAAGCCAAATATCACCGTGCGTGACAACCTCACTCAATTGTAGCCTGCCGCGACTGCATTAGCCTGCAGAGAAACACCAGATCCACGTTGGCCGTGACACTCAATTTTACTGTAAAACACATTCATGTTGACACCGCATCAGTTTTCCGAAGCGTTAATGCATATGGGAGCATCTCTCCTTGGTTGTCTCTCTCTCTCTCTCTCTCTCTCTCTCTCTCTCTCTCTCTCTCTCTCTCTCTCTCACTGGCGTTATTTGGTTTTTTTCCTTCGACTCACAGCCGAGGCTGTTAGAAATGCTTGGCCAGCATGGATTTCCTCAACAAAACAATAGGAATATCAGCATTCTTTTTCTTTTTAAAATCCCCTTGCAAGGACCACTCCTTAGTTCTGGGACCACGGCTCTTGATTCACTGGAGTTGAATCCTTTGGTAATGAAAAGTAGAGACTCAGGGCTGAACTGTTGGGTTCTTGGTATCCTGTGAACTTCGTGGTTTTCCTGCAGGCATTTTGTTACCCAGCTAGGTAACATCATCAGTATTAGAAGGGGGGGGGGAAGAAGGAGGAAGAAGAGGAGAGGAGGAGGAGGAAGAGGAGAAGGAAAAGGAAGAGGAGAGGAAAGTCAAGTAGAGTCACATTGCAAATCTCGGCCACGCTACAAGTTGACCTGTGGGGCCCTGTGCTCTCTAAGCTTGGTGGTTTTCTTGCAGTCATTTCATTATCCAATTCGGTAACATCAGTGTTAGAACAGAAAAGGGTTTGCAGAGGGAGGAGAAGGAGGAGGGAGGGAAGAAGACGACAAAGCTTATGGGGTCCTTGGTGCTGTCTGAACTGGGTTGTTCGCTTGCCGATATTTTATGACCGAACTAGCCAACATCATTGGTGTTGGGAAAATGACCGAGTATGATCACCAGTGCAGCAATGATGTTACCTAGTTAGGTATGAAAAACGTCTGCAATCCAGCAGCCACGTTCGGAGCTACTGTTTGCAAAAAGAGGGAGCCAAGCGCACTCAGTCGCGCTGCTGACGTTACCTAGTTAGGTCATGAAATGTCTGCAGGAAAATAACCAAGCTCAAACAACAGCACTAAGGACTCCACAGTTCAGCCTTGAGCTACAGATATCTCTTCTTTTGGACACACACACACACACACACACACCCCACACTAAGACTGCTCTGGAAAAAAAAGTCATTTTGAGACAGACTTCTTCGACGGAAGATCCGTGATGCAGCTTGAAAACCTCTCTGGAGTTTTGCTTCCGATCTGGAGTTTTCTCGCCAGAAGTGTGCTGTCAAGATCTTTGCGGTGTAGCAGATAGTGTGTTAAACTCACGCTGAGAAGATCAGGATTCAAACATTCATCCAGCCATGAAGTTCAGGGAAGACACGTCAACCTTTCTGCTTCATAGTACTCTTTAAAGAGCCAAGAGATCCTAATATTTAGGCCCTGGGGCAATTACTCCTTCTTTTTCTTCTTCTTCCCTTTCCTACTTCTTTTTTCTACTGATCTTCGGTTTGGAGGAAAGGGGTTGAGAAAAAAGAAAACACAGTTTGAAGATATGCTTAGCCCTTGTCATCTTAAAGTTTGTAGATTTTTGACCTCAGGTATAGGAAAACCTCCTGCTGCTTTCTCCCATCCCCATTCCACGGGGTTCTGAAAGGAAGAGAAGGAAGGAAGGAAGGAAGGAAGGAAGGAAGGAAGGAAGGAAGGAAGGAAGGAAGGAAGATACAGAGGAAAGGAAGAAAAAGGGGAAGGGAGGAAGGAGGAAGGGAGGAAAGAAGAGGAGAAGGAAGAAAGGAAGAGAGGAAAGGAAGAAAAGGGAAGGAATGAAGGGAGGGAGGGAGGAGAAAAGGAGAAAGGAAGGAAAGGAGAAGGAAGGAAGGACAAATGAAGGGAAAGAACAAAAAGAAGGGGAAGGAAAGAAAAGAAAGAAGGAAAGAAAGAAAGAAAGAAAGAAAGAAAGAAAGAAAGAAAGAAAGAAAGAAAGAAAATCAACCCTAAGGGAACAAAAGACCATAATGTCTGGTGTTTGATATCCTTGACAATGGTCCTCAAAGAACATTACATTCAGGGTCTGGGAGATCTTCTTAAAATATATTATTATTTTTTAAAAAAGAAAGAAAGAAAGAAGTAATGGCATTTTGTCTCCGCGATGCTTTCAGTCGTCATTCTGGCCACGGAACAACGAGGTCATAAGCTGAGCTCGGTGAAGGGAGCCAGAACTTGAAATGACGCTGAGAGAACGTCTGGGAGATGAGAGGGACAGAATTACAAGCGAAAGTGCAGGCCTGCTGAGGCAATTACGGCTTAATGGGGTCATTTGGAAGGCAATTGCCAGGGGTTAATGTAGTATGGAGAAACGAGGTGAGATTGCACTGAAATTTGGGGCCAGAGAATGTGTTAAGATGAAAGATCAGAGCGCCTTGGATTCTGCAATGCGCAGGGAGGGTGGGTGAGGAGGGAGAAAGGCTTTACAGCATGCAATATATATATCTTCTTCTATATATAAAAGCGAAAGACCCCGCACACACAGTCACAAAATCTCCAGAACCATAAAGCCTACAAACTTGAAATTTGGCACATATCCTCCTCTTGGCTTCTAGGGGCTCACTAAGAAACGATTTCTCAAAATGACCCTCACAGCATTAGTATTTCCTATATTATTCTTATTATTAACACGCTCTGATGCTAAGGAATCCTACTCCCCATCCCCACCTGAAAAGAAATCTGTTCCAAATGCAAAATACAAGCAGAGGAGTTTCAGTTTCACAGCAGCACCAAGCAGCTTTAGTGCAGAACAGTTGAGCTAAGCCACGCCCAGGCTCCTTGCTGTCTCCTTCTGGCTCACACAGCAAATACTGCTTCAGTTTCCAAACAGCCCTCAACTCTCTCACCCGCTGACAGGACACTAGCCAGATGAATACCGATGGATGCTGGTAGGCAGAGGCAGAATTTTTTCTCCCTTATTTTAAAAGAGTGAGTAAGAGGTTGAGGGAAAGGGTTGAGTGGCTATAGACTCAAGCAACTTGTGTATGTTGGCGTACCAGGTTGGCCAACCCATATCGATGTGCAAGCTCTTGTTGCCTGCGATACTGTTCCCCAGGGATATCCAACATCTTAGCTTTGCAAGAAGCCTTGAAAAGTGGCCTTTCCCACAAGCCTTGGGGGGAAAGTAACTGTGGTTTGTTGATGTGTGGGGTTGTGTTGTTGTTGGGTTTTTTTTGGGAGGGAATGGGGTTGCTGACAGCAGTTGGGTTGGTATTACACCTTGTACTGTTTTGATAGTGGCTTGTAAGCCATGCAGGGTTAAGGCAGCTAAGATAGGTGGCTGGGTAAGTTTTTTTTTTTAAATTACATTTATATGCCACCCTTCTCCGGGGGCTCAGGGCGGCTTACAATTTTTTGGAGCGCAACCCAATGTGCTCAGCAATAGCCTTCATTCCATTGTATATGCCTGCTTATTATTAAGCGGCATTTTTACAAAGTCAGCTTATTGCCCCCAACAATCTTGGGTCCTCAATTTACCTCCCCCGAGAGGATGGAAGGCTGAGTCAACCTTGAGCCTGGTGGGATTCGAGCCTACAGTAATTGCAGGCAGCTGGAACTTAAGTGCTAGGCATTTAACAGCCTGCACCACCAAGGCTCTTGATTTATTTTAAATAAATACCTCTTCTTGCCCAATCTTTTTGCCCTGATGATGTTGGCTAGTAGATCTTCAGCCCAAAAGCTTTATTCCGAACTAATGTTCTGAATAAAGAGAAGGTGTGAGTATTAAGTTCCATGCTCAAGAAGGGGACTTTTAATAGATCTCTTTAGCAGATTTTGGGGGTAAGGAAATTCTCCTGAATCAATGAAATGTATTCCTCCCTTACCAATGGCCATTGGGTTTGGCCTTTATAAAGATCATTGATGGTACCTTTTTAGCGCTTATGATCTTCCAATTGGTGCCTTAACCACACCCTCCTTCTCCTCTTAACAGAGTTGGAAGGGACCTTGGAGGTCTTCTAGTCCAACCCCCTGCCTAGGCAGGAAACCTTACCACCACTTCAGACAAATGCCTGTTCGGTCTCCTTTTAAAAACTTCCAGTGTTGGAGCATTCGCAACTTCTGGAGGAAAGTTGTTCCACTGATTAATTGTTCTCACAGTCAGGAAATTCCTCAGTTCTAGGTTGCTTCTTGATGAGTTTCCACCCATTGCTTCTTGTCCTGCCCTCAGGTGCTTTTGGAAAATAGGTTGACTCCCTCTTCTTTGGGGCAGCCCCTTCTCCTCCTCCCCCTCTTCCTCTTCCATAAATACATCACATGTGTTCCCTTGAAGAAGATGCATATTGCCATTGGAGACTTCTCCAATGGGACTCATCTATGAAACCCCCCGGAGATGGCCTAGGAGAACACTGTGGGTAATGACTGCTAAATAAATGTGTCTTCCTCTAGTCCACTGTTTCTCAACCTTGGCCACTTGAAGATGGTTGTACTTCAACTCCCAGGATTCTCCAACCAGCAAGCTGGTTCCCCAAACCAGTGGTCAACAAGCAAGGTGGCTGGAGAATTCTGGGAGTCGAAGTCCACCCAACTTCAAGGTTGAGTCCCTCAACTCTACACATTTCCTCCCTTCTGTTTGGGGGTTTATTGTGGTAGAAACACCCCGAACGAGCCATGACGTGCGTGCATCCTGATGTGTTTCCGGTCGATCCATCCCATCATCTCTTCCAGAAACCGAAAACAATGCCTGGCAAAACATCACAATATTTCCAAGGCATCTAGAGTTGGCGTGGTTCGAGTGGGAGAGAGGCAGCGTGGAGTGCAATCTTGTAGGTGTGTCAAATTATCAGGAGAGCCTTAAAAAAAACCCCGAAAGTGTAATAATGGAAGTCGATCTGTATTTCCGCACAGCCCCCTGCAAGCTGTGTGCAGAAGGCAAACCTCCAGGAGTTCAGAGGGAGCGTGTTTTCCTCGCGAACGGATGGGAAGTTCATAAGAATTCAGAGAACAAAAGAGACTCATTATGGCCAGTGACTCAGGCTAGTTCATTACCTTAATTGCTGCTCATAATCCCCCCCCCCCCCCAGAAGGAGAACACAGCACGGAGGAGATACTGACCTAAGGCTAGGGAAAATGGGGGGAAAACACCCCCTTTCCTATAACCACCACATCTCTGGGGCACAAAACCTTGATCAAAGGCTGAACTTTTTTTTTTTCTTAAGCTAGGCCACGCGAAAAATCCCCCTAGAGCTGAGCTGGCTATTGAACCGAAATGATACCTAGTAAAGCATGAGCATTTTTTCTGTTTGAATGACTGACCGTCCCAGATCACTGCCTGGCAAGAGAGAGAGGAGGGAGGGAGGGAGGGAGAGAGAGAGAGACAGAGAGAGCCTTCTCATTTTCCTCAGGTGAATTTTTTTAAAATAAAGTTGTGTTTAGCAAGGGAGGATGGTCTCTTTGGCACCGGTGTGTGCGTGTGTGTGAGAGAGAGAGGGAGTGTGGAGAGATAGCACCAGCCAAAGGGTGGTTCCCCAGCTTGCATTGCTGCTGCCTGGGTTTGTGTGTGTGTGTGTGTGCGCGGAGAGAATGCCACTTAGTTTGCTTTCCCGTGGTCTCCGTGTATGGGAGCGCAACAACGAAGCCTCCGAGATGGAGGCGATTTACTCTTTTTTTTTTTTTGCGTTCGCGGGTGTTTTGAATAGGGGGAAATCTTGCAGGGTTTTGCAAAACAGCTTTGGGTGCCTTTTGACTTCAAACCACCTAAATCCCTTACTCTTTCTTGCCTACAATCTTCTGGATTTCATTCATTCATTCATTCATTCATTCATTCATTCATTTATTCATATGTCCTTAGCTCCTCATTTTAGTGTGACCGAGCAGCTTAAAATGATGGATGGATGGATGGATGGATGGATGGATGGATGGATGATAGATAATAGATAGATAGATAGATAGATAGATAGATAGATAGATAGATAGATAGATAGATATAAAAAGGTATGTAGATGATGATGATAGATAGATAGAGAGATAGAGAGATGATAGAGATAGATGATAGATTCTATCTATCATCTATCTATCTATCTATCTATCTATCTATCTATCTATCTATCTATCTTATTGCTGCCTAGCTACATACCTATCATCTATCTATGATCTATCTATCTATCTATCTATCTATCTATTATCTATCCATCCATCCATCCATCCATCCATCCATCCATCCATCCATCCATCTATCTATCTATCTATCTATCTATCTATCTATCTATCTCATTTCAACCTTGAGCAGCAAATATCCTTCTTTATTGAAAGTTTCTTCATTTCTTAGTTATGGAGAAACCTCACTAGACCTTTTTCGGTGGTTGCTTTGATGGGAGGGGAATCCAAAACTATTCCCCCACCCCTCATTTTGAAGGCCAGGTTTCTACACTGGGTTGGGATGGAGAGTAAAATGTGTTTTACTCAACTGGAGGCGAGGTCACCAAGCCAGTCTGGAAAAACTACTCCTGAGCAATAGTAATAACAACTGGGAGGTCCTTGATGGTCTCTGAACTTGTTGGTTTCCTAGCTGGGTCGTGAAATATCTGCAGGGAAAACCACCAAGTTCAGAGGCCGTCAAGGACCCCGCAGTTTAACCCTCTACTCAGGAGTAGATTTCCAGGCTGGCTTTGCGTCCTCCCGAAATGCCTTTTCTTCTCCATCCCAACCAACCCAGCATTGGAAAACTTGGCCAGACCCTACAGTCTTGCTTACCTTCGGGGACCACGTCTTTGAACCCTCTCCCCATAAATACTGGAAATAAGTCAAGAGAGTTTTAGAAGGAGGGAAATAAATCAGGTTAATTGTTACTGCATCTGGAGAAAATTGCACACGAGTGTGTCAGTCCGCCCACCCCACCATCCCCCCCCTCCTCTCCTCCTCCTCTCCCTCCTTCCCTCCCTCCCTTGTCCTCACCACTGGCTTTGCTTCAAAGCTGTTAATTTTCTCGAGGCTATTTCGGGCACTCTTTTCAGGCGGCAGCGTCTGCTGACCCAGTTCTC
>CM019157.1:8559366-8592500 GCA_009733165.1 Naja naja
CTCGTTCTCTCTCTCTCTTCCTCCCCCCACCCCTCTTTTCCTTTGTGTTCCTTCTTAGCGCGGCTGCCCTTCCTGTCCTTGAGCCTGGCACAGTTTAAAGAGAAGCCTCTCTAGGTTTTATCAGCAGTTTAAAAATAGTCCAGGAGCAATGGCGAAGAACGCTCCCCGTCTCCTCTCCTCACACCGCCCCCCCCTCCCCAGGTGTTCTGGGTTGTTGTTTTTTTTTTTGCTGAGAGCTGCATTTTTAGATCTCCGGCAACTCAAGCTTTATGCCCCTATCACATTAGCCAGAAGGTGCGTCTTTTATGTATTCTTTCCTTGGTGGGAGGGGGTACCCTTCATCTGTCCCAGAGGGTAGTTAGGCATGTTTCTCTCCTCCCCCCTTCCCCCCCCCTCCCCTTCTTTCTCTCCCTGGGACAGGAGCTTCTTCCCAGCTGGGTGGTCCTTCTGCACACGAGCCAGCTCCATAAAGCGTATATTCGCCAAGCCTCTGGTCCGTATCTCCATAAAAAGCACAGATCCAGGGGTTTTCCTCTTAGTGCCCTCACTGCACAGCTGGAAGAACCCTCGTCCTCTTTGGCCCAACATATGCGCAGGATGCTGGAACTGAGCAAGGCTGGGCAATTCATTTGTCTTTTTAATGCTTGCGTTCTAGGGGAATGTGTCCATCTCTCCATCTACAGTAGCCACACAGAGCCCCAGTGGGTTGCCGAAGACTTCTAAATCTAATTTTGGTAGTGATTTAGAAGCTCCCACTTTAATTCATGTTTTTTTCAAAATGTGTATCCCTTCCTTCCTTCCTTCCTTCCTTCCTTCCTTCCTTCCTTCCTTCTTTCCTTCCATCCCATCCCAAATTCTATTCTATTCTTCTATTCTATTCTATTCTATTCCATTCCATTCTATTCTTATTCCTATTCCTATTCCTATTCTACTCTACTCTACTCTACTCTATATTCTATTCTATCCTCTCTTCTCTTCTATTCTATTCTGCATTTCTATTCTATTCTATTCTTCTGTTCTGTTCTATTCTTCTATTCTACTATTCTATTCAATTGCCAATCCATGTGAGCTAGCAGAGAGCCATCACCTCCCTTGTCTTCTAGGTTTCAGCCAATGTGTTGTGTTAATTTTAGAGGGCTCCTAGAAATAAACCCCACTGATTAAAAGCAGAAAGCACAACCCTTTGTACCACAATCAATGTTTGATATCAGGCTGAGACCCCAAAAAAGAACTCTATTTCCTTTCCGTTCATGCTTTCTTCTTTGTGAGAGGCATTGACCAAAAAAAGAAAAAAAGGAAAAAGGGGGGAATTGATTTGGTTGAAGGGTGTTAAAGAGCCCGACAACCAAACGTCAGAAACAATGAATGGTTGTGATGTTGTGGGGGAAAAAAAATCAATAAGAAGGTTGATAAGCTGATCTCAAAGAAGGTTTAGCAGAGGCCTCTCTTTTCCAGGACAAATTTGTCTCCCAGCTTTGGTGTTACACAATCCGAAGGAAATGATGATAATAATAATAATAAAAAAAACCTTCTTCGATTTAAGGAAGGAGAGGGCTGCAAAATGTGACAAGGGAAATAAAGATAGGATGGGAAACCCTTCGATACGGGGAAATAAAAGAATTGATAAAGATGTCAATAGAATTGGAGAGAAAGAGTAACGTTTACCGTTTGCCGTTGTATTCCCCCATCTTGGTAAGGCCACACTTGGAATATTGCATCCAGTTTTGGTTGCCACAATGTAAAAAAAGATGTTGAGACTCTAGAAAGAGTGCAGAGAAGAACAACGAAGGTGATTAGGGGACTGGAAGATAAAACATATAAAGAATGGTTGCTGGAATTGGGTAGATCTAGTTTAATGAAAAGAAGGACTTCGGGGTGACATGATAGAAGTGTTCCAATATCTTAAGGGCTAGGGCTAGCACAAAGAAGAGGAGGTCAACCTGTTCTTCAAAGTACCTGCAGGCAGCCGATGGAACCTAGTCAAAAAAAAAAAATGCCGCTTAGTAATAAGCAGGCATATACAATGGAATGAAGGCTATTGCTGAGCGCATTGGGTTGTGCTCCAAAAATTGTAAGCCACCCTGAGTCTTCGGAGAAGGGCGGCATATAAATGTAATTAAAAAAAAAGAGAGAGATGCAACCTAGAACTAAAGAGAAATTTCCAGACAATGAGAACAATTGATCAGTGGGACAGCTTGCCTCCAGATGTTATGGATGCTCCAACAGTGGAGGATTTAAGAAGACATTGGACAGCCGGCCATTTTGTCTGGAATGGTACAGGGTTTCTTCCCTAAGTTGGACTAGAAGAGTGGGTCCCCTTCCCACTCTGTGATTCTTTCAACCCGGATTCTTCTACCCAGAGAAGCCAAACCAAACAAAGGTTTGAGCTGTAGGTTTTGTTGGCCAATGTGCAGGGCAGAATCATTAGCATGTTAATTAGCAAGCTGGAATGTTTTCAAATCAGGTGCCAATCAGCGCATCGGGCTCAACGCACCAGGTGCCTGGATCACAGGCAGCATTTGCAGAATGCCTGTCGAGATCTGCAGTCATTGAGATCGTATTGTCTCAAGAAAGAAAGAAAGAAAGAAAGAAAGAAAGAAAGAAAGAGAAGGAAGGAAGGAAGGAAGGAAGGAAGGAAGGAAGGAAAGAAAGAAAAGGAAGGAAGGAAGGAAAGAAAGAAAGAAAGAAAGAAAGAAAAGAAAGAAGGAAAAAAGAAGGAAGGAAGGAAGGAAGGAAGGAAGGAAGGAAGGAAATAAATAAATAAATATTTGAGGCCACTTGGAAGTTTATCTGTGTCCTCAGAGTCACTTGAGTAGTGCAAAGGGAGGGAACCTCCAAGTGGCCTCAACGGCTCTCTAAAAAGGATGCAAATGACCAGCTGTCTGCAAAGAGTATAAAATCCTTCCCTTTCCCACCATCCAGTCAAAGCTGAAGAACCTTCTTGGGCAAGAAGTGAAACGTCTTCAAGGGAAAACACAAAAAGTCCAGTTGCCTCTTGAAAAAAGCACCTTTGGGAAAACCGTGACCTGCATGACGGAGAACCTCCATAGACACTCGAATCTTGGGCCGTGCAATTGCCTTTCCTTGCTAAAAAGACCCACCCAGGATTGGCCCCTTTTAGTCACGCTTGAATGGACCAGTTGAGTGGAGCATCTTTTCCTCACCGGAATGCCGCTAGTCCTTTTCCCTAGAAATTACATTGATTGATTTATTGTGGCTGCTATTAAGCCGCTTTTAAGGGCAACACTCCTGAAATTGGCAGACAGCAAAGACACAAGAAGAAGAAGAAGAAAAAACAGCCCAGGAAAAATGTAGAAATCAGTTTAAAAGGTCACCTTTGAGAAATTCAGTTGGACTGGGATCCGGGGCTCAATAATAGACAGTGCTAAACACATGGAAACACACCCCTCTATTTCTCCAAGCGATATTGGTTCCCTTGTCACCTGTCAAATGCAGGAAAATCTTTCTTTTTCTTCTTTTACCTTCTGCCCCCTTCTCTTTTTCTCTTCTGCTCCTCCTCGGGAGGGGAAAAAAAAAAAAAGAAATGAACTCATTAGTTTAAAATTCCCTAATGCAACATTCAGCTCAAACCGAGGAAATGATAACCTGTTTTTCTGTTCAAAAAAAAAAACAAAAATTAAAAAAATACGCACGGGGTGTTTTGGGCGAGAGAAACCAGAGAGACCAAAGCTGGCAGGTTTCTTTGCAACTGGACGCCGTCATAAAAATGCCCCCCCCCTCCACCCCCGACTTAGCCAGGATGATGTTTGTAGGGTTGCTACCATATGTTCCTTTCCTTTTTAGCTGAGATTATGGCATCATTATTGCTGATAAAAGCTGTTTATTGCCTTGGCAAAAGCTACAGTTGCCAAGAGCAGTTCTGGAAACAGTGAAGTGTGTGTGTGTGTATGTTTTACCAGATGCTGGAATCCTGGGCTTTTGTTAGTGTGTGTGTGTGTGTGTGTGAATTTTGCCCTTTGTCTGGTTGCCTGTTCCTTCAGCTTGACAGTCGTGAATTGTTTCTTTTTTCTTTTAAGGGCATGTGTTTAAATACACTTTTATTTTTAGCCGGTTAATTCCAGCTCTATTATACCCTTAGAAAGCTGCTTAGCAGATGAAGGGTTTTGCTGTACTGTTGTTAGATTTCCAGCAGATGCTTTCCTCGCGAGTGTGGCAAGTTAATGAGGGTGGCGGGTGCTCTTCGGCTGCCCTTGATCGATCGGCCGCATGCCAGGAAGGTGGGCTTATCCTGCGGTAGCTGTCAGACGGTGGGCTGCAGATCCCACCCCATCAAATTCTTGAACATCTGGGGCTTCGCTGGGCCAGAAAAACAGGTTACTAGTTCTCATGTTCTGCACCCAGCTTTTAAAAAACATCTTCACAACCATAGGAAACTACTGTACTTTTCAGTAGCTCAGGGTGAACTTGAAATAGATAATGTAGATATATTTGTTCAAAAAACAGAGGTGTGAGTGGAGACCGGACCAACCGGCCAGAGCTTCTCGTGAAGATTTGCTTATGGAAACCTGGACCATGGCGGTCTGTTCGGTATTGGAGGCATATAGGAAGAACTACTACTAAGATCCCATGAGTGATTAAGGCACCAGGTTGGAAATCAGGAGGCCGTGAGTTCTAGTCCCGCTTTGTAACAAAGGGGCTCGGTGACTTTCAGCTGGTCGCTTCTCTCAACCTAAGGAAGGAAGAACTGGCAAAAGGGACAGAAACTGCCGAAAATCAACTTGAAACACAATCTTATTTGATGATTAGAAAGCTCACTCCTTTTTAAATGGGGACGGTGGGTTTGCTGCACCCAATGATAGGGTCAGCCCTGCTAGATTCAACGACTGTATAGATAGTGCTCGACTTATAATGGTTCACTTACTGACCGAACTTACATTGGCACCCAAAAAGGTGACTTATGGCCATTTTTCACAGTTATGAGCTTTGCAGCATTCCCACGGTCATCAAAATTCAGAAGTGGAGTTCTTGGTGATGATGATGTTACCTCGTTGGGTGATGAAATGTCTACAAGGAAGCCACCAAGCTCAGGGAGCACCAAGGACCCCACAGTCATCGTCCTCCTCCTCCTCCTCAACCCCACTCCCTTCTAGCACTGAAGATATTAGCTAGTTGGGTCATGAAACGTCTACAAGAAACCCACCCAGCTCAGAGAGCACCAAGGAGCCCTCATCTACCCTTCTGATCTAAATCTTAACCCAACTGCACCACTGGCGCAGGTGAGTTTCAATGCTAAAGAAACCAGCCAGGAAGACCAGGACTGATCTGGCATGTTGCATGGCAGCTTGGTTTGGAAGCCAACCGGGGTCACGCACCATATTTTAATCTCCTTCTGAAGATCACCTCACGGAAGTCAAGTCAGATACTTTGGAGGACGACTTGCCATTTCGGAAGACCTTGGCTGCTCCTAGCCTCTGCTTCCATCTCGACCCGAGAAATCACCGCAGATCTTGAAATGCGGCAGCCAGCCAAATCTATTCGTATGCCAACAGTTCTTGATTTTCCCCAGGCGCTAGGATTTCTCTTCCGGATAAGAAAGTGACTTTATTTTACTTGGAGAGATAGGTCAGGAACCAAACGAGGGCAGTAAAACATAATGGAAAGCTTTCTGAATGAAACTTTTTTTTTTTGGCTTGCATTTAAAAACAAAACAGTGTATTTTCCCCTCTCTCTCTATTCCCTCTCTCTTTCATTCTCTTCCCCTACCCCCTATGTATCCTGGGAAATCAGACTGATCAATAGTTCCCATTTCAGTACAACTGCAGCCAGCATTACAACTGTATAAAATTTACTATATTGTCCGCTGTAAATTTTAATTGGAAAAGCTATAGAGCTTTTGCCTCTCTATCTTTTGCGGGTTTAAATCTCTTTGATTTAAAGGCGCTGGAGCCAGGATGGGGAAGGGGGGGGGGAAAGAAACGTTACAAAAAAAAAAAAGGGAGGGCCTAGGAGGAAGAAATCAAGCAAATTTACAGCATATCATATTGTGTCATACAATATGACACCGTCACATAAACAGCCCCAAAATACAACTCTGCACAAGGCGGGGTGGGGAGAAGAGATTATAAACAGAGGAAGGGGAGCGGGAAAAAAAAAACAGGTGACTTGGGCGTGTTTTCAAGGAAAGCTCCTTTTGCAAATCAGCAGGCTATAAACAGATTTTTTTAAAAAAAATTACATTTATATGCCGCCCTTCTCCGAAGACTCAGGGCAGCTTACAATTTTTCGGAGCACAACCCAATGCGCTCAGCAATAGCCTTCCTTCCATTGTATATGCCTGCTTATTACTAGGGCTTTTTTGGCTCCCCCCAAGCGGCATTTTTACAAAGTCAGCTTATTGCCCCCCAACAATCTTGGGTCCTCAGTTTACCCACCCCGAGAGGATGGAAGGCTGAGTCAACCTTGAGCCTGGTGGGATTCGAGCCTGCACTGATTGCAGGCAGCTGGAGCTAAGTGCTAGGCGTTTAATAGCCTGCACCACCAAGGCTCTTTGGATTTTTAAAAAGTAAAATAAAATCAGGTTTGCTGGTTTTTCAGGACATCTGGTAGGAAAGGGACTCTCTCTCTCTCTCTTTTTTAAAGCTTTTCCGGGGGGTCCAAATAAAAGGGGAAAAAAATACCCTGCTCAAAAGGAAAAAAAAAAAAATTTCATTTCCCATCCTGGTTTCCTTTCTCTCCCAGGTCAGGCGTGGGAAGCCCACCCATTGCTGTTCCCGATTCCAGTTTGGGTCGCAACTTGTGCGAGCCCCTAATTAACATAATTAACATGCATAATTCAAGGGGGAGGAGGACCCCACCCGCGCAGAAAGGCTGCCTCCCCCCGCCCCATTTCCCCCCTCCCAGCTGCATTTGGAAGGAGGAAGGAGGGGGAAGGCTGGCGAGGGGTGTCTCAGGCCATTGCTTAGCAGGAATAATTTTTGCTTGGATTGACAACCGCAAGACAATCCAGTCCTGGTGCATATAAAACAAAACACGCACACACACACACACAAACCTAAAACCCCATTTGGCAGAATTAATCGTTGACAAACTGCTCTTAAGCTGTAACATTGTTTCTGTCAGTTCTTCAGTTTTGATGTCACTGTTAGACATAATAAATCAATAGTGTCAGAATTTAGTAATGTTTATAGCTAGCAAGGTTTATTATTTCATATGACTGTCATGTACCAATACTGGTTATCGAAGCTGTCTCTAAATTACAACGCAGGGCAGCGCACGCAGCCTTGCTTTGAATAAAAGCCGGGAGGGATCGGTGATACGTTCAGCTTCCCTCCATTACAATTTTTCTTTCATTCTTATTTTTTTGGAAAATTAAAGATTGGGGTGCACGGTTCCCTGCCCCCACCTTTTTTTGGGTGGAAGCAGCAAATCAAGATGGGGCTGGCTGTAAGATGGTTGCTTTCTCCAAATGTTTGCAAGAGGAACAGGAAGGAAGG
This sequence comes from Naja naja, assembly GCA_009733165.1. Classification (NCBI taxonomy): domain Eukaryota; kingdom Metazoa; phylum Chordata; class Lepidosauria; order Squamata; family Elapidae; genus Naja; species Naja naja. The sequence continues at coordinate 8,566,821 of CM019157.1, forward strand.
AAAGGAAAGGAAAGGAAAGGAAGGAAGGAAGGAAGGAAGGAAGGAAGGAAGGAAGGAAGGAAGGAAGGAAGGAAGGAAACAGAGAAAAGGAAAGAAAGAGAATTGGGGTTAATCCGTGATAGGACAGTGAAAGTTTGCCCCCAAATCTGGATCCTTCCCTTGTCTCTTTGATGGAGCATAGTTGTTTTTGTTGACTTTTTAAAGCAGTCGTGTTAAAAATAATAATAACAACAATCCAAAGTTTTTATCAGAAAGGTTGGTTTATCTTCGTTTGCAATGCACAGGGTTTCATATATATATATATATATATATATATATATATATATATATATATATATATATATATATATAAAGCCAGCTTTGCTCATCTCTTTGTGCAAGATTTATTTCTCTGACAATCCCTGGATAGGCCAGGTGACCTCAGGAAGATATTCCAGCTGCCGAATTTGTAGTGTTCTGTAAAAATACAAATAAGGTAGGTGAGAAAACGAAAATGCAGGGTATGTGTTATCAGGGGGGATATGAATTGGCTGCTCATATCTCTCCTCCTTCCTGGCGTCCTTGGAGTGGGTTTGGGCTTGCAACTTCCAGAACCCCTTATTCAGAAAGACAGCCTTTGAACGACCAGATCTGTATCTTCATTCCTTTTGGGATATTTATTGCAAAAACTCAGATTGCAATTTTGGAATTACATTTCTGTGCATAAGAGCCAACGCAAGGCCATCTTGTTCAGCTCCTCGGGTACAAAATATTCTAATTTGGGGTTTTTTTTTCCATTTGCAAAGGAGGTGCTATTGGTTGGTCACTTGCAATTTTTTATTTTATTTTTTTCAAATTGCTACCTCTTTGGCTTCTCCACGGCAGGAATTTGAGAGCTTCCTACTTTTGGCAGACTTGAAAAACCTACTAGCCTTGCTCTAATTTTGCTAAAAAAAAAGTTTTGGTTTTGCAGTGATTCCTACGTCCCTCGGCGTTTCTTAATTGCAGGTTCATGTCAACAAGGTGGAACTGGCTAAGAGAAGGGGGATCCAACATATCTGAGCTTAAGAGAAGGGAGATATAGATAGATTGCTGCTCTGAATTCTACCTGTGTACAGGTGAGGTGGTCAAGGTTGACTTTTTATTGCATCTCTGGGCTTCAGGTGGGATTTAGCATTCGGCATTGTTTGTAGGCTGGTGTTTTCTCAAGGTATACAATGAGTTGGTGAGGTGTAGTATTGCCCTGGTTCAGCAGTTAAGCCCACAAAGCCAGGAAAGAAATTGTCTCGGTGGAATGGAATGGACACATGGAGAAAGTGTGTGTGTGTGTTTGTTTGTGTGTGTGTGTGAATTCTAACAAGAGTATTGCAGTTTCCCACGAAGAGGGCAGCACATTCTAGAGAAGAGCCCAAAAGAAGAGACTGCACAATCCTGAACTGGGTGATGGGAGAAGGAAGAGGTTCAGGGGAGCCACACCCTAGACTCTCTCAAGGTACATCAATTACGCTAGAAGATTTTAGCTTTAGTCTGGCAAGATTCTGTCCATTGGACTCTGTCCATAAGGAGATAAAGAATTGGACTCAGTTGGATTTCATCGTGTCATCTTTAGGTGTGAAGAATCTGGACCACAATTAAATTCCAGTTCAGCTCATTTATTTATTGCTCATGCCTAACAGCCAGCACTAAATTGGTGCTAGATAAGGATCCACAGATTCAAGGGGAGCTGGACTTGGATAGCTTGTGGGAACGCAATGATTCCAGACTAATTCATCTCTTGACTCCACCCCCAGGCTCTCTCTCTACATCTCCTACCCCTAAATCTCCAGAACGCTCATTTGCTAGAATGGTTTTTCCCCCAACCTGAGCCCAGTGCGGAAGTCAGGACTTAAACTCCCAACATTCCCAGCAGAAGCCAAATGCTGGTGAGGAATTCTGGGCATTGAAGGCCCATGATCTGGATGGGGTCCAAGTTAGGGAAGGCTTCAGTGGACTATCGATAACACTCCATTCAAAGGGAGAAGGGGACGGAGAGTTTTGAAAACAGCTGGTGGCAGGGTCTTGGAAATGACTTGGGTTGGGGTTGATTAGTTCAGTTTTGGATCTCCTATGACCCCGGAGATGTGGTGACCCTTTCTCCTTCTCACGGAAGTGTGTTCACTCTCCATAAGAATGGTGATCTATGACATTCTTGGCTGATGAAGCCTGCAGAGGAATGGACAGGGTATGGGTGTGAACCAAGTTCTGAACCAAGTTCAAACGAAGAGTTCTGGAACTCCAGTGATCTTGGTTCTTTCTTCTTTTGGGGGTCCACAGGAGAAGGACGGTGGGTCTGCTGCTTTGTGAGCTGGAAAAGAGACTTGAGACGGACACACACACACACACACAAACACCCACCTCCCCCAACTCTCATTGTCCCCCTTAAGAAGAAGCCATGGCATTTGCTTGAAACAGATGTGTGCTAAATTAGACTCGGTGCTCCTTCTGTTCTCATCCTCTCCCTGAAGGGTAGTTGTTAATTTGAGGAGATGAAGTGGAAGGCTTGAAATTCACGCAAGGGTGTCCTACAGCCCAACTGAACATCTCCATCCGAGATTAAATGGGGGGTAGATAGTCATGTGTGGCTTGGAACCGGGCGCTGTCGGGGGCAAGCTTGGGGATTTGTGTTCCTGATCTGCAAGCAGTTTTGGGCTCCATAAACACCAGCTGAATTCTAACATCCAGGAGAAGTCCTTGGAGATTCTGAGTCATCCAAGTCCTGATTGTCCCAAGGATGCTTTTTCAAAAGGCAACTGGACTTCGTTTTCCTTGAAGATATTTTTGCTTCTACCCTAAAAAAAAAAAATCATCTCCGATTCTTCAGACTTTGTTTTTTTTTTTTTTTCCCCCTTGAAGACGTTTTTGCTTCTCATCCAAGAAGCTGCTTCAGTTCACAACTTCTTGGATGAGAAGTGAAATGTCTTCAAGGAAGAAACAAAGGGCTTTGGGGAGAATCAGATGGAAATGGAGTTTGCTAAATTTCCTCTCTGATCACAGGAAGGGAGGGCACTTTGGGAGGAGAAACCGAGAAGGTTGTGTGCCTCTGGAACGAGGGAGCAAGAACAAGACGAGGTCAAATGTAATTAATTCAAGTGGGAAAATGCTTTTACTCGGTAATGTTTAGCCCCATATTTCAGCAATAATAGCATTTCTGTCAGGGCTGTTACATTTTTCAAAGGTATCGCTTTCAGCGAGAGAGGGCAAGATTAACTGGGCACCCAGCTCTCTTATGTAAAAAGCTCAGGTTTCCTTTTCATTCCTGAAACCCACTCCATTCATGGAGGAGACTTGTCTTGCTATGCAGTAACCCCGGGCCTTTTAGCAGGAATAGGTGGTTTTATGAAAAAAATCATCGTCATCATCATCTATCTGCTTGTCTACCTGCTGAGACCTGTGAGAAGCATGGCCTGGCTTTGTGGGTTGTACTAAGACCTTGTGGGTTTGTGTGGACGAGATCATTGTGGTGTGCAATCCAACCACTGGAGCACAGTGGCTCGCGCGGTAGGACCACTGGGCAGGAGGTTAGCAAGCCTGCGTTTGAGACCTGAGAGTGGCTGTGGGGCAGGGTTGAGTCCCGTCCTTCACTCCAGCTCCTGTTGGGGACATGAAAGGAGCCCTCAGTTGGGCAACGGTGATGTCACTTAAAATGGGGCAAAACTTACTTAACAACTGTCTTGCTCGGCAGCGTAAATTTTGGCCTCAACTGTAGTTGTAAGCTGAGGTCTACCCGTAACTTCTGGTAGCTTTGCCTAACCCTGGAAGAAGCAGAAATGCAGGAGGACTTAACTACATGTATAATTTATTTGTAATATTCAACTGTCATTTGGATATACCATTGCCCCTTAATACGAAAGGCTGATGGCCACCTCAGATCTGGCAGCAGTGAGGTCTTACAAGCTTAGCAGTGTGTCCTTCTACTTGGACTGGATCCTCTCAAGTTTTATTTCAGTGGGCAATCCTCTGGAGAGCATTCTCTCCAACCACGTTTTACCACCATGCCCAGCAAAGATTTCGTACATCCCTTTCGAGGCTCCTCTTACCAGCCTCCCCTTTGAGCTCCAAAGCCCCCAACATCTTAGCAGCTTTTCACCAGAGAGGCCCTTCTGTAGACTCTTCATCATCCTGTGCATGCCCTTTTTCTCCACCTCATTTAACAGATGGGCTGTTAGCTCGGCTTCTTTGAACTACAGGCTCAGTTCTCAGAAATCCTCTCAGGAAACAAGGTTGGATTTGATAGCATCAAATAGTTTTCAAGTGGTACTTCCTTTAGTGTCAGGTTTACCAGCAGAAGAGGGTCTTCCAGAGAAGACTGTGATGATTTGCTTATTTAAGTTATTTCTGGGACTGCAGCCTTTGGTTTTGGGGGTTTCTCCAGTAGCATAATCTGTAATTAAAAGCAAAAAACAAACAAACTTAAGAATGGCTAAATAAGAACAGAGCAGTGAAATATTATGGGGGGTTATGTGTTCTCCATCTCTGGAGGCTTTATAAGAGGACAACCACTTCTTAAAGGGATTCATATGGTTCTCCTACATCGGTTGGTCTCCAACATTGGCAACGTTAAGACATATGGACTTTAACTCCCAGAATTCCTCAGCCAGCTGGCTGAGGAATTCTGGGACTTGAAGTACACAAAGTTGCCAAGGTTTGAGACCTCTGTCTTACAGGATGATTCCGCCCCCCAGCTCCACAATTCTATAACTCTGTGATTTGAAGGGGGAGTTTAGAAGAAGAACAGGTTGAGCTGGAAGGCAGCGTTAAACATGTCATCAGTTTGGAGTCATTGTGTTGAGACCCTGACATTATAAAAACGGAGTGGATTCTTGCCCCCAACTTGCTTTTCTGCCCACCATCTGCAAACAAGTGGGACCACAAAATTGGCCCCTCACTGCTACGGTTGTTGTCTTTCTCTCCCATCCACACACACCCTCCCCAGCCTTTTATAATACAGATTACATTGCTAGCGGCGATACATATTTAATCAGATTCTCAGCGCATACTTATTGCGTGCTTTGAAGCTACCCAAGCATTAAAAAGCAAAACTGCATTCCTCTTTTTCTCTCTTTCTTTCACACCTCTCTTCCCCAAACACGTCCCCCAGATCAGGTAGGAAACAGTTGGAAGATATTTGGGGTGGAGGGCAGAGAGGAAGAGGAGGGGAGAGAATGGCTAATTGATATCTTCAGAAGACGAGCCTGTTCAACAAGACGATTTGAAACGTTGCGGAGTTGCCAGAAGGGCCATTAACATAAATGTTTAACTCAGACACGTGCGAACTTATGTACCAAAATGAAAATGTTTCATGCATTAATTTGCCGCAGAAGGTGCTAACATAACAATTAGATCGGCATTCTGCTGGCTAACATTTGAATTTCCTGGAGCATCCTTTCTCCTTCTGATCAAGGCTGGCGATGGAGGGAGGTCCCTTTCTCTTCCCCTGCCCCCCCGCCCCCACTAATGAGCCAAGTGGTTTATTCCTTTGTTAAATTGAATTTGCACAGAATTTGAAAGCTGCTTGGCAGGAGCTGAGGATGCCGTTTTCGTCTTTATTTTCCAGTTCAATTAAAATAATCTAAAGTTGTTGTAATGGGATGTGGGAACAACCTTGGGAGACAGAGGAAGCACCACAGCCAGGGGAAATGGTGGGATAAGAGACAGCTGAGCCCTCAGCAAGAAGGCGAGTGTGGTAAATGTCTCAGAAGGGACCTTCCCTAGTTTTGGGGACTGTGCAGTCAACGAGGGAGAAACTTCAGGTGGGAAAGACTAGGTCTCATTGAACTGGTTTATTGAGAAAAACCTATGCATCTTCTCAACTAACGGTCAACACTTGCTTGGAGTGAGAGAAGAGTCAATGGAATTCATGGGAGATTGACTTAGTTTGCTTGTGACTATGTAGGGATTCTAGGCTCATTCCTCTTTGGATGCCACCTCCAGGTTCTGACACTCCTCCTCTTACAATTTCCAGGCATGCAAGATTTTGTAACTTTAAAAGTATTAGTCGAATTAGTTTATCTAGGTGTGCTCGGTGTCTGGACTATCTTGCAAAGCAGACCATTGGAGTGGAAAAAGGGATATATGGAGGTCCGGCAGGAACTGTGGATGCTTGGAGGAAATGTGGACATAAGAATAATAAAAGATGATGTTCCCTAGTTTGGGTAATGAAATGTCTGCAAGAAAACAACCAAGCTCAAAAAGCACCAAGGGCCTCGCATTTCAACCCTGAGATACATATACTGTGGGTTGCACCATAATCCATTTCTGGACTGCAGTCGCGACCCAATTTGGTCGTGTCCAGAAGCACGACTGACTACAAATGTGTGCATTTAAAAAAATTGGCCCCAAAGGGGAAATCGGCACAGAAAGGGAATCTTTCCATGCTGATTTTGTTCACAGGATTTTTGAATCGTGACCCGATTCAAAAATTGGGTGGATTTTTTTGTTCACTACCCAATTTGGTTGTGAACAGGAGCATTCATGACCCGAGGTTCCACTGTACTCTCTTTTATTAGAATTTATTATTGCTACTTACTCATAAGAATCTAGTCAACCAGCAGTCAAAGCTAAATTAGCACTAGATAAGGATCAGCAGAGTTCACAGGGGCTGGACTAGGGTCTTTTGTGACAATGCAAGGATTCCAAACTAATGACACATTTAACTCCGCCTTCCAGCTCTTCTCCTTACACATGGCTTCTAATAGCATGACGCTGCCTATCCTAAACTTGAATCCTGGCATTTGAGGAGCATTAAAAAAAGATCAGTTGTGAGGATCAAACTGGCATTTATAGTAGTAATTAAAGAAAGAAACGAGAGTAAGTTGCTGGCTCTCTTTGCTGGAAAACCTTCTTGGTAGCCAGTGTACCTGCGAAAGGGGCTGTCGAGTTTTGAAGAGTTATCGCTGTTTTTGTAAGAGAAAGCTCCGAAATTTGCTTCGGGGCGGAGTGATAGATCTGCCTGCCTGCAGCCTTCCACTGTGTTTATACACGGTTTGTATGGCAGCTTTCATAAGACATTTACCCCATGATTTGCGATGAGCTTATGTGTGAATAATTAATGGCAATTAATCCTTAATTACAGTAATTAGGCAAGTCACAGGAAATTAAGCTGCAGCTGGAGAAGACCATGCCTGGGAAGAGAAGATCGGGGGGCTGAACGCGGGTGCCACTCACTGACAACATTTCTCGGATGAGCTGCCTTGGGTGGCTTCAGATGGGACTTGAGCACCCAGCTCCGAAGGGCTGAATCTACAAAGTGCATCTTTGTTCCTTCGTTTCTTTAACCCTGGACGGTTTTTACATTTCCTTTCCTCCTTCCCCTCTTCCTTCGCCCCCTTTTAGCTCAAGTGCCAAAATATTTGGTTGCATATGGCCGTCATCTTGGTTTATTGCGTGCCATAATTCAGAAGGGGCATAATTGTTCTTGGCTGGGCTAGCAACCAGTTTTGTGGAGGGGAGGGTGCTGGGGGCAGAGAGGAAAAAAAAGCTTTGTGGTATATTTGAAACTGATGGTGGTTGATGTGATTGGATACCTTGTTTGTCTGGGGGGGGGGTTATAAACAGGTACTGGGAGAATTTGGCACTTTACTCTTCTACTCTTCTAAAACCATCTATAATCCTTCCTTCCTTCCTTCCTTCCTTCCTCCCTCCTCCTTCCTTCCTTCCTTCCTTCCTTCCTCCTCCCCTTCCTGCTTCCTCCCTCCTCCCTTTTTTCTTTCTCTCTCTCTCTCTCTCCCTCCCTCCCTCCCTTCCTTTCTTCCTTCCTTCTTCTCTCCGGGTAAACATGGTAGAATGATTTTTATAAAGCTGGTTGACTCTTTCATTAAACTTAAAGCTTTCACAATTGACCCCTTTGAGGATGGGTGGTGTGTTGATGCTTTTTTATGAAAAACAGTATATAAATATTTTAAACAAATGAAAAGAAACATGTAGTGGCAACTCTTGGAAGAAATCGACAAGACAAAGCCAACAGGCAGCGGTCTCACTTAGCAGCAGAAATTTTTGGTTCAATCGCGGTCGTAAGTTGAGGACCACCCGCCGTTGTTTTTCAGACCCCACCCCCAAATTCTACGCAGTCCGATGAGTTTCACAAATCGTCTCGTTTTCCAGCGCTGATGCCAAGTGGAGCCTGGCACCGTAGCCCATGCTGAAGGGAGCAATATTGTTATTAGCGAGGCCTACAGCGAAGCCGTCGGGAATTGTATCATGGGGGGGATGGGGAAGGCTGGCACCACTTCTCTAAATTACAGGTTTCCCGTCATTTTCCCAGCAATTTGGCAGGGTCTGAAACGGAGCCTTTGATTCAGCTCTGTGCAAACAAGTGAAGTGCTGGAGGGGAGATCTATATATATATACATATGTGTGTGTGTGTGTGTGTGTTGTTGTTGTTGTTATTATTATTATTATTATTATGTATAGGCCCACGTGCTTCCTTCAGAAACGGTGGGGCTTGAAGAACGCGGCGACGCAGCAACACAGAGATAGGTAGGGGGAATTGGAAGGAAATTCAACCTTGGCGACAGTTACTCGGAAACTGTGTCTTGTGGGAAGCCTTGAGATCCCCTAGACTTTTTTTTTTAGTGCATGGCTCTCCAGAGGTTAGCTGACTTCAGAAAAAATGGACCCTATGAGTTTTGATTGTGATAGTTTCGGCTGTCAGTCGATGAAATCCCGAAGTCACAAAAAAGAGAAAGGGTGACTCTCCTTTTCAACACACGATGCACATCCAACATGCTTTCTCTTGCTATCGTTCTGCAGTTTTTATTTCTTTTCCTCTACAGAGCGTGTGTGTGCATGCGGGAACGAGATGGTTCAACGGTTAAAGTCCTGTGGTTGTCAGCTGGAAAGCTGACAGCCTGGGATCGAGACCCAAGTGCTGCATGATGGAACGAGCTCCCGTTCCTTCCTGCCCATCTAGCACTTCGAAAGCATGCAAATGCCAGTAGATAAATAGATATCACTTTGGTGGGAAGAGCATAGCGTTCCATGCACCTTTGGCATATATAGCCACATGACCACAGAAGATGTCTTTGGACAGTGCTGGCCAAAAAGCAGAGATGAGCACTGTCCTCTAGAGTTGGACATGACTGGACAAGGAAACCTTTCCTGTTTGAAGAGCACCCAATAGAGTTTTCCAGCATCCCCTTCTCCTCCCTCCCTCCCTCCCTCCCTCTCCCCCTCTCCTTCCTTAAATTTTAGTGGAGATTGCTCATCCCTTTAAAGCATTTCTGGAGCCTAATGGTGATGTCATGCTCACCCTGCTCAGCAAATAAGTGTGGTTGATGAGATCTGAGTGGAAATCTCTTTTTGATTACCGAGCTATTTGCAGGTCTTGGGTTAGCTGATCTCTTTCCAAAATGATCAACTTCAGCATTATTTGCAAGGATTGAGCCAGAGAAGAAATTAGATGCTTTGCGGAATATCCTTGTGGGAGAAGCAGTTAAGGAGATATTTGCTAGTTGCATAGTCCAACAACACACACACACACACACACACACATATGTATATGTGTAGGTCTTGGTGTATTTTGGTCTCGTCCTGTGTAAGATTGAGAGTATCTTGGCAACGTTTCGATGAAATCTCATCCGTCATCTTCAGGCAGGTGTCTTCAGCTTCGTTCTTCTGGGAGAAGTGTGTGATAGTGGCTGTTTTTCCCTTTTAAACTGCCAGAGTTGGCTGTGTTGTTACTTCTTCATTGGTTGATAGAGTTGATATATGCAGATTGGTTGGCTTTTTCATAAGACCCTGTGTGGCTGAGGTACTGGCTGTGTGTCTATCAGCCTTTTGTGTTGTAACAACCTAGGTAATGGACTGTGTGATGACCTTCTGAGTTCTATTGTTGTGACATCCTGGGTCTTGTGCTGTAATCTCCTGGGTTGTTGGCTGTGTTGTAACATCCTGATGTTTTGTGTTGTAATCTCCTGAGTTCTGTGATGTAGTATGCTGGGTGGAAGGCTGTGATGTGACATTCCGGGCCTTGGTTTGGCTCCGAGTTTGAGGTCTGGCTATGTGTTTATAGCGTGTGTCAGTTTGCTTAGTTTGGGGGTCGGAGGGGGGTGTAGCAGCTGGAGTTGCAGCCATGGTCTGGTTTCTGGACAGTGGTTGCCTTTCATCTGTGGGGTGGGCTTGGGTTTGAGTCTGGTGAAGGAGATTGGTGGTGGCATCATGTGTTATTTTGGGTCCGGTGTTGGTTTTCGTGGCTGGGACTCGTTTGTTGATTAGGGCTAGTTTCCAGATGTCTGGTAGGCGGGAAGCATCATCCCGTTTATTCATGTTATGGGGGTGTTTCTCTATTTCGATGGCTTCCCTAATTATTCTCTTGTTGAAGTGTTCAGTATTGGAGATAAGTTTGGATCCCTCAAAATCAATTTCATGTCCTGTGGCTTTAAGGTGTTGGAAAAGGGAGGAAGTTTTTTCTTCTTTTCTGACTGTGTTCTTGTGTTCTGTGATGCAAGCATTTATTCTCCTGTTGGTTTGTCCAATGTATGTGGCTGGGCAAATTTTGCACGGTATTTCATAAACTCCTTGGTTTTCTAGCTGGATCTTGTCTTTGGGGTTTCTTAAGATGTTGGCTATTTTTTGGTCAGTGCCAAAGGCTGTCCTGATATTGTGTTTGTGGAGAATTTTGCTGATTTTATCTGTGGTGCCTTTGATGTAAGGGAGGAGGGCGATGCCATTGTCCTGTTCTGTGTCTCAGTTTTTGGGGGGAGTCTACCTTAGGATTAGGTTGGTGATTGTGTTTCTTTGGAATCCGTTGGACATTATCGTTAATGAGGGTGTGTAATTCTGTTCTCAAGTGGTCTTTGTCAGCTAGATGTTTGGTTCTGGAGATGAGGGTCTTGGCTACGGAGTTGATCTGTGCAGGGTGGTGATGGGATTGTGCATTTAAGTAGCGGTTGGTGTGTGTCTTCTTCTGGTAGATGGTGTGTCCTAGGAGCCATTGGGTTTTTTGTAAATTAGGGGCGTCCAGGAACAGAAGTTGGTTGTTGGTTTCTGTTTCCATGGTAAATTGTATTTTGGGGTGCAGGCTGTTGAGATGTGTGAGGAAGTTGTCCAGTTTTTCTTTCCCGTGTGGCCAAACTACAAAAGTGTCATCTACATATCTAAGCCAGAGTTTGGGTTTGTATTTGATTTGTCTAGATCATTGGTTTCAAAATGTTCCATGTATAGGTTAGCGATGATGGGTGAGAGGGTGATCCCATAGGTGCTCCTTCTATCTGTTTATATCTTTGTCCATTGTGGATGAAGTATGTGTTGGAAAGGCAATGGTTGGTCAGATCTAGGATGTGCTTAGGGGGATTGTATTTGTTTTGGATAGCTGTCAAGGCTTCTTTAATAGGTACTTGGGTGAAGAGGGATATGACATCGAAGCTCACAAGTAGGTCGCTGGGTTGTAGGTTTTGTTTCTTGATTGTTTCTATGAAGTGGAAAGAGTTTTGTATGTGTGAGGTGATGGATTCTGTGTAGGGCTGGAGTTGTTTGGTGAGAAATTTGGCAAGGTTCTGTAGAGGTGAGCCTATGGAGCTTACTCTGGGTCTGAGTGGTGTTCCTTCTTTGTGTACCTTGGGGAGGCCATAGAGCTTAGGGCATCTAGATGATTTTTCTCTGGGGATGATTCTTTGCTGGATCTCTTCACTGATGGGCGAGGCTTTTATTTTGGATTTGGTTTTCTCCAGGTAGGTGGTGGGGTCTGTGTTTAGAGGTTTGTAAGCGGGGTCTTGGAGTAGGTTGGAAAGTAACACTTTCCAAGTGTAGGCTGTTGAGATGTGTGAGGAAGTTGTCCAGTTTTTCTTTCCCATGTGGCCAAATTATGACACCACCACAATCTCCCTCACCAGACTCAAACCCAAACCCACCCCATAGAAGAAAGGCAACCACTGTCCAGAAACCAGACCATGGCTGCATCACCAGCTGCTACACCCTCCGACCCCCAAACTAAGCAAACTGACACATGCTATGAACACATAGCCAGACCTCAAACTCGGAGCCAAACCAAAGCCTGGAACGTTACATCACAGACATCCGCTCAGGATATCACATCATGGAACTCAGGAGGTTACACCACAAAACCTCAGGATGTTATAACACAGCCAACGACCCAGGAGATTACAGCACAAGACCCAGGATGTCACAACAATAGAACTCAGAAGGTACAGCCCATTAACCAGGTCGTTACAACACAAAAGGCTGATAGACACACAGCCAGTACCTCAGCCACACAGGGTCTTACGAAAAAGCCAACCAATCTGCAAACATCATCTCCATCAACCAATTAAGAAGTAACAATACAGCCAACCAGCCCGCTCACAACAGCCAGCAGGCCACACCTTCCCACCAGTATTTATAGAGAGACGGCAGCTCCGATCACACTTTGCTCGCACAAGCACGAAGCCAAAAGCACCAGCCTGAAGATGGCGAGTGGGACCTTGTTGAAATGTCGCCAAGATACTCTCAATCTTACACGAGAAAAGACCCGAACACACCAAGACCTGCATACCTGTACGCGTAAGGAATCTGTGTTGGATATGTTCACCATTTGGAATTATTTGTAAAAATAATCAAGACATAATTCAAATTAATAAGTAGAAATGTTAGTTATCCACACCCATGTAACTGCATACTTTGCCCCCCCCTTTGTCTTCCTTACTATATTTCCTATACACTTGTAGATGTGTGCTTGTATCATCATAGTTTCTTTCCCTGTATTTTTGAAATTATAATAATAAACGTCAAAGAAAGGCAAGGAGCAAGAATCTGAATGCACACTAGACTATCACATAAGCATCAGAGTCGTTCATGACGAGATGGGCAGAATAATAAGTTCAATAAATAAATAAATAAATAAATAAATAAATAAATGCACATTCTGTACCAACTGTACTAGGCTTGGTGTGACTTGGGAACTAATATCACGCATGGGGATGTATTTCCGTACAGACTCATGAATATCTTGGACAGAAGGTCCTTATTTTTGAAGCCCACCTTCTAAAGAACTTTGCAGGGTCTTTGGTGCCCTTGGAGCTGGGTTTTATTTTTCTTGCAGACATTTCACAACTCAACTAGGTAACGTCATCAACACTAGAAATTAGTGCGGTTTGCCTTTCCAGTACTGTTGATGCAACCTACCATGTTTCCCCGAAAATAAGACCTACCCCGAAAGTAAGACCTAGCACTATTTTCTAAACCTGCCCTAATATAAGACCTACCCCGAAAATAAGACCTAGTGTAAATCTCCAGTTCCAGGAAGACTTTCAGGGACAACTGCACCAAACACCCCCACACCTCACACCCACTATTTGGCACCATAAATATATAAGACCTACGAAAATAAGACCTAGTGTGTTTTTGGGAGCCAAAAATATAAGACAGTGTCTTATTTTCGGGGAAACACGGTAGTTGGACAATGAAGCAACCAAGCTCAGAAAGCACCAAAGACCCCACCCTTCAACTCTGAGCAACAAATATTCTCTTCTAAAGAACTTTGCCTTCAAAAAGCACCTTCAGTTACCAAGCTCCCTTGGTCCCAAACCTTTTAACTTTCTCTCTCCCTCCCTCTCTCCCCCCCTCCCTCTCCTCACCACCTTGCAAATTATCTGTCAGAGATATCGACTCCCAGGTTTTCAGGTGTGCCATGTCCAGATTTTGCATTTCAAGCACAATGCACCGCAATGTGCAGCATGTGACTTGGGTGATTTCAAGGGTGCTTAGCTGGAAGGGTTTGACAAGGTCTTAATGCCAGAGAAGGCGAGGAGATAACACCCCCTGGAATTTGTGAGACCCAAGCATGAAGAGAAGACCGTGTGGGGGCGGGGTCAGCATCTCAGTTGGCTTGTCAAGAACCTGGGCCTTCCTTCTGTGTCAAACATTTGGAGACTGAGAGAGTTCCATGACCTCTTTTGCAGACCGACATTTCTGAAGATGGGCATGATAAAACGTCGCTTGCCCGGGCTCGAAAATCAATGTTTTAATTTACTGGTATGGATGGATGATTTCGGCTGAAGGCAGAGGTGGTATTCAGCCGGTTTGGACCGGTTTTCACGTACCGGTTGCGGACAATTGGAAGCACGCGCATAGAACTGGTAGGAAAAAAATTGGAAACCCACCCACTGGTTGAAAGCAGAAATGGTGGCAGAGGGTGAGAGAGAGAAAGATGTTTGGATGCGCCACCACGAGTTGGTCCCCTGCCGGAGAAAAAATAAATCCCACTATCTTCCTAACCGCCTTGATTTTATAAATGATTTCGAAGCATTTCCCTCCCCCCTTGCCTCCCTCCTCTGAAATCACCAATCCATTCATTTTAATATGTAGAATTGGTTTGCTAGCAGGGCGACAGTTTAAACAGACTTCCTACTGCGACAGAAGTGCCACCATATTGCTTCCCATTACTCGCTAAGGTGGTTGTTTAGGAGGAGAGGGGAAAAAAAAAACAACCTTCTCTCCGGATACGTTTAAAGGACTGTAATTTTATTTAGGATAATGAAGATTTATTGCCCGTTCGGCCGGCTGAGAGGTGGCTTTTAGGCTGAGCAGAATGCGTGCTCTCTGGATGATTTTCGGAAGGTGCTTAGCTGGAAGGGTTTGACAACGTCTTAATGTGAGAGAAGGCAAGGAGATAACTCCTGCTAGTCATTACTCAGAGGTTATGGGAAAGGGTAGTTGGGGTTTTTTTGGTGCTAGGCCTCCACCACAAGGTACTCTGGGTTTGGCTGTTGTTTTTTTCCCTTCCCCTTCCTCTGGATGGGCCTTCACACATCCTTTAATGGTCTTTATTATCTACTTTAAGCAGTTACTGGCTCTTTGCATTTGACTTTAAATCAGAAGTTGCTGGCTTGAAAAAACGGAAAAGGAAGATCCATTCATAGTTGCAAAGTTTGAATCCTGAAATCTTGCACGGGGGCGGGGGCAGCTTTCCATCTGCATTTTTATCCCACCCCACCCCCACCCCTCTTTCTTTTTCTCTTTTATTCTGCCTTTCCCCCCAATAAACACTCCACGGGCACCATAAATATTGTCCTGTTTTCACTTTTAATACCCTTCTCCACCTCCTTTAGTTTCTCACAGGCTGCGACTTAGCTGGCGCATTTAATGCTCGGTTTATAAATCTTAAAGCAGAAGGAATTGAACGCTTACAGGATATTTCTTTTCCCCTCTCTCTCTCTTTCTTTTATCAGGTTTTTTTTTTTTATCTTCTGGCTGGAAATGCCGGGCGCTCAAAACATTTCTAATTTCCCCTTATTTGAAGGTTCGAACCGTTTCAAATTACTGCCTCTGGATTGTTCTTGACATGTAGAATGGTAAATTTGATCCGAGTGAACGCAGGAATGCATTGTGTGTTCCTTTTTTCAAACAAGGGAATTCAGTAGGTAAATTACAGTCATTTACTTGGGAGTGTAATTTAGTTCACAGCCTTTAGGCAAATGCGAAGAGTAGGACAGAAGAGAGCAAAATAGCTCCGAACTGGAGGTTTTTTTTCCCCTTCCCTTTCCCTTCCCAGCGGAATAGAGAATTTTGTGCTAGGAACAAGGAGAATTAAAGGGAACAAGGAGAATTAGAGGATTCCGTTTCACCAGCAGTTCTGTTTTATCATCCCCTTTGCATTTATTTTTTAAAAACCATCTCCATTTCCAGATTTCCAAACCGATTAACTCGGCTGTAGTTTAAATCTTCCCCAAAATGCCCTTTGAAGAGGGGGGAAATAGTTTTTAAGGGTTGTTTGTTTGCTTCCACATCCGATAGTCATTTTTTTTAATGCAACTTTCCCCTCCGCACCTAGTTCACTTGATTAAATAAATCAAAACATTTTAGAAGTATTGAGAAAAAGGAAGTTCAGGTCACACCCCTAATTTTGTAAACTTGTTTGCTTCAGTGAAGAAAGTTCCCCCTCCCTTTATTTTTTCATAATACTTTTTTCCCCCCTTTAAATCACTCTAGCACTTCAAATAAATTTTGGGTTTTGTTCTATGTTAGCCACCTCCAACTCTTCCTCTCCTTCTTGAAAGTAACCATCTGCCTAAATATTTTTTTTTAAAGTCCAATATTGCTATATAGATGACTTTTAAGTTTGGCTCTCTTCAGTCCATATCTGTATCCCATATCTCAAGGAATCGAGGTTTTATTTTTGCATGGGGAAAAAATTGATATTTATATTCTTTTTTTTTTCCCTGCAAAGAGAAGGCACCTCCATCATCAACCTACCATTTCTGGTAAATGGAATTTCAAGCGTTTTTAACTCCACCTTTTGATTTCTACAAGGGAGGTGGGGGAAGAAAGTAATTTTTGTGGTTGTTGCTGTTTTGTTTTGTGTGGGGTTGTTTTGCAAACAGTGGGCTGGCTTCGTAGCAAAGGGTTCCTGGGTTTTCGCAATTTGCTTGCGCCTCTTGTAACTCCTTGTCTTAATTGATGGCTACGGAAAGGTGCAAGCTAGGCTGATTGTTTGTTAGTGTAGCTTGTTAAATTGTAGTTGCCAATTTAAAATAAATGATGGCTTCTGGGTCAACATTTTTTTTAAAGGGGCTGGGGGAGGCTGGGGTTTCAGCCCAGCTGTTCAAGAGCGGTGGTTTTCTTTCTTTCTTTCTTTCTTTCTTTCTTTCTTTCTTTCTTTCTTTCTTTCCTTCCTTCCTTCCTTCCTTCCTTCCTTCCTTCCTTCCTTCCTTCCTTCCTTCCTTTCTTTTTTCTTTCTATCTTTTCCCCCCCAACTTTTATATCAGGTGTTATGCTGTACACCCCTCTTCTCTTGCGCACAAGGTCAGCCTGTTCGCCAGCTTTAATAGCAGCCTATCAAGAAGAAAATCAATGAGGCTCCTGTTTCGCACTCGTTTCACTGGGGGATTCTCTCTCTCTCCCTCTCTCTCTCACCCTCTCTCTCTCTTCCACCTTTCTGATGTGCACTGATCCCAAGGTTGAAAGTGACAATATTAATGCCCTGTTAGTGTCGTGCCGAAATGAAAAGCCACAAAGCCACGGGTCTGCTGTCTGCACTGAGGAATCTCGACTCTAATCTGGTGGACGCCTCCTTTCAGTGTTCAACATTGGTTGAATCTGTTCCACACTCTGAATGTTTATGGAGATTCTCAGCCATCCCATCCAGGTCCTGGTTTGTTTGTCCCCAAGGTGCTTTTTTCAAGAGGCAACTGGACTTCCTGCTTTTTCTTCGAAGACGTCTCTCTTCTCGTCCGACGAGTTTCTTCGGCTCTCCGACTGGATGGTGGGGAAATGGATGAGAAGCGGAACGGAGGAGAAGCGAAACGGTCAGCTGGGAAGCCATTTTCCTTTGAGGCTTCTGGGCTGCCAGATTCAGTGCCTGGGGATTTGGGAGCCGGGGGGGGGGGACTTCGAAGAGCAATGGAAGCTTAGCCACAACAACATCCCTTTCTCATACAGTCAAGGACATGTTACCCTGCACCCGGAGGGGAGCGACTGGGGATAGTCTCCAGTTGGAACGAAGTAATGATTGGACCATGTGATGGACTATTGGGTGCAGGGGCTGGATTTTGGTTTCTCTTCGGGCTAGGGAACGCTCAGATTTGGGTTTTCCTCAGATGTGCCAACATGACATCTCTTAATAAAATGGACCTTGAAGAAGATGACAGTCTCGGAGTCTTTTAATTTGGAGGTTGTTACTTGGAACGCTGACATAAACATCTTCACAAAAAAAAAAAAAACCCAGAAAGTCCAGTTGCCTCTTGGGGAGGGAAGCACTTTTGGGATAATCAATGGACAATTAATCCAGGAGTTGTGGGGGCTCCACCACTGGAGGTTTTCAAAACCAGACAGGACAACCATTTGAGTGGGGTGGTATAAGGCTCCTGCCTTGGGTTGCACTAGAAGCCCTTCAAGATCCCTCCCAGCGCTTACAATTCTACGTTCAAATGACTTGGACACTGGTAGTTATTTTGGGAAGGGTGGTGAGAGGAAGAAAGGATGGGGGGGAGGAAATGGTTGAGCCTCCAGGACTTCTTAAGACTTTTAAAACACCTTGGGTGTGATAGGCTTTGTATTCCCAATGGAAAACCGAATCAATATCTGATTTTTAAATATATATATATATACATAAACGATGCTGTCCTTCAATTGGTTAGATGGCCTAGAGACGCTGGGATTTAAACCCAGGTATTTATTTATTTATTTATTTATTTATTAATTACTTGGACTTGTATGCCGCCCCCTCTCTGAGGACTCAGGGCAGCTCACAACTAAAAACCAACAATGAACAATAAATTACTTAAAAAAATATTAAATACCCACAAGCCCAATTAAGCTAAAACCCCAATATACATTATAAAATTTAAAATTTCAAAAAAAAAAAAAAACCCAAGAGGTCAGCAAAGCCCAAGCCTGTTCAAATAACCAAGTTTTCAAGTCGTGACGGAAGGTGCGAAGGTCAGGGGCCAAACGGAGCCCCAGGGGTAGTTGATTCCATAAGGCAGGAACCGCCACAGAGTAGGCCCGTCCCCGGGGCACCGCCAGCCGGCACTGGCTCGCCGACGGCACCCCGAGAAGCCCCTGTCTGTGTGCTCGTACAGGGCGGTTGGCACTCGATATCGGCAGGAGGCGCTCCCGTAAGTATCCCGGACCCATGCCTTGTAGGACTTTGAATGTTAATACTAAAACCTTGAATTTCTATTTTATTGTGTTTCGCCAATCTAGGGGACGTCTTAAGGCAGGGACTCCTTGAGTTATGACTCACAACTGAGCCCAATTAGTTGACTTGTCGCTAAGTGAAACATCGGTTGGGTGAATTTGCAACTTTTTCTTGCCATCGTTGTTAAGGAAATCATTGCATTTTTGTCCAGTTGTGCCCTCTTGGCTTCCCCGTTGACAAGGTGACAAAAAAGGGAGGTGGGGAGAGAAATCACTCAACCGTCATAAATACGAATCGGCTGCCAAGCATCCGAATTTTGATCGGTGAGCATGGAGATGGTCTGCAATGGTCATAAATCTGAAAAACGTGTTTTGTTTTGTTTTTCCGGTGCCACCCTAACTTCAAATGGCCCCTAAACGGACTATTGTAAGTCGAGGATGTGCCTGTATTTCTAAAATTTATCAGCCTCCTCTCTTGAGGCAGGATAATCTTGGGGGCCAGATGGGTAAATCCATGCCTTCTCCACAGACACATTTTCTGTGGCTTGGATCACAGGAAGGGAAGATCTTCGGTGAGATTTTAAAAAAGGAAGAAGAAGGAAAAAAAAACCCTTTAATGCTGCATTTGCTGGATGAAACCAAAGTTTAGAGACTTGTTTCTTCTTCCTCCCATTCTCTCTCTCTCTCCTCCCTCTCTCTCTCAGTCTCTCTGTCTCTCTGTCTCTCTCTCTCTCTCTCTCTCTCTCTGTGTCGGAATCTGGTTCCTACAGTGTTGCGCAGCTTTCTTATTATGGGGTGAGGGAGTGAGAAAACGGCGGGGTGTATCTGTATAAAAGAGAAGGAATATATTATGAATAATGCATATCGAGCAGCTCATAAATGTAAGCCTGGATTTTCTTCAGTAGTTGAGTTTTCAGTCACCTTGATGAAATGGCCTCGAAGGCACTTACATGCTTCTTTCTTTCTTTCTTTCTTTCTTTCTTTCTTTCCTTCTTTCTTTCTTTCTTTCTTTCTCTTTCTCTCTCTCTCTCTCTCTCTCTCTCTTTTCTTTCTCTTTCTCTTTCTCTTTCTCTTTCTCTTTCTCTTTCTTTCTCTCTCTCTCTCCCTCCTCTCCCTCTCTCTCTTTCTCTTTCTCTCTCTCTTTCTCTTTCTCTCTCTCTCTCTCTCTCTCTCTCTCTCTCTCCCTCTCTCTCTCTCTCTCTCTTTCTCTTTCTCTTTCTCTTCCCCCTGCTGGCATTTGATCAAACCGTGGTCCAGATCCTCAATATCCGCTCCATCGCTCGTCGGCTCAGAACAGGAGATTCCCCGTCATCTCAATCAGATCGGTCAGGAGAACAATCGCGCGATCATCGAAAAAACTTGGAGGGAGGAAGAGAAGGAGGAAGAGAGGAGGGGAGAGAGAGAGAGACATGGTTTGTCATCTTGTAGACTTGTGGTCTGCCATTGTTTTGTGTCTTGATGTCCTCTTGGGAAAAGGGGATTGGGTTGGTGTTCCTTTTCTCACTTAGCAGCAGGAATGTTGGGCTCCATTGTGGGCGTAAGACAAGGACTTACCTGCAGTTACCTGCTTCAGATATGTTTTCAGGTCTCTGGAGGGCCAGAAGTAGCCGGAGTTTCTTTTTTAACTCCCGACACCCATGTTTGTTGCAAAACAACTTCCCCCACCCCACCCTTTACTTCTGCCTAATATCTGCCTCTCCTCCCTGACAGTTTAGTACATAATTACAGGGAAATAGTACACATCCCCCTTTGAGCAAGACGTGTGTGGCGTGTGTGTGTGGCGGGGTGTAGCGTGGAATGGCTCTGCCTCCCCTCACTTGCTCCGAATTATGCAAATCGAACGCCTGAAGTTGTCACATCTAGCAAAAAAAAAAAAAAGAGGAAAAAATGTCATTTGGTGGCCAATTATTCAAAAGCTGGCTAATCAGCAGGCTCTTAACTCCAGTCTGCTGGATTGGGGCTGTTGTGTGGACGCAAGAAAGCCACGGGCTCCATTTGTGGAGTCGAGACCGTCTCGACGGCGTGGCTCCTTTGTGGCACACACACCGACGGGAGTGGACACTCTCTGTTCATCTGTATCCTGCCTTTCATCCCACCCATCTTCCTCTTGCTGTTTTTCTCCACAACAACGACCCTGGGAGGTGGGTTGGGGCGGGAGAGCGACTGGCCCAAAGTCACCCAGCTGCCTTTCATGTTTATGTTTGTTTATGTTTATTTGGACTTATAAGCCGCCCTCTCTCCCAAAGGACTCGGGGCGGCGTATATAAAAAAAAACAGGCGATACAAAAATTAAAACAAATTAAAAAAAATATTAAATTACGGCCAAATAAACATTTCAAATTGAAACCCCGATCCCCTGTCACTCCAGACCGGATTGTAAGAATAACCATGTTTTAAGGTATGGCGGAAGGATCAGAGATCGGGGGGCCAGGCGCAAGTCTAGGGTAACTGATTCCAGAGGGTGGGTGCTCCCACAGAGAAGGCCCTCCCCCTAGGGGTCGCCAGCCGACAGTGTTTAGCTGACGGTACCCCCAGGAGGCCCCGTCTGTGGGAGCGCACTGGGCAATTGGCATTCGTCGACGGCAGGAGACGTTCTTGCAATTACCCCGGATCCAAGCCATATAGGGCCTTGTAAATTTCATGGCTAAGGCAGGACTAGAACTCACAGGCTCCTGGGGATTGGCCCAAAGTCACCTAGCCAGATTTCATGCTTAAGGTGGGACTAGAACTCACTGTCTCCTGGGGATTGGCCCAGAGTCACCTAGCCAGTTTTCATGCTTAAGGTAGGACTAGAACTCACTGTCTCCTGGGGATTGGCCCAAAGTCACCTAGTTGGCTTTCATGACTAAGACACTAGAGTTCATGGCCTCCTGCTTTCTATCCTGATGTGTTAGAATATAGAATAGAATAGAGCTGGAAGGGACCCTTAGATCAGGCAGGAGAATTATGCCATCTCAGACAAACGGCTGTCCAGTCTCTTCTTAAAAACCTCCAGTGATGGAGCACCCACAACTTCTGTTCCACTGGTTAATTGTCCTCACTGTTAGGAAGTTTCTCCTTAATTCCAGGTTGCTTCTCTCTTTGATCAGTGTCCAACCATTGGTTCCTGTCATGTCTAATGTTCACCACTAGAGCAAACTGGCTCCATGATGGTGTTGCTTGGAGAAGACTCAGGGTAGAAGTACTCGTACTTGGTGAAGCACCATCTTCTCTCCTTTATTATACAACAGCACACTCACTTTCTCCCTCTTTTCTCTTCGGGAATCTCTAGCTATGAAAAGAGAGTAGAAATGAGGTATGGAATTCTGGAAAAACCTTTCTTTTTAAAAGATAAGAGGGGTTTAGATATGGATTTGGGGGTTCTCCAAAACTCGGTTTGGGAAAGGCTGAAACAGTCAATGTGAGCCAATGCATAAACGGATGGATAGAATCAAGATCACAGGAAGTGATCTTTCTGTCGCGGCCCCCGACCTCTGGAATCAACTGCCTCTGGAGCTCCATCTGGCCCCTGATCTCCGCACCTTCCACCATGAATTAAAGACCTGGTTATTCGACCAATCCGGGCTGTGACCCCTCCCTGGGGGAGGGATGGTTTTAATCTTTATTATCGTCATGTTTTTATATTTGGGCTTGTCTTTGGTTTAATGGTTTTTTTAAATATTTATTGTTCTGTGTTTTTAGTTGTGAGCCACCCCGAGTCTTCAGAGATGGGGCAGCATACAAGTTCAAATAAATAAATAAAATAAATAAATAAGTGTTAATACCACTTTATAAGGCCTTGGTAAGGCCACACTTGGAATACTGCATCCAGTTTTGGTCACCAGGATGTAAAAAGGATGTTGAAAGAGTGCAGAGAAGAACAACGAAGGTGATTAGGGGACTGGAGGCTCAAACACACAAAGTGTGGCTGCTGGAACTGGGTATGTCTAGTCTAATGATAAGAAGGACCAATGACATGATTGCAGTCTTCCAATATTTGAGGAACTGCCCCAAAGAAGAGGGAGTCAAGCTATTCTCCAGAGCACCAGAGGGCAGAACAAGAAGCAATGGATGAAAACTAATCAAGGACAGAAGCAACTTAGAACTAAGGAGTTAGAACAATTAAATCAGTGGAACAACCTGCCTCCAGAAATTGTGAACGCTCCAACAGTGGAAGTTTTTAAGATGAGATTGGGCAACCCTTTGTCTGAAATGACAGAGGGTTCCCTGCCTGAGCAGGGGGTTGGACTGGAAGATCTCTAAGGTCCCTTCCAACTCCCTTACTCTGTTATTCTGAGCTCCTTCTTGCTTCTCTCTGGTGACTCCAAGTCAAAGAAACGGAAAGTCCCCTGCGCGGACTTTCATATCACGTTGTCATTTTTGAGGCATCGGGAAGCCCATCGCTGGAGAACGAAAAATGCACAAAAGTCGAATCGGTTTCAGCTTTTCACCTGGTTTTGTCTGTCGCTCGTCGGAGCACGGCCTGTGGCGGTGCACCCAACCAGCGAAAGTTCCATGCCTCTGGCTTTTTTTAATGCTCCCTGAGTTGTGTTTCGCTTTGGGGCAACGCACTGGGTTAAATGCCTGTTGGATTGCGTGCTTTCCAAGGTGCAAATGTGACAGCCTGGCATTTCAGGTGTTAAATAGGGGTGGGTGAAAGACAGAGGAGAAGAACAGAAGTGTAAATAATCTTGAAAGAACACCCAGAATCCTTCCTTCATTCCCGCGTGCCTTAAACCTTGCTACACGCTGCTGGTTTTCAGCTATAGGAACCTTCCAGTGCCTAAATAGTAACAACAACAACAACAACAACAACAACAACAGAACACCAACACTGTCCTATGTTTTATTACAAAGTAAGGTGGCCTGGAGGAAAATAAATGGTCATGTGCGTTTGTGTGCAGACACACACACACACACACACGCCTTCCTCTTTTCAGCATAAAATATGCATTTGGGCTTCTCATTTCATCTCCAATCTGTGTTATTCTGTAAAAAAAAAAAAAATGCAGGACTGCCCGAAGTCCTTTTTAATATTTAATTCAACAACTTTTTAATCTGTCATTACGCCGTGATGAAGTAAGCATCAAGTGTCGCTGGAAAAGATTAAATTATACTTGGAAATAGGAATTGAAATGATTTAGAGAGCTGGCTGGGAGTTGGGGTGGCGGGGGGGGGGCTGAGTGGGTGGGTGGGAAAGGAAAGACACGTGCAGTGTTTGCTTTGTGCAAGCAATAATCCCAATGTTTTTTAGGGGGCTCCATCGGAGTGACGGGCATCCTCGTGGGATTCCTTCACAGCTACCCTGGGTTCTTTTTTCCGGCTGCGGTTGCTGAGCGCAGCTTTATTTAAATGGCAACTGGGTGCATTAATTAAGGGTGGCTTTTTAATCCCCGCTCTCAGGGGTTTTTTTTTCTTTTTCTTTTGCAAACGTCAGAAACTGGTGGGCAGCGATGGTTGTGCAGAGAAGCCCAGCCGATGCAACGGGCCTTGTTATCCCGCCACGTGGACAAAATTGCAATAATTAATAGCATCCTCTGCGAAAGGGCCGTGTTTCTGCACCGGTGCTTACATCTGTGAAAGGAAAAAGCAGGAGAGGTTCCTGTGTATTAGGTGCCAACTCGAGGGGGTTTAATGTCTGGATTTCAGGTTTCATTTGCCTCTGGATACACACAGGTGCCCAGGCGTGTGTCCCCCTTTCTGTTTGGTTTTTATTTCTTCTCTTGTTGCCCTGAAAATGCATTGAATTTCTGTATTTCTAGCTTTGTTTTGGAGGTCTGGTCAAAGTGAGGCTTGTTGATGTTTCCAAGTTTATTTGGGCTCTATCTATCTATCTATCTATCTATCTATCTATCTATCTATCTATCATTATCTATCACCTCTCTCTCTCATCTCTCTCTCTTTATCTTTCTCTCTCATCACAATAACTTGGGATTCCAATGAACAGCACTAATTTCCTCTGCACCCTCCCCCCCTCAATATTTTTTTTTTGAGGTGGGGGACATCACTAGTTTTGGGGAGATGCTTAGAACTTACAGAGTGGATTTGCATAAAATGGCAGTCTAGACTCAGAGGCAGTTGGGCAGTTGTCCATTTCATTGTGAGAAGCCCAGCAGGTCATCTGAACCGACTCGCTCATAATCTGATTTATTCATCCCCTCCTTAGTATTTTAAATAAAGACATCCATTGTGTGTTTTGCCAACCAGGACTTAGCATGTTGCACGAGGTCGGAGGGTTCCTTTGGATAACTCTGTTGCTGGGGGTAGAGATGTCGGCTTCACCCTGTCAGGTTTCTCCCCTGAAAGCCAGAGTAGAGCCAATGAAAGCAGGCACACCAGAATCCAGGAACTCCTGGTAAGCCATTGTATTGCAGAAAAGCTAAGAAGCCATTGTGGAAGAATTCCAGTAAGGGCTGACTATCGAATGCAAACCTTATTTACAGTGACTTCAGCCTTTAAAACTCTTGCTTCTGAGCAGTGCAGTGGACTACACACCCTCCCTACCATGGCCAGTCCAGTTTCCATCTCTCTTTTCTCTCTCTCTCTCTCTCTCTGTCTCTCTCTCTGTCTCTCTTTCTCTGCCTCTTTCTTTCTTTGTCTCTCTTTCACTCTCTTTCTTCCTCTCTTTTGCTCTCTCCTTCTCTCTCTCCTTTTGATGATGGCCAGATTTGATCCCTGCTTGCCCTCTTCTGTCCGCATCACAATGGACTCACCTCTTCCTGCCTCAAGCCCGTAACAATTCCTTGCTTTCCTTTCCAACAGTCAATTCCCATTCCATATGCAATCCTTCCTCCATCTGGGGCATCACGGCATCCGTTGCAAAAGAACTGACACCCTGTTATTTTGCCTGCACAAAGACACCACAACACACACACACACACAGAAGAGAGAGAGCCCACCAGCCCCCTTTCAGGGATCCCAAGCTCTCCCTTCATTTCTCTTTCCCCACCAATTAATTCTGTATGTTTAAATCTCCCTACGACGAATTTTGTTTGGGTCTGCTGTTTTAAAATTCAAATCCCCCTCTCTGTCAAGATTCCTCCAGCGTGTCTTTGGTTGGTTGATTTCTGTCTTCCCTCTCCCTCCCTCCCTCCCTCCTCTCCTCTCCTCTCT
>CM019157.1:8593500-8647230 GCA_009733165.1 Naja naja
CTCCTTTACCACTGATAAGGTTAAACCACCCAGTTCAGAGATCACTGAGGACCCCACAATTCAACCCAGACCTACATAAATATCCTCTTCCATCGGCTACCCAAAGGAGAGCTGAAAGTGAGCGAATGGATAGATGCCCCTTGCTGTTCCTTCCTCTCTGGTTTTGTCCACCCTCCACCCCCAAATCCTTTTAACACAAGGGGCTGCCGTACCCTTTGCTTGTGTTTTTCTCCTGCCTGAGCCTCTTCTTCCCTTCCCCTCTTCTTCTCCCTCCCTCCCTGCCTCCCTCTCTCTCTCCCCGCTTCCTCCCATCAATGCGGGAAGCCATTACCAAAGGTTAGCTTCCCCAGTTAGGGGAGCTTTAGCGTTCCCTCTTGCCTCCAAGAGGTTGCAGTTTTATGGCTCTCCAACTTACACTTTGGTGATGAGAGTAAAGTTGCCGCAGATTAAAGGTCAGCCAAAATCGCATCCGAGGGGCCGCGTAGTAGGGGCAAGCGGTAGTGGAAGAGGCGGGCACCGCTGGGTATTGACAAGGTGATTCCGGGATATCTGCTGGCAGAATTACGGCTGCCCAGAGAATCCGGAGCGCCGTAATGAGCCCGGGTGAAGAGGAAGAGGCTGGATTTATGGAGCTGCTCATCATTTTCTGCGGAGACGGTTATTGCCAAGGTTGGCTTGGCTGCGGTGGGGCCTGGCCTCTCCTAAGGTCTTGGAGCTTAGCCATCCATGAGATTTTTGCTTTTTTGCTCTCTCTTTTCCCCCCACTTCCTCGGAGTCAGCCGGCTCGGATCAAGGCTGACATTTCTCGTGATTCCACCTGAAGCAGCCACTTGGGGGGGTGGGAAGCAAAGAAAGGGAAGAGAAGGGAATTGAGAGGAGAGGGGGGTGTGGGGGTGTAGGGAGGTTATTTTTATTTTATTTTTTACTGACAGGTGAGAAAAACTCCTTGTTATTGCCCTCTCTCGTCCGTTGCATGAAAATGGTGTCTTTGGGCTTTTTAGATAAGTGGGGAGGGAAAATCCCAAACTGGACTTTTATTTCCTTGAGGATATGAAATCTCTCTCTCTCTTCCTTCTCTCTCTCTCTCTTCCCCTCCCTCACTCCCTCCATTCCTTTCTCTGCATCCCTTCCTCCCTCCCTCCTTACCTGCCTGAATATTTTCCTTCCTTCCTACCTCAATATTTTTCGTATTTCCTTCCTTCCTTCCTTCCTTCCTTCCTTCCTTCCTTCCTTCCTTCCTTCCTTCCTTCCTTCTCAGTCTTTCTCCTCTTCCCAGAGTTGGAATCTCTGAATGTGTGGGTTCCACTTCACTCCACTTTTATTGGGTGATGTCTTCTCCAGCAACATTAGGGGTAACATCTGGAATACAACTCCCCACCTGCTTTTCCTTCCTATTATTATTATATTCTATATCCAACACCTTTTGTACCATTATAGAGATATCTTCCAGCATGTCCCCTTTTTTCCTACATGCTTATGATCTTGTGCAGAATCATCTGTTGTCAGGCGTGGGAAACCAAGAACAACACATATTAGTGCTCAGAGTAGTTTGTTTATTGCTGATCGCCTAATAGACAGAATCTTGCCAGAATAAAGCATGTTTGCATAAGGAGTTTCTTTATTGCTGATCGCCAAATAGACAGAATCTTGCCAGGATAAAGCACGTTTGCATAAGGAGTTTCTTTATTGCTGATCGCCAAATAGACAGAATCTTGCCAGAATAAAGCACATTTGCATAAGGAGTTTCTTTATTGCTGATCGCCAAATAGACAGAATCTTGCCAGGATAAAGCACGTTTGCATAAGGAGTTTCTTTATTGCTGATCGCCAAATAGACAGAATCTTGCCAGGATAAAGCACGTTTGCATAAGGAGTTTCTTTATTGCTGATCGCCAAATAGACAGAATCTTGCCAGGATAAAGCACGTTTGCATAAGGAGTTTCTTTATTGCTGATCGCCAAATAGACAGAATCTTGCCAGGATAAAGCACGGTCTGTATAACTCTTGGATAAAAGCTGTGAAGAATTAGGGAGGAACCTTTCTGTGCTTCTTGCATAGCAACGATTCAAGACTGATGTTTCTCTTCACTCCCCTCTCCCATAACTCAAGGCTAGATTCCACCACATCTACCTTCCTTTAAAAAAAGAAATCACGGCTCACACCAAACTACTTTCCTTTGGCCAAGGGATGTCAACCCTGCGATGCTTAGACTCTTGGTATGAGATTTTGAATAGTGGAAGGCTTAACTTCCAATATTTGTGTCCTGTGTCTAAAGGGAAGAGGGCAGCTCTTTCCCAGCCATCTTCAACCTTCCTCACCTTTTGATGGCTGTTTGATTAGTGTTCAAGCAGTCTTCCACCATCTGGTAACCTCCAGAAGTGCTGAGATTGCAGTTCTCACAATTCCCTGGGACGATGAACCGATGAACCCGTTGGCCGGGAGCTGAATTCTGGAGGGTGTGAGAATTCGGCTTCATTCATCTCTTACTCCCTCTTGCTTTTCCTGTCTGCTGAAGATGGATGTTATCTTTTTGGAAATGTACAATATCTGCAGACAAAGTAGAAAAAGGAAGTGGTATGATATTACACTAGGGCTTCTTTCTGACAATCGGGTGCTTCTAAATATTCTTGTACAATTCAAGAAAACTTACGGTGATATATCACGAGTTAAAGTCAAATGAAGTCTACCTAAATGAAGGGAGAAAAAGCAGCATCAAGGAGAAAGGGGATATTTCTATTTATTTTCGGCATGGTCTGCCAATGAAAGTTCCCTCTGAATGCTTTGGAAGAGGCATTCTGAGTTTGTCTGTATTGTGTGTGTGTCTGTGTGTGTGTGTGAGAGAGAGAGAGAGAGGGAGAATATTTCTTTTGAGATAGAACTCAAATTCAGGACAACAAAAAGGCATATTTCCCTTTATTTTTAGCATGGTCTGCCAATGAATGTCCCTCTTAAAGTTTTGGAAGAGGCGTTCTGAGCTTTCATTCGTTGGAATGCTTCTTCTGAGACCGAACTCAAATTCAGAGTTTGTTGGACTTACATTTTTTGCATCCATACAGATTGTGAACTCCTAGTTTTAGACCTTCCTATATTTTAAAAGACTGGCTTAGCTGGCCTAGTTCATCATAGCAAACCTTTAATCAATAAGTGATCCTAAAATAAAATTATCTGTCTGCTTACAGGTACTCTGGTTCACTTCAACCAAACATTTAATAGAGTTAGCCCGGTAGTACAATTTATTAAGGAATTATTTCATGATCCTACCTTGTCATGAGATCTTCTCATCCAAGAAGGGTTATCTTTTGGAAAGATAACTCCAATTGTGAGAGAAGGTGGGGGGGAGAGAAAGAGGGAAGGAGGGAGGAGAGGAGAAATTCACTTTATTTCTAGGAGACTTAATGGAGATATCTATGTAGCTTACTTGGCCAGGACATATGGACAAGCAGTTTATCACTGCTTGGTTTTGAAATATTTGTTCAGACTAATCTGGTTCCTTAGTTTCCGCTAAGGTCTCCTACCTAACTGTAAATCAACCCAACCCTGCTTTGTTTGGTGACCTGGACAGGCTTAAGAAAATCTAAAGATGATAAGAAATGCAGATTTTCAATCTTTTGGATAAAGACAGTGACTTGAAACCATAAGGGAAGAGCCGGTAGACCTGGGAGGGTGGAGTTAAACACATCATCAACTTAAGAGTCATTACGTTGCCGCAAATGGTCCAAGCCCAACCCCTCCTTTTCTGATGCCAATTTAGTATTGAACTTGAGTAGACTAGATTAATGTCAGGTGCAAGGGACCAGGACCATACGTTAAGTTGTAATTCAAGATTTATTGGCCAAGCCTATACACAAGAATCTAGTCAACTCAAGTTCAATACTAAATGGGCACCAGAATTAATGGAATTCAAGTGCGGTTGGACTTGGATCGCTTGTGGTAGCATAATGATTCTAAGCCGATGACGCATTTAACTCCGCCACCCAATCTCGTCTGCTGTTCTACAAAATCTAATAGCCCAGATGGTTCGAGAGGATTACAAAAGTCAAAATCTTCAAAACAGTCAACAAAACAACAAAAAGGATAAAAGAGATTATAAGAAACTCAGGAAATAGATTACACACCTTGTATTTTTTTATTTAACTGCCAAAAGAAAGGCGAGAAAATTATAAAGCTGACACAGATCAGATTTAGATTGACGAGTACGTCCATAGGTTTTTAGATTCTTGATTTGGCTGGGCCTTCCAAATCAACTTCTTTTATTAGGGGAGTCTAGCTTTTGAAAATTACTAGCTTGTTTACATGAACGTGAAATTTACAAGAGCTCTGGCATTAAAATTGTGTGTCACAGAATAGTTTAAATGACAAAGGGAGATTGTATCCTTTTATAACCGTGAACATAAAAGTTTGTGCGGTGCTGTAGAATGTAGATGAATTGAGAAGGGCCCTCCTTGTATAAGAGCTGCTCAGATGCCTTCAAATAGGGAAGCACAAATGTTCCTCTTGGGATTTGAAATGGAGACCGGTGGCAACTCCTTGGAAGAGACCAGACATCAGTTATCCTGGAAGGAAAATTTGAATCCATGGGACACACGCGTCTTAAAATTTTATAGAACACGGGACATGAATCGATGTTCACAACGGGAAGGAGAAGATGTGTTTGAAGGCAAATACTTTAATTTATTTGATTTTGTAACCTTGTTTGATACGTCACAATCCCCTTAAATCCCCTTAAAAATAGCTTCTGTCATCAGCCCTTCCAGGTAGTGCAGACAAGAGGCGCAAATCATGTATATTAACACTGCTTTTAGTGTAAGGTTACAGTAACAACAGTCTTCTGAGTCAAGAAAACACTTGTCCCCTTACTTGTTTTACTTTTCAGAGAACTAGTTAGTTCTGTTAGTTTAAATTTTTTAAAAATTATTTATTGTTATTGTTGTTTTAATTGTGAGCCGCCCCGAGTCTTCGGAGATGGGGCGGCATACAAGTCTCATTAATAAATAAAATAAATAAATAAACTAGGGAGGGCTCTTCTGAGATTACCAGATTAACAGAGTTGGAAGGGACCTTGTAGGTCATCTAGTCCAAAGTTGATTAAGGGGTTGCAGGTAAACATGAAGAATGGTTGCAAGAATTAGATAGGTCTAGTCTAGTAAACAGAAGGACTGAGGGTGATGTGATAGCAGCCTTCCACTGTCTAAGGGGCTGCAACAAAGAAGAGGGGGTCAATTGATTTTCCAAAGCTCCTGAAGGCAAGACACGAAGCAACGGGTGGAAACTCATCAAGGAGAGAAGCAACCTGGAATTAAGGAGACATTTCCTGACACTGAGAACAATTAACCAGTGGAACAGCCTGCCACCAGAAGTTGTGGGTGCTCCAACAGTGGAGATTTTAAAGAAGACATTGGGCAGCCGTTTGTCTGAAATGGTGTAGGCAGCGGTGAGCTGCAACCAGTTGAACAACCGGTTCTGTGAGCGCACAATTCGCGTGCACAGTAGTCGATAAACACCAGTTTGAACCTCTCCGGCTTGTCCTTCTAGCCTGTCCCAGTAAGTAGAACAGCTGAGCTGCGGGAATCCACTTTCCCGTGCAAATTATCTGAGCTGCAAAAGAAGAAAAGGTAAGACAGGGTAGGGCGGGGCCAAACCGATCGTCGTTCGTACCGGTTTGCTAAAACCGGTCCGAGCCAGCAGCAGCCCAACACTGGATGTTCCTGCCTGAACAGCGGGTTGGACTAGAAGACCTCCAAGGTCCCTTCCAACTCTGCTATTCTACGTTCTGTGTTTTGCGTTGTGATGGTGGGGGGTACTTACGGCTAACTCGCTTCGATGGGGCTTCTCTTGTTTTTCTTTATTGCTTTCAGCCCATAACAGAGAAGCAGGCTATTTAATAACCCTTTAAGTTTTATCGAACCCACTGCTCCAAGATCTCCGTGCGGAGAAACCGGGAACAAAGACCCTGATCAGAAAATATGGCTTTTCTCTCCTTACTCATTGCAACCTGGGACGACCGAAGGCAGCATTTTTAGTGCTAAGTGGGAATTCCAAGGAAGAACCAGAGAAGGGAAAGCTGCCAGAACACAAAGATCGGTTGGGTGAAAGTGAAATGGGAACGAAGCCATAAAACCAGACAAACCTTGCTTCAATTTATCGTCGGTCATAAACGTAACCAACATAAAAACCTGAGGAAAGAACTCTATTTATATATATATATATATATATATATATATATATATATATATATATCCGCCAGTTGGTGTATATTTTCTCAGTATCTATATAAAAAGTTACTTCTTGTTCCCATGAAAAGAAGAGTGTCAGGCTATAAATTTGGTCAAACCGGTAATCACAGGAACGATTTTGTTTTTGGGAGAGGGCAAACATTTTATTTTTATATTTTGAGGTTGTAAACTTTCAGACCCAAGAAGATGTAGCCAGGGCTCTCAAATCTCAAAGGAACCTCCGTTGCTTTCCTTCTGTCACTGGAAATTGGCAAGATTTTCTCTCTTGTTTTTGATGATGGTTTGGAGTTGAGTTAATAAAT
Organism: Naja naja; assembly: GCA_009733165.1. Taxonomy (NCBI): domain Eukaryota; kingdom Metazoa; phylum Chordata; class Lepidosauria; order Squamata; family Elapidae; genus Naja; species Naja naja. The sequence goes on from CM019157.1 coordinate 8,600,035, forward strand.
GCTGTATATTTCCCTAGTTTATTGGATTAGATGTTAGATGGGTTCCCCTGGGTTAGTAGTTGGAGGATGTGCTAAACATTTTATTGGGGATATATATATATATATATATATATATATATATATATATATATATATTTCGAGATTTTCACGGTAAAGGTATGTAGGTCTCGGTGTATTCGGGTCTTGTCCCGTGTAAGATTGAGAATATCTTGGCAACGTTTCGACGAAATCCTGGGCCAAACCAAGGCCCAGAATGTCACATCACAGCCTTCCACCCAGGATACTACATCACAGAACTCAGGAGATCACAACACAAAACATCAGGAGGTTGCAACACAGACAACGACCCAGGAGATTACAGCACCACACCCAGGACGTCACAACAATAGAACTCAGAAGGTCATCACACAGCCCATTGCCCAGGTCGTTACAACACAAAAGGCTGAGAGACACACAGCCAGCACCTCAGCCACACAGGGTCTCAGGAAAAAGCCATCCAATCTGCATACATCAACTCCATCAACCAATCAAGAAGTAACAACACAGCCAACTCTGGAGTTTAAAAGGGAAAAACACACTTCTCCCAGAAGAACGAAGCTGAAGACACCAGCCTGAAGATGACGGATGAGATTTCGTGAAACGTTGCCAAGGTATTCTCAATCTTACACGGGACAAGACCCAAATACACCAAGCCCTACATACATACATACATACATACATACATACATACATACATATGTACGTACATATATATCGGCTAACTTTTAGCCCCAAAAGGATTTTTCTAGTCGAATGCAACTATTTAGAACTTAGTCTGTATTGGGGTGAGTGGTTGAGGTGGCAACATAAAATATCCTTGTGGACTAGAAACTTTCGTGGATGTGCCAGAAAAACAGTATGGTGAGGTGTGTTTCTATGGAAGCAAGCCGTTGTCTGAATCATACTGCAGTGTCCTTGGTGCTCTCTGAGCCTTGGTGGTTTTCTTGCAGGCGTTTCATTACCCAACTAAATTACATCATCAGTGCTAGATGGGAGTGAGGTTTGCTCCCTGTTTATATACAATAGCGCTGAGCTGTGTTCTTTTCTTGCAGGCATTTCATTACCCAACTAGATAACATCATCAGTGCTAGAAGGGAGTGCGTTTTGCTGCCTTTATACAAGTGGCAAATTACAAATACAAAAAAAACCCTCCAGAAACCAAACCCCACTCCCTTCTAGCACTGATGATGTTGCTTAGTTCGGTAATGAGATGTCTGTAAGAAAACCACCAAGCTCAGAGAGCAGCAACTCTGAGCTTCAAATATTCTCTTCTATATGAAAGCTAAACTGCAGAGTCTTAAAATTCTTTTTTATTTTTATTTTGGATGTTCTGCATTTGGGATGCAGCCAGAAAGTCCCCTGGTACACCAGTCCTGGTGTAAAGACTACACAGAGGTCAAAAAAATAATTTTTCGACAATCAGAAATGGTCACCTGTTAATGGCATACAGGGCTAGTCGGCCTTGAATTGTAGAAGTGAGCTAGCATGGAAGAAACCCAAAGGTGTTTTGTCAAAAGGCTAGCCGGACTTTGTTTTTCCTCGAAGACATTTCACTTCTCATCCAGGAAGCTTCCTCAGTTCTTCAGTTCAGAACTGAAGAAGCTCCGAGGACGAGAAGCAAAACGTCTTCAGGGGAAAAAACAAAGCCCAGTTGCCTTTTGAAAAAGCACCTGGATAGACCGAGAACCTCTGTAGGCATTCAGCGCGGAATAAAAGTTTATTCATTTTATTAGATTCGTCGCTGCTCATCTGACCTCAAAAGTTGACCATGATCCTCTCTGTTGTGGATGGCAAAGAGGAAGGAATCCCATCTAAGAAATACGAATGGGATCCTTTGAAATCTTCTTGTTGAATTTGGGCATCGAAACCTTTTCCAACCTGGAATGGATTCCTGGTGAAGCCGTTTGCCCAGCATGTAAACAAATCTCGCCGGGCTGTTTTAGGAAGGGGAAGGTAGATTCGCCAGGCGAAGTAATCATTTTTATTCTGCTGATTGTCCAAATGGAAATGGACATATATGATAAAAATGTCAGGCTCCCTTCCCACGTCAGGCGCCTAACAGGATTACATGTCATCTCTTAATGTCTCGCTCTGTTTTCCTTTTGCCGTGAATGGCTGCATTATTGCTCACAGGAACTCTGCTGTAATATATGGTAACAGACAAGTAGGTCTTTATGGGCAGTGATTATTCGCTTTGAATGAAACCTGTGATTTATGTCCATTTAACTGAAAAGCCTTGTAAATTCCCAGTGCTGCATTTTTCCTCAATAGAGAATGAGTGAAGCGAAAGTGACAACCGCCTTGGTGGGGAAATGTGCAGAGCATCGCCGCGTTATATTTAATATACCTGACATGACAAACGTGCCCGATGTTAGCCCGTCACCTTTAAGCAGGCGTGGAAGTGACATCGAGTCAGGAAGGGCTGCGAGCACCAAGCGGTTCAGCCTCCGAAGCCTGCCTTTTAAGTAATTTCTTTTATGGCCTCCTCTTCCTCCTCCATCTTCTTCTTCCTCCTCCTAGCGTATTCCCGCAAGCGCAGTGTCCGCTTTTCGGATCATTGAATGCCACTCTGCGTGGTCAGCTGCGTCTCTGGGGCGCAGGCCTGCCGCTTGCCTATCTTTGTTGATGGTGTCTTGCCATCTCTGCTTTGGGCGCCCATGAGGTTGCTGGCCATTGGCTTCTACCCTGTTTCCCCCAAAATATGAGCTACCCTGAAAGTAAGACCTAGCTTGGTTTTTATATTATAAGCCCTACCCCACAAAATAAGCCCTAATTAATATCCTGCCCACTCCAGAGTGGATGGGTAAAAATTAAGCTAGGGTGGGGATGGTAGGTGGGTGGAGCTGCCCTACTACTTACCTTTGGACAGGTGTAGCCAGGCCTTGCCCGCTCCGATACCTGCCTTGCCAGCCCATTTCTTCTGCATCTGGCAAGGCTTTTCTGAAGGCCTCAGCAGCTGAAAACAAAGCTCCAGATCAATCCAGAGCTCTGTTATCGGCTGCAAGGCCTTCAGAAATGCCTTGCTGGCTGGAGAAGAAGTTCCTGAAGGCCTCACAGCGAAAAGGAGGCTGGGAGTGACGCACGCAAGTGAGGTTAGTCAGTGGATGACATCCCCGAAAATAAGACCCGCTGCCTTTTTTGGTGGCAAAAGAAATATAAGACAAGGTCTTATTTTCGGGGAAACACAGTAGTTGGTAGGCAGTTTTGGCCATGGTGGAAGGTGCTCCTCTCTGGATGTGTCCATACCAGCGGAGCCGGCCTTCTCTCAAGCCTTGTGGACATTTGGACTCTCTTAGTTGGTGTTTGGAGACTTTTTGTGCTTGAAATATTTCTTAGTAGCTTTATCTAGTGTTCTTGGCAGCCTTGCACAACCTTGGCAAGGCTCGTTCTTATCTGAGACAATTAGTTTGAAACAGCCTTTTAACGGGGAAGGAACGGAATTCGTAAAGAATCATTAGAAGGTTTTGCTGTTACCTCCATTTTGTGTTTGTTTGCTTGGAACAAGGTTTGGGCCAGAACAATTCCACCAACGAGTCCATCAACACATTATTCTGTGAGGCCGAATGACAGAGTTGGAAAGGGACCTTGGAGGTCTTCTAGACCAACCCCGTCACCCCTGCTCAGGCAGGAAACCCTCTATCCCATTTCAGACAAATGGCCATCCAATCTCTCGTTGAAAACCTCCAGTGATGGAGCAGCCACCACTTCTTAATTGTTCTCATTGTCAGGAAATTTCTAGGTTGATCCTCTCTTGCATTCGGTTATTTTTTTTCCCCCTTTGCTAATTCTCAGGAATGGGATGAAAACTTTGAATATTTTTTTTTTCCCTTGCACAGAAGCATTATCTTGGAAGTTGGTTGGTGGAACGTTGGCTGCCTCCTGACCCACCAATCTATCCTTTAACCACTGGACCCCTAAACCTTTGCATATTGTGGTGCAGTGTTCCTTTGTGATGGGCATGTTTTGAAAACATCGGAACTTAAAAAGCCTTGGTTAACAAAACCCCAGCATTACCCTCTCTTCAAGGTGAACGTGGAACTGAATTAATAAATAAGGCTGGAGAAAAAGCTTTGTCTTTTATCTCGCCAAGAACTCTCTGGGGCAGCTCTTTCATTGTAGCTGCGATATTATTCCGTTAGCCAGCGTACCTAACTGTACAATTCCGACACCGCGGGTTTCTAATCTGCTTACTTATAATTCAGGAGCTTGCCCATATATTAATGAACCCTTAATGAGCTGTTGAAAATGCCTGAATTACAGTCAGATTATTAAACTCCAACGGCCCCTGTAATCAGACGGTTTGGAGTGGGATTTGAGGGTGCGTTTGGTATCGGGGAGAGAGGCATGGGGAGGGGGCTTTCCTGTGGTGAAGGGGACGGGTTGCATTCGGAAGGGGGGAAGCTTTGTCATCATTTTGACCTGCAATTTATTTTATTGGCCTCTGAATGCTGGAGCTGCTGGGGCAGGAGCTCAGCGTTATCTCCGGAGGCAGGTGCACGGCGGTGGATTGAAAGACAGCCTAATTGGGATGCGCAGAAAGAGAGGCTAAAACTCTGGATTTATAACAAAGGCGGGGCCCACGGAGAAGCCGTGTTTGAGCTCCCGTTGTTGATTTGTTGGGATCTTACCGATACGGAAAGAAATGGTGAGGTGAGCACTTCTCCAGCAGATGAAGAACGTGGATGGAAGATAATATTTCTAGCTAGGGGGTCTTGTGGGTTTCTTGCGGGTAGTTCATTAGCAAACTGGGAAACATCCATCAGTGCTCGAAGGGGGGAGGAGGAAGAGGATGGTTGTTTCCTTGCAGACCTTTCATTACCCAACTAGGTAACATCATCAGGGCTAGAAGGAAGTGGGATTTGTGGAGTGGAGGAGGAAGAGGAATAGTAGCGGTAGGAAGCCTGTCTGAAGTTAGATGCTGGTGACTTACTCCCTGTTTATTATTCAGTGGCTTGCCCTGCAACCAGCACCCAGCACCCAATATTCAGATAAGCAGGGATTAATGCCAGACAAACAATCCAGGAGAAAACGATCACCCTAATCAAGGAACTACCCACCCTTCCACCAACAGTGACAGAGCAAGCGTCTGTATATAAACAGGGAACAAACTCCACTTCCTTCCAGCTCTGACGATGTTACCTACTTCGTTTGTCTGGTGTTAATCCCTGCTTCTCTAAATTTAGGGTCTGGGTGCTGGTTGCAGCGTGAGCTACTGAATATAAACAGGGAGCAAATCACACTCACCAGCACTGACGACGTTACCCAGTTTGGTAACGAAAGGTCTGCAAGAAAACAGCCAAGCTCAGAGCTACCGTACATAAAAAGCCTCACTAGCACTGATGACGTTACCTCGTTGGGTAATAAAATGTCTGCAAGGAAACCACCTAGTTTGGAGAGCGCCGAGGACCGCACGGGAAAGGAATGGTGGGGGTTGAAAGCAACAGCCCCAAAGATCCCTCAATCATCATCAGTCTCTAAGCAGCCTGTTTTCAACCTGGGATTCTTTTTGTTTTCCACTCTAGGCTGATGCATGACCATCTAGATGGAGTCCTTGCGTTGCCAATGTTATTAGTAGCTCCCCTGTTATGGTGGAAGTGATAGATGGTTGCACCCGGTGAAGTCCATGCTATATCTCTAATACCACAAAGCGCTCAAAGGTCAGCGAGCTAAACAGTAATAAACCTGTAGGTTGATATACTGGAGAATAAAAATAGACAAACAATAAGCAGCAAGCTTCTATGTTGAGAAGGTACATAGTATTGGTGCTTAATTTACAAAGGACGGTGGCCAGGCCTGGGAAGGGGAAGCTGACCTACAAAAACACCTTCTCTATTGTTCGTGTCTTCAGTATTTGGGGTCCAGAATAAGATTCTAGCATGTGTTTTAAGTAATGAAAACATTAACACAGGGTTCAAGTCAGTTGGCCAGGATGGAGAGGTGTGGCTTCTTGGTGCCATGAATCCAAGACCAAGATTGAAGACCAACCTCTAGACCTTGGCAAGGTTCAAGGAAGTGAGAATCGCCCAGAGGTCAGGGAAGGGCGTGCAATGCCTGTCGTGGTGGTAAAGATGGAGTTTTGGAAGGTTTAAGGAGATTTCCAACCCTCGTTTAGAGAGTGAGTTCATTAAAGATGGAGTCTCAACAGAAGGGAATATTTGAGAGCTCAGGGCTGAATGGAGGGGTCCTTGGTGCTCTCTGAGCTTGGTGGTTTTCTTGCAGATGTTTCATGACCCAACTAGGGAACATAATCGATGCTAGAAGGGAGTGTGTCATGTCCCAGGTGGAGGCTGTCTCTGAGGAAGAGGAAGAACAGCCAGCAGGGAGTGGGAGTGTGGCTCCAGAGGTGGTGGAGGAGGCTGGGGAAGGGCAGAGGCCGGCTGATCGATCAGAGGAGGATCCAGGCCCATCTCCTATCCATCCCAGGGCACGCAGGGAGGAGAGGATCAGGGTAAAACATGGTCTACTCGGGAGGAGAGGGCCATGATCCTCTTCATGGGTTGCAGGTGGGAGCTATGTATATAAGTTTGTAACTGCGTAGTCAAAATTGCTGGAGTCAAAGTTAGTGTTTCCTTTGAAGGAGGTTTCTATTTGTTGGCGTTCTTCCCAAGGACTTTCCCTGGTTATCTGCTTGGACGTATAATTACCTATCTTGGTTTGCTTCGGAACTCTCGGCAAGATGGTTTGTTTTTGTTTTCCTTTTGCCTCATTAATTACTTTTGGGACTTTAAACTGTGACTAATAAAACAGTTAAGTTGAAGGCATTGCCGGACTTTAATTCATGTTTTGGGTTTTGGGTTATTTTGAGAGACTACGGGTCATCACAGAGTGGGATTTGCAGAGGAGAGGAGACGAGGAGGAGGAAGAAGAAAATGTGGTGTCCTTGGTGCTCTCTGAGCTGGGTTGTTTTCTTGCAGGCTTACATTATCCCACTCGGTAACATCATCAGTGCTGGAAGCAAACCCCTAGCACTGATGATGTTACCTAGTTGGGTCACAAAATGTCTGCAAGTAAACCACCAAGCTCAGAGAGCACCAAGGACCCCACAAGATAGAGTCTCTTTGAATGATTTGAAATGCATTTCCCCCAGGATTCTAGTTGACCGATCTGGATAAATGGATCAAACCGAGTTTGAAACACAGTGCAGGAACGCAGTTACTTTTCCCGCAAGCTAAACCAGAGCCTAGAGGAAGGGAAGCTGCAATTTCTGAGCCAAAATACTTGTGGTTGGTGATTAGAATGCAGTATTGCAGACTAATTCTGCCCAATGCCAGCAGTTCGACTCTGACTGGTTTGAGGTCGACTCAGCCTTCCGTCGGTCCAATAAAGCCCCAGATTGTTGGGGGCAAGAGGCTGACTCTGTAAACCGCTTAGAGAGGGCTGGAAAGCACTGTGAAGCGGTATAGAAGTCTAAGGGCTTTTTTTTAGTTTTTTTTTAAAATTACATTTATATGCCGCCCTTCTCCGAAGACTCAGGGCGGCTTACAATTTTTGGGATACAACCCAATGCGCTCAGCAATAGCCTTCATTCCATTGTATATGCCTGCTTATTATTACTAAGCGGCATTTTTACAAGGTCAGCTAATTGCCCCCAACAATCTTGGGTCCTCAATTTACCTCCCCCGAGAGGATGGAAGGCTGAGTCAACCTTGAGCCTGGTGGGATTCGAGCCTACAGCAGTTGTAGGCAGCTGGAACTTAAGTGCAGGCAATTAACAGCCTGAGCCACCAAGGCCCTTATTGTTGTTCCTTCCTTCCTTCCCATCCTTCTCTCCTTCCCTTTTCTCCCTCCTCCTTCACTTTTTTTGGGGGGGTGTGTGTTACCATACATTGGGCGGGGGGGTTGGACTAGATGACCTATAAGGTTCCTTCCAACTCTGTTAATCTCTTAAGCGACCTGAAGAGGTCTTGCAGTTTTCTCCTCCTGGCATCGGTAATTACAATCTCAAACGTTGTGTGGAGAACATCTTGGCAGCCGGCCCACCTCAACCCGATTAGACGTACAAATTGTCAGCCTTGATCTGTGGCGTTCAGATGGGACTGCTGACAAGGCATAACTTGGGGAGTTTCTTGTGGGCAGCCAGAGCTTTTCATTTCTTCTGGGGAGTGGGGGGGGGGAGAGAGGAACCAAATAGAGGTGTGTGTGTGTGTATGTGTGCCTGCTAATAAACAGCTGTTGCTGCCACCAAGCCATATGCTTGGAGAAATCCTGATTTGTGCAGGGCAAGGCAGTCGCGGAGCATAGATCAGGACTCACCTTTTGGAACAACCCAAAAAAAAGAAAGAGAGGTTTCTTACTTAGCACCCAAGATGGACTAATTTCCTTGGATATTCAGGTCCTGTGTTGCTCCCTGAAATAGAAGCAAAACAAGGGGACCAAGGAATCCTGCCTTTCCACAATATTGGCAGATTCTTCAGCAGGGCTTCCCAATACCCCCCCCTTAGTTATTCAAAACTGCTTGTTGTAAAGCCTGATAGAACATCTCTTGGCTTTGCAATGCACTGGCTTGCGAAAAAGCACTCACGCATCATCACAAAACCTCCAGAACTGTAAAACCTACAAACTTGAAATTTGGCACGTATCTTCCTCTTGGCTTCTAGGTGCTCACTAAGAAAGGGTTTTTCGAAATGACCACCAGAGCATTTAGAGTATTTCCTATATTATGATTATTAACACGTTCTGATGCTAAAGAGTTCTGCTCCCCCTCCCCATCTGGAAATAAATCTCTTCCAAATGCAAAACACCAGCAGAGGAGAGGAGTTTCAGTTTCAGTTTCACAGCACCAAGCAGCTTTAGTCCAGAACAGTTGAGCTAAGCTACGCCCAGGCTCCTTACTGTCTCCTTCTTGCTCACACAGCAAATACTGTTTCAGTTTCCAAACAGCCCTCAACTCTCTCACACACTGACAGGATGCTAGCCAGATGAATACCCATGGATGCTGTAGGCAAAGGCAAAATTTCCCCCTCTTATTTTCCTCTCCAAAAACTAAGCCCGACCACATAGTTTTCAGAGACTAAGACAGATAGTCGCTAATATTGAATATTCAATATTCAGCTAGGGGGGATAATATGTGTGTATGTGTTTTCCATTTTAATGCACTTTTTTCAACATCTTGTTGTGGGGTGGGCGGGGCCAGTCAGGAGTGGGATTTGGGGGTTCTCCAAACTGCACAGAATCTTAGCTAGGGGCTCTTCCAAACCCCTGCGAACCCCCAGCAGCCCAGCCCTGGATATTCCCGTGAAGGCATCTCTCTGCGGAACAGCAACACTTTCTGTTTTACAGGATTCAAGAACTGGCGGGATGAATACGGGTGGGGACATTTCATGCGGCGCTAACACAGGGATCTCCTTTTTCTTTCCTTCTCCCAAGGCCTCAGCATCCGAGGGGCGCAAGAGGAAGATCCCCCAGATCCTCAGCTCATGAGGTTGGACAACATGCTTCTCGCAGAGGGAGTCTCGGGTCCCGAGAAAGGCGGGGGATCAGCGGCGGCGGGCAGCAGCAGCTTCGGGCGGGACTTCAGATAATTCTATTGAACACTCCGATTACCGAGCCAAATTGACGCAGATCCGACAGATCTACCACACCGAGTTGGAGAAATATGAGCAGGTTAGAGCTTGAAGCTTTACCACCTGGTTATATTGGTGGTGATTCTCTTGTTTTGAACTCCAAAACCAAAAAAAAAGACATTGAGGTTCTTCTAGCAGTTCCCAGCCTATAGACAGACTCTTGCCGGGCTAAAGCAAACTACTCGCATCATTAAAGATATACTCTTGAGAACTTCTAGAGGGAACCCATCTTGGCCCTCTTTTGCCCCAACCAAACTATCTAAACTTCGCTGTCTCTTGGTCTTCAGGAATTCAGCCCCTCCCTCCTGGGAATCCAGACTACATTCCTCCACATTTGCGAAGCTTCAGAAAGCAGCCAGTAGGAAACTATATACATTCACGCCATTCTGATTTTTAAAAAAATAACTTGTAAATTCACTCTGTGATTCAGATGTGTTAAGGTTGATGTTAATCCTCACTTGGAAGGATGGATTAAAGACAGGGAGAAACTTGGGGTCTTGGGCAGAGAAGGGAAGATGTAGCTAATGATTTTAAAAAAATGTGGAAAACGTGTATAGTAATAATAATAATAGGTCCTTGGGAAGGACTCGTAGGTGGACTAAAATGCCAATTCCAGCCTAAACATCTGGCAAAGTGGCATAATATAACCATGTGGCATTGACATCGGTCAATTGCAAATGGCAGCTTGACTTGGAACATCTTACATCCTGTGACCATACCATAATCCAGCATCCATGCCTGCCTATCCCAGGTCCTTGGGAAGGACCTGACAGGTGGACAAAAACACCCCAATCCAGCCGAAATATCTGGCTGAGTCTGTGATGAGCCGTAATAAGTATACTTGGACCCTGTGTGGCATTGACAAAAATCCCCATAGGTCAATTGCGAAAGGCAGCTTTGTGACTCGGAATAGCTTACATCCCTCAGTTATTCCCCATCAAACAACAGCATCCCAGGTCCTTGGGAAGATAGGTGGATTTTAAAAAAAATTCCAGTCTGAACCACTGACCGACTGGCGTGACCGACCATAACGCCACCTTCCTGAGCCCTACGAATCCTGCCTCGTGCCTGACCTACATAGTGAGAGAGACGGGGAACGTTAACCTGATCTTTTCAGTTATCTGGGTCAGCGGCACTTCTACCCCCCCACCCCCAAGAAGGAAGGCAGCCCAGATGTCTTGCTGCTTTTCTCTGGCTTGCCGCAGCTTCCTTTGAACCCAGGAGCAAAGGCCTGGCGCTGTCTTTATTGTGGCTTCACCCCCCCCTCCCAACCCCCTGCCCCCTGCCTGGAGTTTGATTTTGACATTTGTTGCCAGTTACAAGGGTGCATTTTAAAGCAGCAGGGGGGGCTGGGGCAGTGGGGAGAGGGCAGAGGGAAGGAACGAAAGCAGCCCTTTCAGGAAAGTATGCCTTGCCATCACTTTCTCAGCGCCAGGAGAAAATCCTTCCCTTCATAATTTACAGCCGCTATAATAGAGATGACATATTGAAAGCTATCTTCTATAATTACATTGAAATACATTTTTTTTTCCTTTCTCTCCTGCTCTGGGCAAAAGTATTTGTAAGCATCTCGAAACTCCCAGGATAACTGGGGAGCTGCACGCCCAGATGCCCTCTTTCAAAAAGGAGGGGGTTTTGGGGGAGGGGCAGCAAGGAAGGGGACCCCCAAACTAGGAGCCTGCTGGACAAGGCAGAGCTTAAGGGAGGGATGGAGAGAAAGCAAGGGGGGTGTGGGGGTGGTGTTATTTATTTTTTTCCATGGCAGAAGGAAAAATAAAAAATAAAACAGAGACTGGACCCAACAGGCAATTTATCATGCTAAAACTGCAGCGGGAAATAGTTATCCTGTGACTTCCAGCTGACTTAAAAGCATCACCGAGCCATCTCCGGTTTTGGGTAAACCTGCTGTACGTTTCTGCTTGTTTTTCTGGGCATCCTTGCAAATAATTCTCAGGGAGCAATCCCGCCACAGGGGTGGAGGTGACATTATCCTAACCGTAACCCTGCCCCAAAGAAGAGGGGGCTCAACGTATTTTCCAAAGCCCCAGAAGGCAGGACAAGAAACAACGGATGGAAACTGATCAAGGAGGGAAGCAACCTAGAATTAAGGAGGAATTCTCTAACAGTGAAGACAATTAACCAGTGGAACTACTTGCCACCAGAAGTTGTGGGTGTTCCAACACTGGAGGTTCTTAAGAAGAGATTGGATAACCATTTGTCTGAAATTATATAGGTTCTCCTGCATGAGCAGAGGGCTGGACTAGAAGACCTCCAAGGTCCTTTCCATTATTCTGTGATTCTGCGTAGCCTCGTCTCGGGTGGCCTGAGGCTGGTTGGGAGGGGGGTTCCAGCCAAATCTTTCTAGGGTATTGTCTCTGGGATGACACAGGAATTCAAAAGTCCCTTTTGATTGCTTCCAAGGGAAAAGGCCTTGGTTTTAAGTAACCACCATGTTAAGATTGCCCCTGTTTTTTTTTTTAATTATCTAAATGTAAATACTTAACGAATTTTACTTAGAGTAATGAGCTAAGTGCACACTCCATAAATGAGCTGTTTAGATTAATCACGGATGAAGGGCCGGTTGTAGAGGCAAGCTTTTTGGAATCCTGCAGGAAGGAAGACGGGGCCTGCTGGCAAACTGCTGATCAAGATTTGCACATGTACAGATCATCCCTGACTTATGACCACAGTTGAGCCCGACGCTTCTGTTGTTAAGTGAGATGTTTGTTGAGTGACCGGGAGTAAGCATGTTGTGGGTTCGATCCTTGTTCAGTTTTCCATCCATTATTCCTTGTCTGGTCTTTTAAAGGTGCTTTAGAAAATAGCTTGACCCCCTTCTCTCTGGGGCAGCCCCTCAAATATTGGAAGACTGTTCTTCTGTCTCCCCTGGTCCTTCTCTTCCGTAGACTAGCCAAGCCCAGTTCCTGCAACCATTCATCGTATGTTTGAGCCTCCAGCCCTCTAATCATCTTGGTTGCTCTTCTCTGCACTCTTTCTAGAGTCTCAATATCCTTTACAGATTAACAGAGTTGGAAGGGACCTTTTAGGTCATCTAGTCCAACCCCCCCCACCCAAGCAGAAGACCCTACACCATTTCTTGAGTCCAGTCTCTTCTTCTTGGAAGCCTCCAGTGATGAAACACTCACAATTTCTGAAGGCAACTTCTGTTCCATAGGTTGATTGTTCTCAACTGTCAGAAAGTTTCTCCTTATTTCTAGGTTGGATCTCCTTGATCCGTTTCCTTGCTTTGGAAAATAGCTTGACCCCTTCCTCCTCTCTGTGGCAGCCCCTCAAGTATTGGAAGACTGCTATCCTGTCTCCCCTGGTCCTTCTCTTCCCTAGATTAGCCAGGCCTGGTGTCAGGATTCCAGCAAGCACCCTAATTAAATCATGATTCTCGAGCCAAACTTCAAAAAACTTCATTAGAGGATTCATTAGAGGCGACATCCTGGCACTGCCCTGTATGACACCAGCTCTGGCCTACGTCATTTACAGTCCCCTGTGACCCTGTTTTCCCCCTTCCCGCTGGGTGTGTCATAAATCAGATTCTCCAATTGAGCACATTCACTGGCGGTGTCATCATTCACCTTCTCCAATCAAATACATTCGCAGGCAAAAGCTCTGATATTTCAGTTACAATCTTTTAAAGATAAGAGTTGGAATGTTTGCTGCACTGTTCTTCCAGATTTCCTCCCCCCCCCCTTTCTTTTTTTTAATGGCAACTACTAAAACAGGCATAGGAATGTTTTATGAGTTGACATCCGGTTCCTGCAACCGTTCATCGCACGTTTGAGCTTCCAGTATCCTAACCGTGGTTGACTTTGGGTTGCATGGCAGATGATTGGAGGACATCCATTGTTGTTTCCTGAACTTGGAGTAAGCCTGTTGTGGGTTTTTCCCTGAAGCACCCCTCCCTCCTCACTCTCTCCTCCCCCTTGCAGGCGTGCAATGAATTCACCACCCACGTGATGAACCTCCTGCGAGAACAGAGCCGAACCCGGCCCATTTCCCCCAAAGAGATCGAAAGGATGGTGGGCATAATCCACCGGAAATTCAGCTCCATCCAGATGCAGCTCAAGCAAAGCACTTGTGAAGCGGTCATGATCTTGAGATCCCGGTTCCTTGATGCCAGGTGGGTAGATCCGCTAGATCTCTCAGGAAGGGGTTGTCCCTGCTAGCGATTGGCAAGCAAAGCGAAGTTGAAGGACCTCATCGTTCTGCCATCATAGCAGACCTCAAGGTCGTCTTCAGCTTCGTTTTCCGAAGGGCCATTTCCAAGGTCAATTTTCTTTTTAAATTTTTTTAAAATTTTTTTAATTACATTTATATGCCGCCCTTCTCCGAAGACTCCGAAGACTCAGGGCGGCTTACAATTTTTGGGATACAACCCAATGTGCTCAGCAATAGCCTTCCTTCCATTGTATATGCCTGCTTATTACTAATTACTTATTACTTCTCTCTGGTGCTCCAGATAGAAGGAGGAGGCCCTCCAAAGTCGGCAACTTTAAGACTTGTGGACTCCCCAAATTCCCCAGCCAGCAGGAAAGACTCTCAGTAGTCATCCCAAACCTCCCTGTTAAGATTGACCCGGTTTTTTTTTTTTGGTAATTATCTAAATGTAAATACTTAACCATTTTTGCTTAAAATTGGCTGGTTGAGGAATCCTGAGAGTTGAAGTCTTAAAGTTGCCAAGTTTGGAGATCACTCTGGTCCAGGAGATGCTGTCATTGAGTCTCACCTGTGGGATTTCTCTCTCTTTTCCTTCCTTCCTTCCTTCCTTCCTTCCTTCCTTCCTTCCTTCCTTCCTTCCTTCCTCATTTCCTTCCTTCCTCCTCCTATATCCTTCCTTCTTTTCTTCCTCCTCATTATCCTTCTTTCTTTCCTTCATTCATTCCTTCCATTTCATCCTCATCCTCATTCATTCTTCCATTCCATTCATCATCCTCTCATTCATTCCTTCGGCTTCATTCCCTTCATCCTCCTCATCATTTCGTATTTCATTCGGCCATTTCATTCATTCATTCCTATCTATCCATCATTTCATTCCATCTCATCATCGCTCCTTTCTTCTTCATTCGTACCATTCGGCTTCATCTCATCCATCATCCCTCCTCATCATCATTTTCCATCCCTCTCATCCTCTATTTCCTCTCCCTCCCTCTCTGATCCATCTTTCCTCCTTGTTTCCCTTTCTATCCTCTCCACTCTTCTTGGCTCTAACCTTTCAGGGCCTGAGTGAAGAATACAGAAATCCTGAATGAGTATTTTTACTCGCACCTCAGCAACCCCTACCCCAGCGAAGAAGCCAAAGAAGAGCTGGCCAAGAAATGCAGCATCACAGTATCGCAGGTAAAACCTGAGTCCTTCACGCGTGTGTTTGTGTGTCCATGTCCGAGGAGACGTTTGACAATAGGTAGGTTCCCCTAGTGGGAACAGTTGCCATTTTCTGAAATTAAAATTGCCCTTCCTATGTTGTTCTGCTCCTTGTTGCAGTAGGGATAAACCCTCCACCTCTCTTGGCAAACGGGATGGTGAGCAGCAGAGAGTTTCTTTCATGGTTCCTTGGCTTCTGAGTGGCCCTCAGAAGCTCCCTTAGGGGTCCTTTCCTCCAGTGCTAAGCCTCTCCGGACCAGTCATGCCAACTAAATCCAGCAGTCGAAGGACCTTGAAGGCAAAGGCTGTGGAAACGCCAGTCTAGACCCTACAGAAGAGAATGCTTGTGTCGAAGGGTTAGAACCGGTCCGAACCGGCTGCATCCCACCACTGGAGTTGGACAAGCTAAGCGGCTCAGACGGTAGATTCAATCTTAGTGCCAACTCTGAGACCTTCTGCTGTGAGAACGCAGAGAAGCAATTAGGATTAAAAGCCAGCCTCGCATATGATATGATTGGCCTAATAAAAGGCCTACTCATGGATCACTGATATGTGCTGGAAGGAAGAAATTCTCAAGAAGAACCCTGTCCAACATTTTCCTTTCTTGAAGAGAGAGAGAAGAAAACAGGAGCTTGTATTTTCCAGCGACTTGCCCGTATTGCTCATATGGTCATGGAAATTTGAACACGGCAGAAGGAGAGAAGCCCTAAAAAAGAATAATCTCAATCTCGAGATCAGAATCTTATTTGCAATGTGAGCGGGTGGATCCCTCCAGGACTGACAGCCAAAATAGAGTCGTGTGGTTTTCTGGTGCTGGCATCTGCTATGGAAGCACGGCACCTCTGTCAAGAGAAAGTCTACTCATTCCTGAGATTATTAGTTGTTAATTGGACGCCTCCAAAATGCATTGACGTTGGTTTTTGGGGAGGAATTTTTGGAAGCCAGTCAATAGGCCTGACAGAAGAGAATATTGGACTCTGAGCTACAAATATTCTCTTATCACACAACTGTGAAACAGCACGAGTGCTAGTGAGTGCAACTTACTCCGTGTTTATATCCAGGAGCACGCCCTGCAACCAGCACCCAATATTCAGATAAGCAGGGATTAACCCCAGACGAACAATCAAGGAGAAAACAATACCCTAACCAAAAAACTACTGACACTCCACCAAAACTGACAGAGCAAGCCGCTGTATATAAACAGGGAGCAAATTCCCCTCCCCCTTCTAACACTGATGGTGTTACCTAGTTTGGTAATAAAACATCTGCAAGAAAACCATCCAACTTGGAGCTGCTGTAAATAAACTGGGAACAGGTCATACCAACTAGCACTGGTGACATTGCCTAGCTGGGTCACGAAATGTCTGCAGGAAAACAACCAAGCGTAGAGAGCGCCCAGGTAACCAGCAAGCAAGTTATTCTATAGCTTGGTTGCTTCCACTCAGTAGAACAAAAAAAGTTGAAAAATTGGGGGGGAAAAAACAACCTCTGGGTACATTTGATAGTCTACGGAGGAGGCTAATGGGTTTCTGTTTGAGGTTTTCAACACCCATAAGATCAAATCTTGGCTAAAGCCACTGCTTTGGATTTGATCCACCATTTTTAGAGGGAAACCTCAAGGGAACCATTCCAATCAAATCCAGCCCTGGACAGGGAAGAATTGTGCATTGTTACCTTGAAGGATCCAGTGGAACTCCAATAAAAAGAGATCTCATTTTGTGGAGGGATAACCAGGACAGATGTAATTTTTTTTTCTCAAAAATGTATTATTAACGAATCATGCATTTTGAACCGGAGGTAGCTTGGTAGATGGATGAGTTTTTAGCATTGACAGCATGAAACCTGGAAAGCGTTTCAAGATCTCGCTTGTACATTTGGTAAAACTTAAAACCATCTTTGAGCAAACCAAGTCAAGAAGGTGGTGTTTAAAAAAAAAACGATGCCATTGTTTCTACCATTTTTCAGAGTCAGGATCCGATGGTTTAATTAGGAGCACTTTGTAAAGCTCTCAACCAAACAAGGGGAAATACAAGTTGAAGGCCTGGTTATCTGGAAACTCTTCCTTTTTTTTTCTTTGATCTTTGGAGGGCAGCGTGTTACGGTAGCCGTCCTTCCCGTCCGAGATCAAAACAAGTCTGCTTCTCCCCAAAGTTGTGCGTCGTCCCGATTGAACAATAATTTATTGCCTTTTTGAAAATTTAGCATTGCAATTAACGTGATGAATCAGTGCGAGGGTATTGTTTTGAAATGTAATACACAGTTAAGCCCAATTAATTAATTGGCTTTCAGCGACTGGGAGCAGAGTGGTGTCGGTTTGGGCTTTTGAATGCGCAGCTAGTTTGTTTAAATGAACAATGGAGCACTGCGCATAGATGTATCTATTCATCCTCCCTTCCTCCCTCCACCCCCCAAAAAATAAAACTTCTAACATCCTTGAAGGAGACAAAAGCTGGGTCATTGCCAAGAAAACAAGAGACCCAGCATGCTTTGCTAATGGTGGGATCAGGGTCTCTTCTGAGTTTCCTCTGCCTTGTGGTCCATCTGGCCGGAGAAGAGGTCAAGGGGTCCAGAGCCGTAGGACAGCTGCTAACCTTGGCACTCCACACAAGCTCGTCTTCATAGGGAAAAGGGTTCAAGAGGCCCAGCGTGGCGGTGGTGGGCTTCCAGGAACTCTTCCCAAAGACCTCTTTTGCAACTCCCGTTTCCTGAGAGCAATGCCTTCCCCGATGGGTCTGAACAGGGCCTCCGTCAAGGAGGAGCGTGATTCGATTTGGACCTCTTTATTGACTTCTTGCAAGCCGTGGCCCAGGCCTGTTACGTTTTGCAATTACTTCATACTTCTTGGAAAGACAAGGAGGGGGGGGGAGAAGGGGCCATCTGCGGTTCTTCCGCTCGCGACGGCAATTCGGTTATGTCTTGGCGGTGCTTAATGGCGGCTCTTTGTCATCAAAGGACACAGGTTCCTGGAAAACATTTGCAAAGGGCAAGAAGTGGGTTGCCTGCGTGCCCTTTGCAAGAGAAAGACTGCATGTTTTAAGGAGAGGGAAGGCCCGTTCTTTGTTTTCGGTGGGGTTTTAAAAGACCTACCCTTGTGAAATTTAGAGCCCTTTTTAGATCGAACGTTTTCTTTGGCGGCTCCATCCATAACTCTGTCATGTTCCAGACATCCAAAATTCGTGAAGATTTTTTTATTCGTTTGCTTTCAAGAGAAAACTTGGTGGTATTAATTTTTTTTAAAAAATGCGGCTCTCCATCCTTTTGTTTTCAGCCAACGCCTGGGTGTGTTCCGAGGCAGTTCAGCAGAAGAACAAGCTATAGTTTGGAGTTAGCCATGGCTTTGATGACACTTGAGTCCCCTAAATTGCATACTGTGCGGTGGTGGTGTTTTCCCCCATCTTGGGCACAGCAGGGAGGTGTCCGTTCTCTTCTCTGTCGGCCGCCTTCTGAGTTCAGTTGAGGGAATAAGGCTTGCGTAGAAGGAGACGCGGGATTAAAAAACAGTAATCGTCGTGGATGTTTGAGGTTTATTTTTATTTTTTTTTTTTTTAACTGGGACGAGGCCAGCCCTGACTTTGATATTCCTGGGGTTGCGTTGTGCAGGTTAAACATAATGTACGATCCACTGCGCCTTTCATTGCTTCCAATTAAACTTTGCTTGTTAGTTTAACCTCAAGGTAATCCCATCAAACAATGGATAGGAAAGACAACACTGCCCACAGTAGCTACGGATGAGTGGCCATTAATTTTAATTGCCTTGATATTAAAGATTAAGAACTAGGGGGACTGGCAGGGTGGAAACAATCTGATGTCAAGCAAATCTGCCTTCCCTAGGCTGCGGGGATATTAAATTTTTTTTTTACTGTGAATTAAACAAGGCTTTATTAGTGGCGGCCATTGCTGGATTGGTCCGGAGGTGTGCATAAACGCCCCGATTTCTTATATATCCACAGACAATCTGCTTGACGTATAGAGATTCTGCAATTATGAAACTGTTAATAAAAGCCATAATTGGATTGTCCGTAGTAATTATTTGCCGGCTTTCATTAATGCTTTATTGCTTCCTGACTGACAAGGTAATATTAAGTGCAATATATGTAATACTTCAGCCGGTCGCCCTGGGAATTTGGCAGGCCAAAGGATGCACCTTTGCTTATTGCCTTCGAAGCTTGGAGAGTTTTCATTAATTTGGTGGGAGAGCAGAGGCCAGGATGATGGTAGGAAGGGTTTTCCTGGCTTGCTTAAGACAATGAAGGAGCTCAGAGGTTGGCTTTGTTTCGGTGGTAGCGATTTGATGGCCTGGTCAAGGGAGTGGAGTTCCAATCCAAACTCTTTCAGGTGATTCATAAGAAGGGCCTTCGTATTCTCCAACGTAGAAATGTTCTTATGGGGTTTCATGCCCCTTTCTCAACTCTTGTTTTGGAGTCTCTTCTGGTCCTGCTCAGAAAGCCTTCAGAGATGCTTGTAAGAATAGCAATAGCCACACTGCACTGCACGATAACACTGCATAGTGCTTTGTATCCAGGGGTGGGCTTCAAATTTTTTAGCAAGAGGCTCTCTGCCCTAATGACTGGCTGGGTGGGTGTGGCCAACTCAACATCACTTCTTTGCCCTAATTACCTAAAAACAAGATAATATACCCGAAAGTTGTTTTACTATTTCGTGCATTTAAGACTTAGGGGAAACCAGGCTTAATAGCAGCAACTGTGAGAGGGATCTTGGGGTCTTAGTGGAGTTTCTGGCGAGTTACGTGATTTGGGAATTAATCCCCTCAGAGGCTAGTGGCTATGTGATCTGATTTTCCCCATGGCTCTCCCTCACAAGCACTGAGTGGATTGTTTATCTAGCTTGCAACACTTTTACAAGGTGTGAAATGCTCTTGGCTGAACGCCCAGAAGTTCAATTAAGCCTATTAAGAGCTTTCCCTGGCTGCTTGTCTTTCTGATGTTATTGGGAGCCCTCCGAGCCCCATAGAGTCTTAGCTAGGGGCTCTCCTGAGCCCCCAGCAGCCCACCCCTGTTTATAGCAGTTTGCAAGATTCACAACTTGCCCCCGAACAATCTGGGTCCTCGTTTGACTGAGCTTGAAAGGACGGAAGGCTCAGTCAACCGTGAGCGGTTGAGAATCGAACCGCTGGCAGAGGACAGTGTTAGCCTGCAATACTGCATTCTAACCATTGCGCCACGTTGTCCAGTGAAGTCTAGGAGTGTTCCCACAGGGTTGCGTGCTCCTTTCTCAACTCTTTCTTTGAAGGCTGAGCAAACCTGGTTTTATCTCCCGATGGGTGCATTTGAAGCATTCAAGGGACACTTTGATTTGTGGTTTATAGGCCTTTTGTGCGGGGAAGGCGTGGGAGGGGAGATGACTTTAAAGAAAATTGTTGTGGATGTTAGCCCAACATTCAGAAAAATATGAAAAGGAAAAAGCAGGCTGGGCATTAAATCCAGACATGACACATCAAAACATCTGGTCATCCAGTAGGAGTACATCTCTAGATGGAGCCAGGATATGATCCATCAGGTGCCCTCAAACGTTGAGCAAATTATACTGAACCCAGTATTCTCTTTCCTTTCCTTCTCTCTCCTTCCTTTATCTCTTCCTTTCCTTTCCTTTCCCTTCCCTTCTTCTTTTCTCTCTTCTTTTCCTTTCCTTTCTCTTCCCTTTTCATCTCTCTCCTTCCTTTATATCTTATTTTCCTTTCCCTTCCCTTCCTTTTCCTTCCCTTTCCTTCTCTCTCCTTCCTTTGTATCTTCTTTTCCTTCCCTTTTCCTTTCCCTTCCTTCTTTCTCTCTCTTTCCTTTCTTTGTTCCTTTCCTTCCCTTCCCTTTCCTTCTCTCTCTTTCATCTCTCCTTTTCCTTTCCTTTCCTTCCTTTCACCTGACCTTCCCCTTCCTTCCTTCCTCTCCCCTTCTCTCTCTCTCTCTCTCATTCTTATTCTCTCTCCTCCCCCCTTTCCCTCTCTCCCTCCTGCTTTCCCTCCCCTTCCAGGTATCCAACTGGTTTGGCAACAAGAGAATCAGGTACAAGAAAAACATTGGGAAGTTCCAAGAGGAAGCCAACCTTTACGCTGCCAAAACGGCCGTGACAGCAGCTCACGCCGTAGCCGCTGCTGTCCAAAACAACCAGACCAATTCACCCACCACCCCAAACTCTGGTAAGTCTCTGCCTTTTCTTTTCTTTCCAAATGGCATTGGGAGGAGGGTGGGTGGGGGGAAAGAAAAAGAAAAAAGACCGATCCGGAAGGCAGGGAGGAAAGGGGAGGCTACCCTTCTCCCCAGGCCACTCAGAGTCAAGCTGGGGTTTGTCCTCCAAGATGGGAGCATCCAAGGGCAGAGCAATTGGCGAGAAGCCGCCTTCTTCAAAAACGGCCAGACTGGAACTCTTTGCCATCTGCAGCCAGGGTGATGCTGTCGTTCGGGAGGGAACCGTCTTGGGAACAAACCCAGGAAAACAACCAACCACGACAAAAATAGTTTCCTTTTGTTTCTGGCCCACTTGTCATGGTCTCCGGGAGTTCGAACCCCAGAGAATGGCACAATCTGCTTCTCCCTTCTCCATGGCATCCTGGAGCTCCCCAGTGAATAGGCCACCATAGGTGGAGCATGTTCTTCAAGCCAGCCAGAGTGTGGTTTTTTTTGGGGGGGGGGGCTCCTCTCCTCTTCCTCTGCATTTCCCTCCCCACCACACCCCGTCTGCACCAGAGGTGGGTATTCAACTGGTTCTGACCCGTTCTGGAGAACTGGTAGTGTAAATTTTGAGTGGTTCAAAGAACCGGCCAATCCCACCTCGGACTGGCCACGCCAAGCCCATCTATTCCCCGCCTCCCATTGAGTCCCAGCTAATCGGCTGGGTCTCCTTTGACTGCGCTGCACAGGAGAACGGAGCTGGAAAGCAGGTTAGTGGGGTGGGGAGGGAAGGGGGATTTTGCAGTATCCTTCCCCTGCCACTCCCACCAAGCCACGCCCAGCAGGCCATGCCCACCAAGCCACGCCCACAGAACCGGTAGTAAAAAAATAAATAAAAAAAATTGGAATCCCACCACCGGCACTCTGCACGCCTGCGTTCTTTGCTGCCCTCTGCTTGATTCAGCTCCGCTAACTCTTTCGTTTTCCAGGTACTTCCGGTTCTTTTAACCTTCCTAATTCTGGGGACATGTTCATGAACATGCAGAATCTGAATGGGGAGAGTTACCAGGGGTCTCAAGTTGGAGCCAATGTGCAATCACAGGTAGGAGACAACAAAACAAAACAAAAATTAAGAGGGGGGAAAAAAAACCACACACACACACACACACACACAAAAAAAAAACCCCAAAACCCGACGCCCCGCTAAATTAGGGCGTAGGTAGCAGGGTCTGGTTTGGGCTTGATTTTTAAAAAGGAAAAACAAAACAAAACAAAACAGAAGGGGAAGCGAACCCAGGAACAAATCCAACTGCCAATTTCACCTTCCAACCGGTTCACACCCCCAGGCACGATTCGGCTCGCCTCTGGTCTTTGGCCTACGACCAAAACCAGAACATTGGATCTTTCAAGCACCGGTGTGTTTTTTTTGTCCTGGTGAAAAGCTGGATGCCTCCCCACCCCCCCATTGTTCTTCCCCACCTCCCATCTGAAAGTTTTACAAAACTTTGTGAATGCAGTTCGGCTCTGGCTTGGCCTGGTGGCCTCGGGTTGGGTGTGTGGTTTGTTTGGCTGTGGGTCTGAAAGTTGTCGTTGATCTGGTTTCGGCGTGGCTCTGCCCTCTGCTGCTGTTTGTGATGGCGTGAGGTTTTCGTTTCTGCAAAGCAGAGCAGTTTCCCCTATAAACGCTATCTTTTTCTTTTTCTCCTCTTCCTCCGCTATCATCATCTCCTCTTCTTCTTCTTTCTCCCTCCTTCTCCTCCTCCTCCTCTTCTTCTTCTTCCTCTTCCTCTTCTTCTTCCTCTCCTCCTCCTCTGTCACCATCTTCTTCTTCTTTCTCCTCCTTTTCAACTGACACTCACCCGGGCGGCGGATGTGTCAAAATGACGCACTGTGCAAACGCATTCTTACCAACGACGTGGCTAGGCAATGCTGATCGGCTGGAGTGGTTTATTAGTAGAAACCCAAGGCGGCAAGTGAAGATGCTGGTCCTGTGGGTCCCTGTCATTCTTTCTCCAGGAATCCTTGCGAGAAAGCCACCATTCTTCTCCCTTTCCGTCCTCCCACCTCAGAAATAGCTCTGCATTGTTAACTCGCCGCGTACAAGAAGTTCGTTGGCGGGCAAGTCAACACACTCTCCTCCCTTGTGTTTTCTGCTGCAGGTGGATACTCTGCGTCATGTTATCAATCAGACGGGAGGATACAGTGACGGTTTGGGAGGAAATTCACTGTACAGTCCACATAATTTAAATGTGAGTTCCGTTGATGGGGTGGCGTCCTTTGGGCCAGGGCTGGGTTGAGTCACCACATGCTCTCGCTTCCTTCTGGCCACGGAGACGGTGGCTCTGGAGATGTGGCGCCCAAGGCAGCGGGCATGGCTGGACTCTTCCAGGAGACATGGTTTATGAGTGTTGGGTTGAAATCTCACTTAGTGGGGGAAGAAGCAGCAGTTTCGTTGTTAAAAAAAACAAGATATAGAGCAGAGGTGGGTATTCAGCTGGTTCTGAGCCGTTCTGGAGAACCAGTAGTGGAAACTTTGAGTAGTTGGGAGAACCGGCCAATCCCACCTCTGACTGGCCCCGCCAACCCCATCTCTTCTCTGCCTCCCATTGAGTCCCAGCTGATCATCTGGGTCTTCTTGGGTTGCCTTGCATGGGAGAATGGAGCTGGAAAGCAGGCTAGTGGGGTGGGGAGGGAATGGAGATTTTGGAATATCCTTCCCCTGCCACGCCCACCAAGCTATGCCACACCCACCAAGCCACACCCACAGAACCGGCAGTAAAAAAATCTTGAATCCCACCACCGATACTGAGACTTTAGAAAGAGTTCAGGGAAGAGCAACAAAGACAATTAGGGGACTGGAAGTTTAAACATGTGAAGAACGTTTTCAGGAATTGGGTCTGTCTAGCTTAATGAAAAGAAGGCCTAGAAGTGGTACCAGTCTGGGCGAGAACAATGCTAAGGTGGCTTTAAGGAGTAGGGGAGACATGATAGCAGTCTTCCAATTATTATTATTATTATTATTATTATTATTATTATTATTATTATTATTAATTAGACTTGTATGCCACCCACTCTCCCTAAGGACTCAGGGCAGCTCACAGACTAAAAAATACAATACAATAAGTTAACTAAAAAATAATTAAACAGTACAAGCCTAACATTAAACATTAAAACTATTAAAACCATTAAAAAATTCGTAAAAGAAAGCCCCCCTCCCCTCTTGGGGCTCCCCCAAAGAGGAGGAGGCCAAGTATTCTCCAAAGCAGGACAAGAAACAACGGATAGAAACCCGTCAAGGAGAGATCCAACTTAGAAATAAGGAGACATTTCCTGACACTGAGAACAGTTAAGCAGTGGAACAGAATTTGTGGGTGCTCCATCACTGGAGGTTTTCAAGAAGAGTTTTGTCTGGAATGGGATAGGGTTTCCTTGCAGGGGGTTGGACTCGAGGACCTTCAAGGTCCCTTCTGTTATTCCGGATGCCTCAGGAGTCTCTTGGACCAAAGACGGAACAGGATTCTCCACACTCATTCTGGCCTCCTTCTATTCAAGGACAAATCCTCCCCTCCTCCTCCTTCTTCCCTTTGCTTTCTTCTCAGGCAGGAAGCTTCTTCCCATCCATGGATACACACACAAACACACACACACACACACACAAATCAAGCTCTGCATTTTTGCTGGGGCATTAGCATAAGCAGGGATTTTCCTCTCTCCTTCCAATGAAGTGTCCCAAGCTCTTTTATTTTTATTTTTTTCCTCTTCTTCTTCTTCTTTCTCCTCCCATTAAACTGAACCAGAAAGGTTGGGGGAGAAGAAAAAGAAAGAGAAATTTCCAGCCCATTGCAGGAACTCTGAGCTAATCCTCCACTCTTTTCTGGTATTTCCTCCACGCTAATCCGTTTCCTCCACTCTTGATCTGGTGTTAAACCCCCTCCGAGTTTCATCTTAAGGAGCTGGTCAGAAATGAGCATCGTCCGGCAGGGGACTGAGGGCAAAATCTAAAGATGAGAAGAACGACATGGATGGCGACCTCAACAGCAGCGTCGGGAAGCAATCAGAAGGATGGGAAACCAAAGAACGAGATGGTTGCGCCCTGCCTTGGAAAGCTCTGGGGAGGAATTTCTCTGGCCTGGTTTTCTTTCTTTCTTTCTTTCTTTCTTTCTTTCTTTCTTTCTTTCTTTCTTTCTTTCTTTTTTTTTCCTGCAGCTTGAGGTCAGCTTGTCCTTCGCTCTTGCGGTAATGAATCCCCCCCCGTTTTGTGGGGAAAGCTGTCACTTTGGGAGGAGGAGAAAGGTTATCTCTCCTTGTTATTGATAAGCAAAACTGAGATGAGGAGGCTGAGTGGCGGACTGGAGGAGCTACTGTCATGCCGGGACCATGACAGACTTTTGGGGTGTGTTTTTAAACACACACACGCAAACATACATACACACAGAGGCATTAATACTTCCCCATAAATCTCCTTTTCCAATCTGTAGATATAAAAGCGAAGATACCGCTCAGGCATCATCACAAAATCTCCAGAACCGTAAAGTCTACAAACTTGTAATTTGGCACGTAGGTTCCTCTTGGCTTCCAGGGGCTCACTAAGAAAGGATTTCTCGAAATGACTATCAGAGCATTAGTATTTCCTGTATTATTATTATTATTATTATTATTATTATTATTATTATTAACACGCTCTGATGCTAAGGAGTTCTACTCCCCCACCCCACCTGCAAAGAAATCTCTTCCAAATGCAAAACACAAGCAGAGGAGAGGAGGTTCAGGTTCACAGCAGCAACCAGCTTTAGGGCAGAACAGTTGAGCTAAGCCACACCCAGGCTCCTTGCTGTCTCCTCCTTGCTCACACAGCAAATACTGCTTCCGTTTGCAAACAGCCCTCAACTCTCTCACACACTGTCAGGATGCTAGCCAGATGAATACCGATGGATGCTGGTAGGCAGAGGCAGAATTCTCCCCCCCCACACCTTATTTTCCTCCCCAAAAACTAAGCACAACCACATAGTTTGATAGCGAAGCACAGCTATTGAGCTAGTTTAAACAATAAAAGGCAATCACGTCGGAAACTACCAGCCACCATTTGCCTTTATGTCCAAATGTCATCCTTTGTGGGTTGTCTACGGAGATTCTGAAATGCTAGAGGGTTTCCTGCAAGGGGGGGGTTTGACTAGAAGACCTCCAGAATCCCTTCCAACGCTCTTATTCCATTTATTCTTTATTTATTTCTCAGTCATCCAAGTCATGGTTGTCCCAAAGGTGCTTTTTTCCCAAGAAGCAACTGGACTTTCCAACTAACCAGAAAGTCCAGTTGCTTTCTTGAAAAAAAGCACTTCTTTACGAGTTGCGGTTTCCTGATTCTGACAATTCTAGCCAACTTTTGTCCTTAAAAAGGCATAAAAACCGCCGTCAGGGACCACCGTGAAATTCAGCATTGTGGCATCCTGTAACCAATAGCTGCTCTCTGTGTGTTGTCACCAAATAAGGACTACATCCGCAGTGGCCATTCTGGATGTTGTTAAAGTTACTGACTACGATTCACGTGATTCCATTCGATTATGATAATTTAGGAGGAGGAAGAGGATGCAACTGGGTATAAAGCCCAAGAGACGCTTATTCTACGGTTTCTGTATCTTGTTACACAGGTAGTGCTCAACTTATGATTAGATTTGAAACTGGAATTACGGCTATAAGTCATACCTCAGGAGAATATTTGTAGGTTAGGGTTGAAATGAGGGATCCTTGGTGCTTTTTGAGCTCAGTTGTTTTCGTGCAGACATTTCACTACCCAACTAGGTAACGTCATCAGTGCTAAAAGGAAGTGGGGTTTGTGGAGCGGAGGAGGAAGAGGTGGAGGAGGAGGAGGAGAACTATGAGGTCCTTGGTTCTCTCTGAGCTGGGTTGTGTTCTTGTAGTTGTTTCATCACCCAACTAAGTAACATCATCAGTGCTAGAAGGGAGTGTGACCTGCTCCCTGTTTATTTACAGTACCTCTGAGCTGGGTTGTGTTCTCCAGATGTTTCATTACCCAACTAGGTAACATCATCAGTGCTAGAAGGGAGTGTGACTTGCTCCCTGTTTATTTACAGTAGCTCTGAGCTGGGTTGTGTTCTCCAGATGTTTCATTACCCAACTAGGTAACATCATCAGGGCCAGAGCAGGAGAGTGACATGCAGCTGTTGGTCACCACTGTTCTAAATTTGAGGTCTGTTGACATTGGATGGAGCATGCTGAGAAATAAGCCCAAAGAGCAGGACTTACAGGAGAATTCTGCCTCTGAGCAGCATTAGGAAATTATTTCCCCTTGTTCCTCTCCTATTTCTTCTTTCCAGCTTCCCACTTGCCAGCAGAGTAAATATTAATGATTTTCAAAGTGATTGAAAACATTCACCGGAGAGGGAGGTTGGGGAAAATCCCATTAAACACTCAAATCTTTTTTTTTCCCCTTCTTCTCCCCCTCTCCCACCACTGGAAATGTCAAGTCTTTCTTTTGGGTTTTTTTATTTTTATAAATAACATATAATCACCCACAACAAACCATATAAAAAGCCTTTTAGTTGTGTTCTCTCTCTCTCTTTGCATTTAAGTGTTTTGAAATGCTTCAGAGAATTTGCGATATCCTTATCAGCGTGATAAAATATGAAAGCTGTTGATAGCTAGCAGCATATATATATATATATATATATATATATATATATATATATATATATTTGTTATTATTTTTTTGGCGGGATGTGAATTCCATCTTGGCTGATGAAGTCTGATAAGGCACCGCTGTATTATACAGTCCATAATCTCCAACCACCAGTGTAAGGATTAATTTATTTGGGGCAGGGAGGGAGGGGTGAGGGAGAAGGAGGGAAGGAAGGAAGGAAAGGAGGAGAGAGGAGGGTGAAGAAATCCCAGCTGAAAATCTCTCCCTCTCTCCCGGTTGCCAAAGCGGGTAAAAATATTGTACGTTTGTGGTTCTAAATTTCGATAAAGAGGGTATGATTTTCACTTCGGATAAAATATCTTTAGACGTGAATCTGTAGGCTCGATATATATATATATATATTTCCCTTCATCTCTTCGCTACCAGTGAGGATTTTTTTTTTAAAAAATGAACATCTGAATTGATTGGAAAGAGAAAAACACACACACACCCCATGCTGATTTGTTTTGAACTTTTGCCAATCGGGAGACACGGAAAAACCTGTTAAAATTCCAGTTGCTGTTTTCTTCACCCCAAATGCTCGTTTTACCTTCCCTGTCTGGCTTTTTCAGCCCCACCATTCTAGCCCAATCACCATATATTTTATTATTTACTTATTAAACAAATGTATACTCTGTAGCCATCCAGCTCTCATACAGGTGACTCCGGCTGGCTTGCAGCATGTAAAAATGTTTTTAAAATCCATCATACCGTAAAGCTGTTCAAAAGGTGAGGGTGTGTGGAAACCTTACTCCAACTCCCGTGGCAGCCACAGTACAATGAAATTATAACCACTTGAGTGATTCCTGTTTTCCATTTGTGGTCCTTAGGCCTGCTGACAAAGCCATGTTTTTAGGGCTTCCTGAAATTAAATTTAAATTTAGGATTAATCTCCCGTGGGTTGCAAATATCTTTGCCTCTGCTTGGAGGCTCGGAAAGGGGAGCCCATAAAAAGCCACGCTTCTGGAGGGCTGGATGGGGAGCGCCCAAGGAGGGGATAACATCTGCCTAGAGTGGATGGAAGAAAGGAGAAATGAAAGGGAGAGGAAGAAAGGAGAAAAAGAAAAGAAAGAGGGAAAAGAAAGGAAGAAGAAGGATGAAAGGAAAGAGACAAGCAAGGAAAGAAGGAGACAGAAGGAGGAAAGGAAAGAGGGAAGGAAGGAAGGAGATATAATCCTAGACATAACTTGGAAAGGTTACATTTCAAAGCAGGCCACTCTTCCCTCCTTTTTCTTCTCTTCCCCACTGACATTTCAAGCCATGGTCCTCTTATGGGTGGAACCTGTTCTAGAAACTGTCCAGGACCAAGAGGGGTGGTTTTGCTCTCCTGGTTGCCAAGCCAGGATGGGCCTCCGGCTGCCATGCCGAGCTCCTGCCAAAGGGGTTGCCAGTTGTTCTTGCCTTGCTCCAACCCAGCTTTGCCCCTGTCACTTCCACTGAGCCTCGGCGTCCCTTTCCAGCTGGCCAGCCCTGCGCCCATCCTCGTTTTCGGGCTGACATCAAAATATGGAACGGCAGGCTGGCATCCGCCGCGGCGGAAATCCCGACTCCACCAATTGCTTCCACGGGCCGAGGCGGGAGAAACGAGGTTGCATCTCGGCCCACTTGGATGCAGATCTGCAGGGCAGCAACAGGCTGAGTTGGGGGTCTCGGAAAAGGGGAGGAAAGAATGGGTAAATTGGACAATGGACCGAGTTTTTCTCCTTCTCTGCTTCCCTGGCTTGGTCTTTTGCTCCGACGACGTTGTTGCACTCAGCCCTTGTCTCCGCCAACTTCTAAGCGGCTCCGACGCGTGCCCAGAAGGGGACTTTTTAAAAAATGAAATTAAGATCCAGCCCTGTTCGAGTTTCCCTCCTCACGAGCGCTTTCAAGAAAGTTGTTCCTTTGCTGGAAGGCTACAGGGTCAGCTTGTGCTGCTGCTGTCAAACTGGGCATCGGGCTTCAGACGCAGGTGGCTCGGCCTCCAGCGGAGAGGCAGGATGGAAGAGGGCAGGGGAGGTGGCATGGGTCAGATGGGGGCGAGAAGGAGGGGAGAGACACACCACCTGTAACAATCTTAAAGGACAGGAGAGAAAACTTGACCACTCAACTTCCGTTCACAAAATCTATCTGCAAGGTCAAGTATTGGTAGTTATTCTGATAAGCCTTCCTTCCTTCCTTCCTTCCTTCCTTCCTTCCTTCCTTCCTTCCTTCCTTCCTTCCTTCCTTCCTGTCTCCATCCTCTTTCCCTCCCTTCCTTCCCATTTCCTTCCTCCCTCCCTCCTGCAAGAAAATAACACAACTCAGTGCTACTGCATATAATCAGAGAGCAAGCCCCATTCCCTTCTAGCACTGATGATGTTACCTAGCTGGGTAATGAAATGTCTGCCAGAAAACAACACCCCCCCCCCAGAGAGCACCTACAGACTTTGCTTGGTTTTATTTCTAAGGAGAAGAAAATTTTGGGGAAACGCTCAAAAGAAGATTGGATTTCTTTGACTCCACGGATTAATTTTCTCACTGTCAGAAAATTTGCTTCTGTCCTTGATCAGTTTCCATCCATTGCTTCTTGTCCTGCCCTCGAGTGCTTTGGAGAATAACTTGCCTCCCTCTTCTTTGGGGCAGCCCCTGAGATATTGGAAGACTGCTATCATGTCTCCCCTAGTTCTTCTTCTCATCAAACTAGACATACCCCCAGTTCCTTGTGAATTGCCAAGGATTCCCAAAGCGATGTCACATTCAGTTCTCATGACTTCCGTTTTCTTTCTTCTTCCTTTCTCCAGGCCAATGGAGGTTGGCAGGATGCAACCACTCCGTCTTCTGTGACTTCTCCAACAGAAGGTCCGGGAAGCGTGCAGTCCGATACCTCTAACTAATCTCCCAACCAGTCCTTCCTCTTCCCCCTCTCCTGGCCCGCCATGCGCTGAGATGCCTTCTGTGTTCGCTCGTAATCCCAGGAGGAAAAGACAAGGAAAAGAAGAAGGGGGGGGGAAAAAAACCCCAAAAGAAATCTTTTCACAGCCCACCGCGGAGAATCCTTTTTTTTCTGTACCACTTTGTCGTACCGCAAAACTTGGGTGACCTTGTTTTGTGTCCTCGTTGATATATCTCCAAAAAAAAAAACCCCCACAATTTTTCCTCCCCCGGAAGGTGTGATTTTCAAACCTTTGTACTTCAGTCTCACTGAGAAGTGCGCCCTCGCTCCATATTAAGGGGAAAAAAGAAATAAAAATAAACAAAGCAAGCACTTTATCCAGCGGAGGGCCAAGGTGGCGCGTGGCTTTCTAACATTTTCCAGCGGATTCTTTAAAAGGTGGCCACCCACTTACTGTGTTCTCAGCTCGAAGAGGCCATCAAAGACTTTAATTCTTAAGGATAAACTCAAAAAGTTTTATGATCAGCACCAGACTGAGCGGTGATGGGAGGAGGAGGAGGAGCTGGCAGACTCACCCCCACCCAATTTCCACCGCCTTTGGAAGGGAGATGCCCAATCTTGGTTGTGCCCCAGTTTTTCAGAGCAGGGTGAGAAACTCTCAACGCTTCCTTGGTTTTCTGCTGAATTTTGTCCTTTCACCGAGGATGGTTATCTTTCTTTTGAACCTTCGCAACCGATGATAGCACAGTCCTCTTCTCCTCCTCGTCCGTTGTCCGACACAGACAATCCGTGCGAGGCGGAAGCACTGGCTTTTGATGTTTGCAAATATATATATATATATCTAATATATTTTAATTTAGATATATATATATATCTCTGAACCTGGTTTGACAGTCCACGTTGAGTTGCATCTGCTGAAGTTTGGCCATCGCTCCTCCATGCTGGCTGATGGGTGTTGTATATAGTGTAGCTAAAAAGAATATTTATACATCTCACCAATCAAAACACAGCTTTATTACCTCATGCGAACCAATAGAATCATTCTTTAGCTTAGAGTGCTCACCTACTACCTCTAAACCAGCCTTCTTCAACCTGGGATTCTCAAGATATCGTAGACCGATCAGCCTCCACCATCACTGGTCCAGCCATATCTTCTGTCTGGGGCTGATGGGAATTGTAGTCCAACACACCCAGAGGGTGCTGGGTTGAGGAAGCCTGCTCTAAACAATACTCACGCTGTTTTTTCTTTTCTTTTTCCCCCCCCTTCCCCTTCTTTAATCTCTTCCCTCCTTTATTATGATTATTTTTTTTTGGACTGTTTGTTTTTACCATCTTGTAACCAACTCTTTTTTTTTGTTCTTTCTTCATGTAATTGTACATTGTAATCTTTTAAATAAGGAAAAAAGAAAAAACTTTTTTAAAAAAGAAAAGAAAGAAAAAAAAATATCCAGGTTGCGTTTGTGACTTTTGAAAAAAAAAAAAACAGACCTGATTCTATATATAAATATAAATAGATATATATATATTAAAAAACACACACACGTACATACACACACACACACGCACCGGACACCCTTTGAAGCTTTGAAATAGAAATTTTGAGTTTTGACGCTAAACAGTCAAACTGTTTGTAAATATGGAGAAACATTTTGAATGTTCTTTCATCCTGTTACGATCTTAATTCACGCAAAAGAAAGAGAAGAAGAAAGAAAGAAAAGAAGAAAAAAAACTGAAACCGATAATGGATTGTAAAGCAGACCGTTCTTTGATATTCAGTATATTTCACCCTGTATAATTAGGGAAAGGGTGGGTGGGTGCCCTTTATTTTTCTTTCTTTCCTTTCTTTATTTTTTATTTTTCTCTTTTATATAGTATGTGATTCTGAACCTGATTGGCTGAATTGCAAAAGAAAAAAGAAAAGTGGCAGTGATTCTAATGTATTAAACCGTTTGGTGTTACTTTCTAACTGGATTACACTCTGAACTGAAGTCTTCCCTTGTGGTAGTTCTATGTAGTCTGGAACCATGAATAAACCTTTTCCTTTCATGAGATCAAACGTGGATGCAATTTCTTCTCCCATCTGAGGGAGTTGGCTATCCATATAGGTCAGGTTGCTCCCATCTGGCCTGACAATAAGCCACGTTGGGTAAAGTAGATGGGCTTTGGAGTCTTCCAAAGTTCAGAAACACCCTGGCTAGCTCCCATCATCCTGACAATAAGCCACGTTGGCTAAAGTAGATGGGCTTTGGAGTCTTCCAAAGTTCTGAAAGACCCTAGCTGGCTCCCATCATCCCTGACAATCAATCATGTTGGTTATTATAGATGGCTTCCTCCCATCCTAACAATTAGCCACGTTGGCCAAAGTAGATGTTGCTGGTTCTAGATACGCTTCAAGGACTCTTTCCTGAAGAACCTGTGAATTATGATTAAAGGGTTGCTGTAGCTCTTCGATAGTGTCGGTGGTGATAGTGATGTTGATGTTGATCTAATCCAGCATGTACTTTGGGTTGTTTACCCCCCTTCAGCCTCATCTACTCCACGTCTATTGTCTCTTGCTGCTTCCTTTAGAAAAAAAAGCTGTGTTCGAATAATGTTTCCTCTCTTGAAGAGAAGGATACAAATTCATCTGCTCAATTTGAAACTGCCCAGAACCTGGATGAAGGTCTACAGAATCCAGAGCCCAATCCCAGCACGTTGACCTGAATCAAACAGGCTCCCTGGGAGAAGAATGCATAGAGCTCAGCTTCTTTCATCATCTCCAAGACTTTCTATATCGAAACCTCCGTCTAAAATTTCAGTCTCCCCTTGACTTTACATGTGTGGAAGGAAGGAAGGAAGGAAGGAAGGAAGGAAGGAAGGAAGGAAGGAAGGAAGGAAGGAAGGAAGGAAGAAGAAGAGGAAAGGAAGGAAAGGAAAGAAGGAAAGAAATAAGGGAAGGAAGGAAGAAAAATGAGAAGGGGAAGGAAGGGAATAAGGAAAGGAAAGAAGGATTGTAAAATGGGGCTAAACTCCCTTCAAAACTGCCTCACTTAGCAACAGAAATTGGGATCCCAATCGTCCTAAGTCAAGGAAAGAGATGGTTAGATCTCCATCATGCTGAAAGCCATGCTATTTTGAGGTGGACTTCCTTGTGCTCGGTGACCTGGCCAATCCACTTCCGGCATCTGATTAATGAGACAAACGAAAGGAAGGCCTTTGTTCCTTGAAGGGAATACCACTGCCTTGAACCCTTAGCTATTTAGAGATGGGACATCAAAACAGGAAGAGGACTTAAGGGGTGAAGCATCACCCCTGGGAGGGGTCATTTCCTATGGTGTTGTGCGGGTCATAGAAAGTTGATGCCTGAAAAGCCACCACGGCAACATCCGAAGTGGCCCAAATTCACCAGAACATCACTTGCATCTCAAATCCAAATTATTTCCTTTGTGGAGCCTGTTACTATATTTTTTTGTGTCAGAAATAGGTTTATCTACACTTATTGTGAGTTTTCCTAGACTCTTCCCTTTCTCCTTTATAGGCAGGCTTCTTTTTTGGTACCCCCAAAAAAGATGTTGAGATCCTAGAAAGAGTCCAGAGAAGAACAACAGTGATGATAAAACATCTGGAGGCTAAATCATACGATGAGTGGCTGAGGGAATTAGGAATGTCCAGCCTATTTGAAGAGAAGGACTTGGGAGGACATGATGACTGTCTTCCAGTATTTGAGGGGCTCCCACAGAGAAGGGAGTGGGGACATAGTGGCTCAGTAGCTAAGACTAAGCTTGTTGATCAGAAAGGTCGGCAGTTCAGCAGTCCCAGTGCCACGTCATGGAGTGAGATCCTGTTCCTTGTCCCAGCTTCTGCCAACCTAGCAGTTCAAAAGCACATAAAAATTGCAAGTAGAAAAATAGGGACCCCTTTGGCGGGAAGGGAAAAGCATTCTGAGTGCCTTTGAAGGCGTTCAGTCATGCCGGCCACATGACCACGGAGACGTCTTCGGACAGCGCTGACTCTTCGGCTTAGAAACAGAGATGATCACCACCCCCTAGAGCTGGGAACAAGTAGCACAGATGTGCAAGGAGGGGAACCTTTACCTTTACCACAGGGAAGGGAGGGCTGACTTGTTCTCCAAAATATCTGAAGGCAGGACAGGAGCAATGGGTGGAAATTCATTAAAGTGACATCCAACCGAGAACTAAGAGGAGAAATTTCCAGACTGTAAGAACAATTCATCAATGGAACAGCTTCAGAAGTTGTGGGATGCTCCATCAATGGAGGCCTTCAAACATACTGAACAACCATTTGATTGGAATGGTGTACAGCTCCTGCCTTGAGCAGAAGGTTGGGCTAGAAGTCCTCTGAGGTCCCATCCAGCCTTATGACCCTATCTTCTACGTTCTAACGATGAGATTATTCTCTGTAAACTCAAAGCCTCCCTCCCATCCCAAACCTACATCTCTGGCATGTTGTGTGAACCAGATACTCGACAGATCCATTCTAGGGAGGCTTGGGAGGGGTTTGGGCTTATTATCAGATAAATGAAGCCGTTTACACCACCAAGTTGCCACCATGAGCTGTTGGTCCACAGCAGGCGGAGGTGAAAATGGAAATCCAAGTTTCCTTCGACATCATCCAGCTCATAAATTTTAATTGTTTCTCCATTAAGGTGGAGGAACAAAACAAAACAAAACAGAGAACTGGAAAAATAGCAAACCTGACGAATGCTAAGTAATGGAAGCACAAGCTTTCAGGCAAATAGAGTGCCCAAGATAGAGACGGATTCCAGCACAACCTTTTTAATAATGACCTTAAAGTTGGAATGACAGAGTGGCCCCAACCCCAAAAAGGCTTAATGAGAGAAAAAAAGAGGGAAGTCCTAGTACATTGGTTGGAAGGACAAGTGAACTTCATTCCTTTGCTTTGCAGGCCAGTTTTCCATTAATCTGAGGACTGGAGGAAGCTATGATTTAAAATTATATATATATATATATATATATATATATATATATATATATATATATATATATATTTTAAATCATATATATATATATATGTTATTAATACTACTCAGACAACTCTCAGCCATGTAAAGAATAACAAAGCTGGAAGGGACCTTGGAGGTCTTCTAGTCCCCTTCTCAACCAGGAGACTCCTTCTCAAGCAGGAGACTCTATACCATGTCAGATAAATAGTTGTCCAGTCTCTTGTTAAAAACCTCTAGTGTTGTAGCACCCACAACTTCTGGAGGCAATTCGTTCCACTGGTTGCTTGTTCCTCACTGTTAGGAAGTTTCTTCTTAGTTTTAAGTTGCTTCTCTCCTTGATGAGTTTCCACCCATTGCTTCTTGTCCTGCCCTCAGGTGCTTTGGAGAATAGCTTGACTCCCTCTTCTTTGGGGCAGCCCCTAAGATATTGGAAGACTGCCATCATGTCTCCCCTGGTCCTCCTTTTCATTAAGCTAGACATACCCAGTTCCTGCAACCGTTCTTTACATGTTTTAGCCTCCATTCCCCTAATTATCTTTGTTGCTCTTCTCTGCGCTCTTCCTGGGGTGTCAAAGCCTTGAAGGTCACTCCCAACACCTTAAATTATGCCACGTAAGCAACCAATAGAGACCTTTCTAACAAAATGCACCTTGTACAGGTAGCTCTCAACTGATGACCACGATTTGAGCCCAACATTTCTGTTGTTAAGTGAGTCATTGGTTAAGTGAATTTTGCTCCATTTTTACAACCTTTCCTTGACTGAGTTGCTAAGGAAATCCCTGCAGCTGTTAAGTGAGTAAACCCGGTTGTTAAGTGAATCTGGTTTCTCCACTGGATTTGCTTGTCAGAAGGTCACAAGCCCTTGGCCGCTGTGACCATCGTAAATAAGAGTCATTGGCCAAGCATCTGAATTTTGACCATATGACCATGGGGATGCTGAAAAGGTCATAAGTGTGAAAAACAACCATACTGTTGTGGTTCATCAGCAGCCGGTGCAGACGGCAGCAGAATCGGACAGTGGGGAAGAACGGTGACCAGTCCGGGAATCTGGAGAAGACTTGGACGAGGGTCCTGTGTCCGATGCAGAGATGGGGCCAGGACCATCTGGGAGTGGAGTGCTGACTCCAGAGCCTCCAGAATCTGACAGCAGCGAGACAGAGGAACAATGCACATGTGTGCAGAGCTGCCCGAAGGCAAGAGCAGTTAAGACAAAAGGGGCGACTCGGGAGTAAGGCCCTCCCATAAGATATAAAGGAGGAGCAAAGGGACAGGAACCTTTGCAGGAAGCAACATGCACTCTGTTCAAGCAACATTCACTCTATTCACTCCGTTCTGATTAAACCTTGAAGCTCTGTGTGGACTTTGTATTTCGGTTGTTTTTTTCTAGTTCATCTGGCACTCTAGTTGTTGGCAGCAATTCAAAGGAGAGAAAGGCGAGTGCTTATCTCGAGGGACTGTTTGGTCCTCACCGGCTGGGAGTGCACATAATTCCCACCATTGAAGTAAAACAAGAGTTGTTTGGTCTAAGCATGTGCTTAATTACGGTCTCGGGAAGCCTTGGTCAGAACACATAGGTTGCCTTTTTTTCAGGGCC
Source organism: Naja naja (assembly GCA_009733165.1). Taxonomy (NCBI): domain Eukaryota; kingdom Metazoa; phylum Chordata; class Lepidosauria; order Squamata; family Elapidae; genus Naja; species Naja naja. Next base: position 8,637,237 of record CM019157.1, read on the forward strand.
GTTGTAACTTTGAACCACCATTAAATGAACTGCTGTAAGTTGAGCACTGCCTGTACTTTTGCATGAGTTAGAAGACTGGTTGCTAGTCTACTGTTGACCTTGAGGCTCCAAGCCTTGGGCCTCTTCCATCATGGACCATTGACTTTCTCTAGCATGGACCATTTCTTCTGTTGATCCTGCCATCCATAACTCTGTTCTCTTGAGCAAAAGAGAAAACAAAAGGGAAAAAATGGAAGAATAACAGGAAGCCCTTGAAGCAGCCAATGCCTGGTTTTTCTAAATGGATGCACTGCAGCTGTTTGCTCCCATTAATTAGAATAATGTTTATTGTAATCCTGAGCGGTAAGATACTCTAATGCAGTGGTTCTTAACCTTTTTGAAAGAATCGCCCCCTTGAGCCATTGAGGAAGTTGTCATCGCCCCCCTCCCCAACATAACCCCCCTGCCGCCTCTTAGTGTCCCCAAGGGGGCTGTCAGAGGGGCGCTAAGAGGTGGCAGGGGGGCGGCGCGTCAAACGTGGCCGTGGCGGCACGTAACGTGCCACTATTCCACATTGGAGGCGCTGGCTCCGGAGCAGAGCTAGTCAATGGGTGAACCTGCGGGGCGGCCGGCACCTCGAGCGCCCCTGTTGCCTCTTAGCCCCTCTGCCAGCCCCTTGGGGATGCTAAGAGCTGCAGGGGCGTTCCCGCCTGCAGGCTCACCCCATTGACTGTTGTACCGCACCTGAACCGGCACCTCGAATGCGGCAGCATGTTGGGAAAAGCCACCGCTTTCCCAAAGTGCTGCCACTCTCATTCTTTCTGTCTGTCCATCCGTCCGTCCGTCCATCCATCCATCCATCCATCCAAAAGGTCTGTCTGTTTGCCTGCCTATCTACCTACCTGTCTGTCTTTTTGTCTACCTACCTATCTACCAATATAGATCTCTCTCTCTCTCTCTCTCCCAATATATCTCGCTCCATTGCCCCCATATCGCCCCCCTTCCATTCCTTCACCCCCACGTTGCCCCTTTTCGTTCCATCGCCTCCCTGAAAAACAAAATCAACCCTTGGGGGGCAATATCGCCCAGGTTAAGAACCACTGCTCTAATGTATATTTATGCATCCTAGATAGTATTCCAAAAAATGGTTGCCTTCAGATATGGGAGGGGATGGCATTCAAAGGACAAAATGCAGGTGGAACTTAATTTGCAAGGTAACCCAAACCCACCCAGAAGTACTCATTCTGTCATGAATGAAGAAGGAAGGAAGGAAGGAAGGAAGGAAGGAAGGAAGGAAGGAAGGAAGGAAGGAAGGAAGGAAGGAAATCTACTGGATCCCCTGCATGGATTGTGACTACCCCTTGTGACTATTTAGGACAGACAAGGAGGAAGCTAGCCACTAGTTTGCAAGAACACCAGTGGGCAATCAGATGAGGAGATCCAGACTCGTTGCTCTCACATTGCAATGAACAAGGACATACATTCAATTTGGCAGAGTATTAATATTGTTGGACGAGCAGGCACAAAAACAGCTAGAGGAGGGATTGAAGCCTGGGAATCAGGGCCCTCATCAGTCAACAAGAGGGCTGATTTACCACCAGTTTATCAAGTACTTGGGAGCCAAGGACCTGGCAGCACAAGGAAACAACAGCCAGTGACTATAACTAAAAAGTTACACACAACAGGCATGACATATAAATACCGCACACAGAACACCCCAATGTACACAGAGAACTTTCCTGAGGATGAGTTCCAGCATGAACCCAAAAACTTGGAAGAGAAAATCCTTGGTCCCAATGACTGATAAAGTCTTGTGTTTGAGCTGGGGTTGGGCTAGAAGACCTCCAAAGTCCCTTCTAATCCTCTTATTCTATGGCCTATCTGAAATTTGAAATAGCATCTTCCCTGATCTTGACTCGTAACCTTCCTGCCCTCCTCCTAAAATAAACACAGGTTTATTTTAATTCAGGAGAAGAAAGTCCACATTATTCACAGTTTATTAAGATCAAATACTCACCCATGAAAAGTGTGTTTATTAATCTACCGGGAGTCCTTATTTAAAATAAAATTTAAAAAATAATAATAGAAGCACAATTCCAACAAAGCAACCTATATTTTTCAAGCTTTTTGTCTCTTCCCCTCCTCAGAGTCTCAAAAAAAAGAAAAAAAGAAAAACAAGGAATCTAAATTCTGAATTTCCCGTTGATGTATTTCCAAGGTGGTGTGGTGTTATTCCTCCCCAAAGAGAAATTGCTTAAAAAAATTTATACCACCTGTATCTAAAATAACAAATAAAACACCCCTGCCTCTTCCCAAGCTAGCGAGAGAGAAACCTAATTAAGTTTTGTGCCCATATATGCAGAAACTCATCTGCTCACACGTTATGAATGGCCCTGGGATGTTCTAAAACTAAAGCATGGCGCTCAGGTGTGACAGAAGGAGGCATCATCTCCTCTTGAAATGCTTTCCTCTTCTCCAACTGGAGGGTCTTCTACCTGGGAGCAATATTCAGATGTTGTGCGCCAGGAAATCCTTCTGCTCGACGTTTTCTTGCAGACATTTCATGACCAAACTAGGTAACATCATCAGTGCTAGTAAGGAATGGGGTTTGGGAGGAGGAGGAGGGTGGGGGGGTCCTTGGTGCTCCCTCATCTTGGTTGTTTTCTAGCAGATATTTCATTACCCAATTAGATAACATCATCAGTGTTAGCAAAGAAAGGGGTTTCTGGAGAGGAGGAGAAGAAGTGGAGGAGGGAGAGGAGGAGGGAAGAGGGGGAACCGAAGGAGCGAGAAGGAAGGAGAACCGGAAAGGGAAGGAAGGAAGGAAGGAAGGAAGGGGGACTGAGAAGAGAGAAGGGGAAGGGAAAGGAAGTTTGCTAGTTGCACAATCAGGCCTGCCTCCCTTTTTCATCACGCAAAAGAAAATCTCATTGTACACATGTTGTACTCTGACCATAAAGGTAATAATAACAATAATAATAATGAAAAGCATGCCAGCTCAAGTAGAAGACTTGAGGAGAAACAGACCATGAAGCCAACCTATGCTTCCCAGCCTCTCTAGATTCTGAAGAAAGGGGTTCAGGATATTCCCCCAAACGCCCCTTCTTTCACGTGTGAAAGGCTGGCGGGCACCCTTTGCAGCCAAAGCTTGAAAATTGCACAGCCGAGGCTGGGAACAATAGAGACGGTGTTAGCTAAGTTTAAAAAATAAATAAATGAATAGCATTCTTTTCCCCACCCCACACCCCTGGCAAATGAATAATATAAAGTGCAAATATACCAAAGCCGTATTATACCGACACAGTGACTGATTTTTTCCTCCTAGCATCCATTATTAACTTTTGCCTCATCTTTACCTGAAATTAGTCATTTACGGTCTCCACTCCCCCTTTCCCACCGTTTTCTTCCTTTTTTTCTTTTTTTAATGTACAGAGACTGGGCGGGGGGGTTTGGGAGACACACGAAGGGATATTGTTGCACCAGTGGAAGGGTAAAATGAAAAACGAGTGCTTATGATATTGTCTAACACTTTCAAATGTGTTTATTAATTCATGTTTTAAATCATAAGTTTAAGCTCTGCAACAATTTTTAAAATATTAATGAATAAACAATAATTCCTCTATTGAAATATATAACATGCTCCTTTGAACAATGCAACACCAAGTAATAAATCAAGGGCGGCAGAAAATTGCATTTCACATTTAATGCGAGTTGAACTCTGGGGTTGCTTTTTTCCCCTCCCTCCTTCTCTTTCTCTCTCTCTCTCTTTCCTGTACTATGTTTTAAAAAAGATATAAATGGTTTTTGTCGGGGGGTGTCAATTTGTTTAATTGGCATCAGATCGGGCCTAGCCGATTGCTAATCACATTTTGAATTTCTGTATTGAAGCGTCCTGTGATGTGCAGCTTTGGCAGTGGAAAAAAAAGGTGCTTTTCAGTAAATAGAAACCATTTAGTAAAGTAATAGAAAGTATTAATGGCAAAGCAGAAAAACGCGTCTGATGTAAACATGGGGATTATAGGTAGGCCTCTAGTTACAGCCACAGCAGAACCCAGAATTTCTGTTTGCTGAGCATGAAAATGGGTTAAGTGAATATTTGCGCCTTTCTTGTGACGGTTGTTGAGTGAACCACTGTCGCAGCTGTTGAGTAAGTCACATGGTTGTTAAGTGAATTGGGCTTCCCCACTGGCTCTGCTTGTCAGAAGGTCGCAAAGCTGCAACCGTCGTAAGTACAAGACAGTTGCCAAGCGTCTGAATTTTGACCAGGTGGGCATGGGGATGCTACAATGGTCGGAAGTGTGAAAAATGGTCGGAATTCACTTTTTTCAGTGCAGTTGAAAGGTAGTATCATTTATATTTTTTTAAAATATCAGATATTGGACCGGTATGTGTCCTCAGCTTACCGGCAGTCATGATGTGATCTATAGCAGGGGTGGGATTCTACTGGTTCAGACCGGTTCTATAGAACTGCTGGTTACGATTCTGCGCAGTTTGGAGAACCGGCAAATTGCGCCACTGTCTGGCCCCTCCCCTCCCCACCCACTCACTCCTTACCTGGCATGCGGGTCATCAAACTTGCTTGCGTTTGGTAAGTTGCTATTTTTCCATTTCCCCCCCCCCGACCATCAGCTGTTCCAACTATCAGCCATGCTGGGAGATTTAAATTAGCTAGAAAGCAGGAAATTATTAGATTTCTTGTTTTCTAGCTAATCTAAAAGCAGAGCTGAACTTTCCTTAGGACTGAAGCTTCTATTTTTCAATGCAGACTCAGGTAGCAGATTGCAGAAAGATAGATCTCTGAGTGAATCTGTGATTCTGTGAGCAACTCAATCAGCCTGCCTGCTTTGCCTGATTTTGGGTAAAAGTTGCTCTTTTTTTAATTAAAAAAAATCAATATTTACATAAATATTTATAATATTTACATACAAGCCACACCCACCCAGTCACATGACCACCACCAAGCCATGCCCAGTTAGCAAGCAACGCCCACAAATTAGGCCACGCCCACAGAACCAGTTGTTAAGAAATTTGAATCCCAACCCTTATTATTATCATTATATTTGGATTTATATGCCGCCCCATCTCTGGGGAGGACTCAGGGCGGCTCACACAAAGATATATATACAAAATAAGTAAAAATATTATCCAATCCAAATGTGTAATAAAATACTAAAATACCCCTTAAAATCCCCAATCCCTCTCAATCCAGGCCAGCCTGTAAAAACAACCAGGTCTTTAGATGCAGGAAGGAGCGTGGGTCAGGAGCCAACCGCAGCCCCAGGGGCAGCTGGTTCCACAGTGTGGCACCCCACAGAGGGCCCTCCCGGGGACCACCAACCGACACTGTCTGGCGATGGCACCCCAGGAGGGCCTGCCTGTGGGCGTGCTGGGCAGTGGACCTTGATGCTGGTAGGAAGTGCTCCTGCAAGTACCCCGGACCCAAGCCATGAAGGGCTTTATAGGTTAGCACCAGCACCTTGAATCTTATATGGAGGGCAACCGGCAACCAATGCAGACCGCGCAGGAGGGGTGTCACATGGGAGAATTGGGCCACTCCCATCACCGCCCATGTGATGACATGGGACCCCCACAGTCCCACTGAGGGGAGGATAATGGGCCCCGTTTATACAGAGAGTCCCGGAGGATGCTGTGTGAGGTGTGAATCCTATCCAGGATTGTCCATTGCTGACGTGCTATTGGAAGGTTGTTATTGTATGCCCTCTAGTCCTACTTTTCGCGAGACTACATATACTCAATTCCCCCAACCGTTCCTCGTATGTTTCAGCCTCCAGGGGAAGATTTCAAGAGGAATGTCTTTGAAAATTCTCAATTATCCAGGTCCTTCTTGGGTTTTATAGGTAGGAGTGGCCTGGCTGAACCTGAAGGAGGAGTCAAACATGCCATCAGCCATGAGTCTCTTCGCACCCACAAGATATCTAAGCCCAGCCCACCTTGGGTTTCGTTGATTCTTATCTACTGCCTGTTTGCTTTGACCATTCACAGTTCAATTCCTTTACAGAGTTTAAAACTTTGCCATAAACCTTTATAGTTCATTTGAATGGCCTAATTTTTCCCATGCTCGACAGAGGTCAGGTGATTTCCTGCAGCATGCCAGAGCTGTTCTGCTAGCCCCATTGTGAGAAGCCCACCCTTACATCTTCAAGGAAGCTTTCAAATCAGCCAGCCCCTCAAAACCGTGGGCCATTAAAACGTCTTTCCACCAAGCCAGAGGGAAAGCTAAATCAAGCAACCCTCTCTCGTAATGGTATGGCCTTGGGAGATGGAGCAAAGCAATACGAGAACAATCAGGGAAGAGACAGCATAACCCACAACTAGATAATGGGCAGGGCAAAAAGCTCAGAGGAGACCCTCCCTAGTTTCTCGAGCTGTAAAGGAAACTGGGGTGGGTGGGATGGGGGAAATGATGTACTTTTAGACTTGTGAGACTGATGTCGGCCTTGTGGGACAAACCAGATAGAAACACGCCCAGATAAATTAATCCTACTTTATCGTACATTGTCAGAACCTCTCCAACTGCTGGCTACGACAGTCTCTTATCTCTCCGTTCCCTTGGCAGTGTCTCTTTTCCCAGTCTCCCAAGGTCATTCTCACACACCATTACATCTCTAGACAGATGTCTCTCTTTACCAAGCGGAGAACTCCACTCTACGCCTGAAATTAATTGCTTTAATTGCCCATGTAAAGCATGTGTCCTTTCCTTTGGTAGCTATGGATGGGTGTTTTTTTCCCCCTTTTTCTTTTTAATCAGCCACCAATAAATAAATCCCTCTTGTTAGGCAACTGACAGGAGGATGGTCAAAGAAGCTCCGAAACAGATTTGGGGGCTGATCATCTAGGAACGTAGGCTTTTTTTTTTCCTGCACTCCCACCTGGAGCAGAAACAGGGTCCTTTCTCCACCCCCCCTCCCACATCTTCTCCTGCAGCTGTTGGAGGCAAGAACATTAGCTGTTAAAAGTGATCCCATCAAAACCTGCAGAAGAACAAGACTGAGGTTTGTAGGAAAGTTGGAGGGCGGAGGAAGAGGAATATATCTCTGGGGTGGAGGGGTGTTTCGAAGAAAGGTGGCACTCTGGAACAGGCCATCCAAGTGTGAATTTCCAGATGGAGAGGAAGAGAGACGATGGAAAGATGTTGGCATAGCAATAGCAATAGCCCTTAGACTTATATACTGCTTCACAGTGCTTTACAGCCCTCTCTAGGGGGTTTTACAGAGTCAGCCTCTTGCCCCCAACAATCTGGGACCTCATTTGACCCACCTTGGAAGGATGGAAGGCTGAGTCAACCTTGAGCCTGGTGAGATTCGAACTGCCAAATTGCAGGCAGCTGGCAGTCAGCAGAAGTAGCCTGCAGTACTGCAACTCTAACCCCTGCGCCACCAGCCAGTTTTCATGGGTCATTCCTCGAAGGGCAGCATTTTGGTACCGTGGAGAGCGCCATGAATGATGGTTTTGGATTCTGGCTTTTGGATTTAAGATGGAAGATGGTTTTAAGATTTTAAGATTTGAGATTTAAGATTCAAGATTTGGAAAGTGACAAGTGCCCTCCCAGATCCATCCGTGGCCATTCTCCTACCTGTGAATAAATCAAATCCAGGGTAACCTAAATGGATCAAGGAAGTTATCTGATGGTTATTTTAAAGGGAACAAAATCAACCATAAAGAGTCAACCCTCCTTGTGATGAGACCTCCTTAACAGATGGCGATTCTCCTAGTATGCTGTACTGTTTGTTCCCTCCACCCCACCCCCACTCTTGCATTAAACAAAAGACAGAGGGAAATAACAATTCCTTTGTGACTAATCCAACTCACACAGAGAGCACAATCCCTCGCTGGGTTTCTTCTTAACTAGTATATCAGCGCTCTGCATGGCATTGGGATGGATCAAACCATCGCTAAGAACTAATGTCTTCCTTTCCTTCACAGTCCGCAGAACAGAAGCACTAAAGTTAATGAAATAAAATAAAAGAAGTTAATCTTTGACGGATTCCCACACTTCTTTTTTCTTTTCTTTTTAAAATAAGGTACATCTCGAATCTATTCTATCATCAAAACCGAGGAAAATCTTTCTGGAGCCCATTCTGGAGCCAAGGATATATCTTTCCCAGTTCTCCTTCTCCCCCTTCTGCCAGATAAATTTTCCCCAAGCTGATTTGCTGTAGAATAGAATAACAGAGTTGGAAGGGGACCTTGGAGGTCTTCTAGTCCAACCCCCTGCCTAGGCAGGGAACCCTACACCACTTCAGACAAATGGTTATCCAACATCAACACAACAATCAGCACAACAATCCTCTGGGGTGGTACAGGGGGAGAAAGGATGAATGGCCCAAGGCGACCAGAGATGTTGAGAGAGAATCACTCACTCTTCCCAGTTTTGGGCCGTCAAGGCTCGTGGGCTCCGTGTCCCATCATCCTGAATTGGTGAACTGAGCTGGAACTCATTCTCACATGTCTTCATCTCTTAAAACTCCTTCACCTCCCAACACACGAACAGACTTCACGTAGCTTTCAATGGGAAACTGTGAGAATCCTAGACCAAGCCAAGCCCCCACCCCCTCCAAAAAAGGTAGAGAATTCCTGGAATCTTGCATGGAGATCACAGCCATCCACAGGCAAACTGGCTCAAATAACATCTACAGATGTTCAAAAGAGGCAATCAAAAAGCCAAAAAAAAGAAGTGAACAATACCCCAATCAAGGAATTGCCAGGGCAGAAAAACAAGCTAACAGTAAATCTAATCTAATCAAAGAACCACCTACAAGGCTCCCATCCATACTGAAAGGGAAAGAATCTCCTTTATTTATAGGAGATCAAAGCCCATTCCTTCCAGCACTGATGATGTTACCTAGTTAGGTCACGAAATGTCTGCAAGGAAACCACCAAGGATCTCACACTCTTCCTCCTTTTCCACTTCACAAACCCCACTCCCTTCTGGCACTGATGATGTTAACCTATTTGGGTCATGAAATGTCTGCAAAGAAACCACCAAGGTCTGAGGGCACCAAGCCCCCTGCACAGTCTCAAAATCACTCCAGTCTTTTCAGCCTGCAGTCAATCTGTTTTCAAAGGGGTGATTCTAACCTCCTCCCAGTCCCTTGGTGATGCGTTTCATTTACCCATCAGTAAAGGGCTGTGTGTGTGTGTGTGTGAGAGAGAGAGAGAGAGAGAGACAGAGACAGAGAGACAGAGAGAGGGACAGGGAGAGAAAGAGAGAGAGAGAGAGAAGGAGAGAGAGAAAGAAGACAATCAGTTCCTTCTTAAGACTTTAGCTATTGCCTGTGTGATCAAAAGATTGCCTTGACGAATGCATGCGGGTATTTAAGACATTGAAGAAGATTAATAGTGTTTATCCAGAGGGTTTTGTGTGTGTGTGTGTGTGTGTGTGTGTTCTTTTGAAGGCAGGAAGAAACAGAGAGGGTTAAGGCCCTTTGCAAAATAACTCTGCCCAAGGATCATTGATAAAGGGACAACCCTGAAAAGTTAATTGGATCAGACAAATAATCAGTCCTTCAATGCACCTTTGGAGTTCATGTGCTGCTGACCACAACTGGTGTACAGCTGTCTAAATGCTTTTCTGCCAAACGCAGGGCAAACAACAAGAGGAATTTTGCGTGCTTGTGACGCATGGGCAAAGACACTTAGGCTTAGCACCATTCCAGGCTCCAGTCTGGTTTATTTTTTCTTTTCTTTTGCAGAAAACAATAATAATAATCATAACAACATCAAGGCGACTGTTTGTTGGTGTGTGTGTGTGTGTGTGTATGCATGCCCGAAAGACTTGTTGGCTGCACACAACTCCCCAATGTCCACCCCTCTCTACCCACTGATTTGATTTCATGAAAGACTATTTCCTGGAGTTCTGTCAAACAGGCTATTACCTGAGACTGACCTTTCTGGGTTTTTTTTTAAAAATATTATTATTATTATTATTATTATAAATCTTTCCAAATTAACATCGGAGGAGACTGAACGAAAGAAAACCAACGAATATGAATAG
>CM019157.1:8648230-8687694 GCA_009733165.1 Naja naja
ATCCAAATTTTGATCATGTGGCCATGGGGGTACTGTAACAGTTGTCAGCCTGAAAAACAGTCGTAAGTCACTTTCTCCAGTAACTTCAAACAGTCCCTGAACAAATCATTGTCAGTCGACAGGTTACCAGTATCATTTATTTGTCCAAATTTCCAGACTGGAAAACCTTAGGGGGGAGGGGAGGGGAATGGCAAAGTAGGGCGAGTTTCTCCAAAACTTCTGGAAAGCAGAATCCAGTCTTGTCTGGCTGGGGATGCAAGTCGGAGTCAGCATTTTTCTAATTCTCTCTTATGCAAATGCTTACAGCTGCTTACAAGTCGGCGCGAGAGAGAGAGAGATGCTGTCTTGGAGCTGACTGTCTAAAAACAAAAATACCCTAACCAAAGACAAGTGGGCCGGACAGGAGCTGGGGACGGAGGGAGGGAAGCCACGAATGTCAGAGGAAGATCAAAGGAGTTGAAAAGAATCTTTTGAAGGTTTAGGAAAGACCTTTCGAAGGACAGGCGAGGTTTGTCCCAACCGTATCAAAGCGCCCTTCGAGGCTTCGGATAGGTTTAGCCAAGAATATCAGAAGGCAGGATGAGGAGAAGCAACGGATGGAAACAAATCAAGGAACCTAGAAATAAGGAGGAACTTCCTGAGTGGGAAAATGTAACCAGTGGAGCAGCTTGTATCCAGAGGTTTTGGTGCTCCATCACGGGAGGTTTAAGGAGAGACTGGACAGACATTTGATGGGAATGGGAAAGCGGGGGATGGACTAGAAGACCTCCAAGGTCCCTTCCAACTCTGTTATTCTACAACCCCAGATCAATTAACCAGTGGAACTGCTTGCCACCAGAAGTCGTGGGCGCTCCATCACTGGAGGTTTTCAAGAAGAGACCGGACAGACATTTGTATAGAAAGGGAGAGGGTCCCCTGCTTGAACAGGGGAGGGATTGGACTGGATGATCTCTAAGTTCCCTTTCAGCCCTAGGACTCAACGATACCTAAGTTGCACTTGAAGCTTTCATTTTTGCCTCATCTTCCCCATCTTTGCTCCTTCTAAACTGGACTAGAAGAAGAGGAAGAAGGAGGAAGAAGAAGAAGAAGAAGAAGAAGAAGAAGAAGAAGAAGAAGAAGAAGAAGAAGAAGAAGAAGAAGAAGAAGAAGAAGAAGAAGAAGAAGAAGAAGGTTTTAACTTTAACATACAAAGTCCTACATGACATGGGTCCTTATTACTTAAGGGAGAGACTGCTGCCGACATCGAATACTAACCGCCCTGTAAGTCACAGACAGGGACTCCTTGAGGGTCCCATCAGCTGGGCAATGCCGGCTGGCGGTCCCCGACGACGTGCCTACTCTGTCATGTCCCTGGAACCAACTTCCCTGGGGCTCCGCTTGGCCCCTGACCTCCGCACCTTCCGCCATGACCTGAAGACCTGGTTATTTGACCAATCGGGCTGTGACCCATGGGTGGGATGGTTTTAAATTTTGGTGGATTTTTAAGTTTTGTATTAATTGGGACCATTAGTTTAATTCTTTTTTAAATATTTATTGTGTTTGTTTTATTGTAAGCCTTAGTCTTGGAGATGGGTGCATATAAGTCCCATTAATTAATTAATTAATTAATTAATTAAGAAGAAGAAGAAGAAGAAGAAGAAGAAGAAGAAGAAGAAGAAGAAGAAGAAGAAGAAGAAATAATCAGGAGGAGGAAAGGGAGCGAGGGGCTGATCTGTCTCTTTCTGTTTATGAAGTGTGTCTTCTTAGCCTTTGAATCATACGGAAATGTGGTTTCAATTTTCTCTGTGATTTGAGGATCAAGAGATGCCAATATATATTTTTCTCTGTCAACGTTTTATTTCATCTGGAGTCTGCCGAAGTTCACCAAAGCCATCCAGGCTGGGAGAGGTTATTATTGTCTGTGTTCATTACTCTTCAGCTGGAGTGACGTTGTGTGTGTGTGTGTGTGTGTGTGTGTGTGTGTCTTTGTCCGTGCGATGGGGCTGTTTAGCCTCTTCGACAGAAAGAGGAAAAATGGGGACACACACAATGCAGAATAACAGAGTTGGAAGGGACCTTGGAGGTCTTCTAGTCCAGCAGGAGAACCTATGCAATCTCAGATAAGTGGCTGTCTACTTTCTTCTTAAAAACCTCCCGTGATGAAGTACCCACCACCTCTGAAGGCAAAGCTGTTCCACTGGTTAATTGTCCCCACGGTTAGGAAGTTTCTCCTTAACTCAGGTTGCCTCTCTCCTTAATTAGTTTCCATCCATTGCTTCTTATCCTCTCTCCTGGGGCTTTGGAGAACAGGTCAAACCCATGTTGCCATTTTCTCCTCATTCTTCCCCCTCCTCCCTGCAAACTCCACTCCTTCTAGCACTGATGGTGTTACCTAGTTTGGTAATGAAATGCCTGCAAGAAAACAACCCAGCTCAGAGGGCACCAAGGACCCCGCATTACAGAGAATATATTTGTTGACGGGCCCTTCTTTGGGAAGCAATGCCCCATAAATGCCTACTCCAAAACTTATTGTTGACTGCGATGCAAGACCAAGCTAGCAATTAATATTTGCAAAGCTGGACTCCCCGGTGTTGATTCTCTCCGCTAACGGATTATTGTAGTTCCCCAACATCGTCTCTAAGTTCAGTGGCGTTGCCTGCCTGGAGTTCTTATAATAAAACACCCTCCTTTCCCCCAGCTGTGCCATCGCTGTTTCTAAGTACCTGACACTCAAGCTTTCAAAGAGGGAAATAGCCAGTCAGAAGGAAGGGATTAAATGGGATGTATAATGTGGGAGCAATTTGCAAAAAAAAAAGAGTCTCTCTCAAAAAAGACCTGTCGGTCTTGCAGAGACAGAAACAAAGGTTTTGTGTGTGTGTGAGAGAGAGAGATGGGGAAGAACTGGACAACGAGGGAGAGAGAGAGATGAAGAAGAGTACAAATGGGCAATTAGCTCCTTATGTGATGTAATAATGCATGAAAAAGGTTGTGAAGGGTGATGGGTCTTTTCTGAAGTCCCTGGAGGTGGCTTTGCCCTCGACATCTCTCTCTCTCTCTCTCTCCCCGCTCTCTCTCCCCTTCTCCCTTTCTCTTTCCCCTCTCTCTGTCTCTCCATCTCTCTGTCTCTGTCTCTCTCTCTTCATACCATTTGATCTCCATTCCATCAGGTCTTAAAGGGCTGATGTCGTGGACAAGAGTTTAGCATTCTGGTGGCCTTCCATGAGTTCATGGGAGGCTATTGCTTCCACTTGTTTGATGACGCATTGGAGGCAAGTCATTCAGCTCCTTGATGGAGACCAAGCGTTAATAACGCTTCAGGCCGCGCACGCTTTCTAAGCTAGCAACACGAGTCCTTCAGCTTCAATGTCTGGCGTGCTACCGAAGCTCTCTCCTCTCAACCTCATTATCAAAAGTGGCTCCTTGGCATTCCTCTCTTGCGTTTTCCCAGAACTCGGTTCCTTGCTCGCTGATGAAACCAAGCTAGCTGATTACTTGATAGCTTTCTCTCTCAGATCTGTGACTTTATGGGACTTGCGCAGGGGTGAAGAATGGGGAAAGTTGCGTCCCCCCACTTTATGAGCAGGGAGGCTATTTTGAGAAAAGGAGCAGCATCCAACACTGGGGGGAGTTTTTTGACAGGGTTTTTTCCCCTCCTTCCTCCATCATCTTTCCCTGCTAAGAAGAACCGGGTTCTGTAGATTCAACCTTGGTGAAGGGCCTTGGTGGTGCAGGCTGTTAAATGCCTAGCACTTAGTTCCAGCTGCCTGTAATTAGTGCAGGCTCGAATCCCAGCAGGCTCAAGGTTGACTCAGCCTTCCATCCTCTTGGGGTAGGTAAATTGAGGACCCAAGATTGTTGGGGGCAATAAGCTGACTTTGTAAAAATGCCGCTTAGTAATAAGCAGGCATATACAATGGAGCTATTGCTGAGCACATTGGGTTGTGCTCCAAAATTGTAAGCAGCCTGAGTCTTCGGAGAAGGGCGGGATATAAATATGAATTTTAAAAAAAAAAACCCAGCTGTCCATCTGAGCAATTAACCACCAAGGATCAAAGAATCTGATGTTCTTTGCCCATAGCTTGCTTGCTGCTGGGTTATTCCACCACTGAAATGTCAAAGGGCAGATATCAGTCTGGTCACATCACCAAATCTGGGACAAAGTGGCTCTCCTTTCTTCGCCCGCCTTCACCCCTCCCTCAAACTTTCTAAATCGCTGTAGCCTTTTCAAGAACCTCATTATAAGCCATTATGTATTAATTTTCACTTCTTTCCCCTTGCCTTAGAGGGCCTGTCGTCAGCCAGAAAAGGGGAGATATCAATATTTTAAATGAATTAATTCCCCATTCTTCAGCCCTGCACGAGTCATATAAATCTGCATATATCTCCAAAATGGATTAGGCTGTTAACCATTTGCATTATTTCAGGGGCAACTAGGAAGGTGATTTTGTAGGTTCAGGGGGTATTTCTCTTGAACACAGAGGTGCTGGAGTTAAGCTTTATGGATAAGCAGCAACATCATATGTGTCTCTCTGTGTGTGTATACAGTGGGAGGGAGGGAGGGAGAGAGAGGGAGAGAGAAAGAGAGGTAGAGATAGAGAGAGAAATAGAAAGATAGATATAGATTATTGTCATGCCCCTGCCGAAATCTGATTTGGAGGGGGAGGCCGAGCAGCTGACAGGGAGTGGGAGTGTGGCTCCACTGGCTGTGGAAGAAACGGGGGAAGGGCAAAGTCCGGCTGGGCAGAGCAGGGGAGACGGAGAAGAAGGGAGAGGGGGCTCAGAGGAAGACCCAGGCCCACCCCCTCTTCATCCTAGGTCACGCAGGGAGGAATGGAGAAGAGAGCAATGTGGGTTGTGCGTGGTTTATGGGGGAGGAAAGGGCCCTGATTCCCTTCATTAGCTGCAGCTGGGAACACAGTGTTTAAAAAGGGAAGCTGTGCACAGCAACTTGTTGGGAACAAATTGTGAATTATCTGGTATCTTTGAGGCTTGTCTGTGTTCCTGGTGTCCTCCCAACTGTGTGTGTTTTGCTGGGCTTTCAAGTCTGCAATTCCTTCTCCTGCCCTGTCAAGTTAATTACTGCAGTGTGGTTTGTGTGGATTTTTATTTACAGTCTGTATGTACTTTGTTTTCAGACTGAATTTCCTCCACTTAAAGACTGTTCCTGGGAGAGTTTTTCTCCAGCTGAAGGTAACCTGGACATTGGGACAAAGTTGGAGATAATTAAAGGGATTCTTCTTTCTTATTTGACTCTGTTGCTTTTGTGCTACACCCCGGGTCATCACAGATACAGATAGATAGATAGATAGATAGATAGATAGATAGATAGATAGATAGATAGATAGATAGATAGATGATCGGGATACAAATGAATAGAAGATTGGAGAAATGTATTTATAAGACTTAGATAAAGCACCTCCAAGAAATATTTCGCTCAGCCTTTTCAAATGAAACATCCCTTCAGAGATCTGGGCAGGCTTAAAGATCTATCTGGCCACATCTTGGCTTATCTTGTCACGAGTTAGGTATCAATGTTTTCTTCCCATAAATCTGGAGTTATGTGGGTTTTTTTTTTAAAGAAAGATTGGTAACTTCCTGACGAAGAAGTCTTGAAGGATTCTCATGAAAACAGCTATGTCAGCAGAGAGTAGTAAATTTTGGGGGAAGGATGGAGCTAACTCAGAGCAAGGAAGGAACACGAAAAAAACATTATACTCTGGCCACTTGTAACACCCCTGACTGTCTGGTTTTGATTTCATAGACTCTGCTGGCCATAAATTAATGGCGAGAGATTTTCAAAGGCTTTTTGTGCATGGTAAGAGTGGGGAACGGTCTGTCATGGCTCCTTGTTAGGCTGCCATTATAATGCCGCTTAATTGGAAAGGCATTAATATTGACAGCCTGGTGACAGATGTCCAGAATCTCCTTGCCTGCTCTGGTTTGATAGAGCTTGAATAATGGACCAAATATGATAGATTAGAAACATTGGGAAAAAGCCCATTCACAAAAGTCCATAATTATTGGTCTAACCTGACAATTAATGGAAGAATCTCAAAGCAGCAAAAGAGGAGGTCTTTTTAAAAAAATTATCCTCTCGTGTTGGTTTTTCATGAGGTACCTTCTCTGTGAATTGGGATGTTGAAGGTTGTTTGTGTCATGTCAGATGGCGAGACACCGAGCAGGTGCTAATAGAGACATATTTTGAGTCCCAAGTTAGCCTAGTTGACTTGGAAATCAAGTTTAATCAAGGCAAATTATTTTTAGCATAATAATTGATGGTTTGATCCAACAGAAGTCTTTTTGCCTTCTTGGGTTTTTGTTAGGTTCTTCTTGGGTTCTTATGAAGTTCTTCTTGGGTCCTTGTCAAGTTCTTCTTGAGTTCTTGCTAGGTTTTTTCTTTGGTTTTTGTCAGGTTCTTCTTGGGTTCTTATGAAGTTCTTCTTGGGTTCTTATGAAGTTCTTCTTGGGTCCTTGTCAAGTTCTTCTTGGGTTCTTGCTAGGTTTTTTCCTTTGGTCTTTGTCAGGTTCTTCTTGGGTTCTTATGAAGTTCTTCTTGGGTTCTTGTCAGGTTCTTCTTGGGTTCTTATGAAGTTCTTCTTGGGTTCTTATGAAGTTCTTCTTGGGTCCTTGTCAAGTTCTTCTTGGGTTCTTGCTAGGTTTTTTCCTTCGGTCTTTGTCAGGTTCTTCTTGGGTTCTTATGAAGTTCTTCTTGGGTTCTTGTTAGGTCTTCTTGGGTTCTTCTTAGTTTATGCAGAAATGTTCTACCTTCTTCTAAAATAACCTCAGCTCAAGATTGACTCCACCTTCCATCCTTCCGAGATCAATAAAATGAGGGCCCAGATTGTTGGCGGTGAAAGGCTGACTCTGTCAACCACTTAGAGAGGGCTGTAAAGCACTGTGAAGTGGTATATAAATCTAAGGGCTATTGCTATTGCTATCTAAAGTGCCTTTGACACATGCGTTTGGAAGCTTCCCCTCCTTGTAGATGTTTTTGGAATGAAGGTTTAGGCTGGGAGGGAAGAGGAGGAGGTAACTCTGCTTAAGTCTTGAAGACAATCTCTCTCTCTCTATTTCTCTGCGACTCATGCACTATGAATTGACAAAAAAGACAGAAGGAAGAGGGGGAAAAAAAACCTTCTTCTTGTCAGCTACCTCTGATTTCTTTCCAGCCTTCTTGGGCATGCTGGCATTGGATTTACAAATTGGAAATCATTAATAATTCTAACCAGGCTGTGATAAATCTGAGATCATTCTCTATGAACCTGGACACCATTTCATAAATCAAAAAGATTACTTAGGAATTTTTAAAAATCTGACGTCAAAATGTCACGGTTACTAATGGTTTTTGTAGATCGCGTCTAGTGATGTATCATTTATCTGCTCTATATCTAAAATGTGACACCAGGGCAGGAGAGACAGAGAGAGACAGAGAGAGATCTTTAATATCATGAATACATTTGAGCCCATAATAAAGGTATTAACAGCGCAAAGCTCTGACATTACACTTTAGACTTCGGGCTGATTTAACACTATTGTTACTGACTTAATCACTTCCTTCTCAAATCCCAAAAGACCAGAACGTGGCATTTACTGCCTTATCTGACACCTGCCTACTCCCAAGAAAGTAACATTACATTCTATGGGACTTAGCAATAGCCCTTAGACTTATATGCCGCTTCACAGTGCTTTTACTGTCTTCTTTAAGTGGTTTACAGAGTCAGTCTATTGCTCCCCCACAACAATCTGGGTCCTTGTTTTACCAACCTTGGAAGGACGGAAGGCAGAGTCAACCTTGAGCCGGTTGAGAATCGAACTGCTGGCAGTGGGCAGTGAGTAAGCCTGCAATACTGCATTCTAACCACTGCACTGTGAAGGGAGGAAGGAAGGAAGGAAGGAAGGAAGGAAGGAAGGAAGGAAGGAAGGAAGGAAGGAAGGAAGGAAGGAAGGAAGGAAGGTCATGAATACACGCTAGTTGCCAAGGGCCCAAATTTTGATCACATGACCCATAGGGCTGTGATGCAAGATGTGGCCATAAGTCAGTTTTGTTCAGTGCTGTTGCTAAACGAATTGTAACTCCAGGGTTACTGGTACCAGTTGCCTCAACTTAATTTCCTCACCCTGCCTAAGGGTCGAAGTGGCCCCTTAGAGCTGATTCACGGTCTGTTGCTTTCTAGCCCGGCGCCCTTAACCACTAGGTCAAACTGCCTCTGCCTGTCTAAATATCTGTTGCAAAGCTGTTCCTGGCCCACCAGGTGAAGCTCCAAGTTGGCTGTTGTCCTCCTTTCTCCTCCACTTGGACGTCTCTTTCGGAGAATTTCATTATCTCCGTACTGCCAAGGTCAGCTCGTCCATATTTCCTTTTTAGCATTGCAAAGGGAATTCACGGTGACGCTGGTATAATAGACCAGAAAATGCCCACGCTGGGAGTGATGGCAAATCAATAAAAACTCATCAACTCAACCTTTCCCTCCTTACCTACTTGAAGGGCTAGTTGCAGTGTAGTACAAACTGTCTCAGGGTTGGTAATTTACTCATGGATAGATCTCCCTCACTACCCTCTCCTCAACCTCCGGGGTCACTTGTGGGTGTATTTTTCCATCTATTATTTTTTTTAGCCTCTTTGGGTTTAAGTTTGCTTGGGTGTGTGCATTTAAGAGGAGAGTAAAGCAAGGAAATTCCCAAATGTGATGGGTATGATCTAGCATCGTGGATTTTCCTTTCCAAGGAGGATGAGACAGAAGGATCAATCTTTCTTTCTTTCTTTCTTTCTTTCTTTCTTTTCTCTCTCTCTCTTCTTTCTTTCTTTCTTTCTTTCTTTTTCTTTCTTTCTCTAACCTAACCCTTTCTAAAATCAAGGATGGCAGCTGAAATTCAAGGAGGATGCAGACAGAAGGATCAATCCGTCTTTCTTTCTTTCTTTCTTTCTTTCTTTCTTTCTTTCTTTCTCTCTCTCTCTCCCTCTCTTTCTTTCTTTCTTTTTCTTTCTTTCTTTCTCTAACCCTAACCCTTTCTAAAAATCGAAGGATGGCAGCTGAAATTCAAGGAGGATGCAGACAGAAGGATCAATCCGCCTTCCTTCCTTCCTTCCTTCCTTCCTTCCTTCCTTCCTTCTTTCTTTCTTTCTTTCTTTCTTTCTTTCTTTCTTTCTTTCTTTCTTTCTCTAACCCTAACCCTAAAAATCAAAGGATGGCAACTGAAATTCAAGGAAGATGCAGACAGAGGGATCCATCCATCTTTCTTTCTTTCTTTCTTTCTTTCTTTCTTTCTTTCTTTCTTTCTTTCTTTTCTTTCTTTCTCTCTCTTTCTCTTTCTCTTTCTCACTCTCTTTCTTTCTTTCTCTTTCTCTTTCTCTCTCTCTCTCTCTTTCTTTCTCTTTCTCTTTCTCTCTCTCTCTTGCTTTGTCTTTCTGTTTGTCTTTCTCTCCCCCGCTCCTTTCTCCTTTCCCTTTCCTTCCCCCTCGTTTCATTGCCCAACTAGGTAACATCATCAGTGTTAGAAGGGAATGCAGTTGGAAGAGGAGGAGGAGGAGGAGGAGGGGGCGGGGAGATGGTTGGGTCTTTGGTACTCTCTGAGCATGGTTGTTTTCTTGCAGACATTTCAGTACCCAATTAGGTAATATCTTCAGTACTAGGTGAGAGTGAAGTTTGCAGAGTGGAAAAGGAGGAAGAGGGGGAGGGCTATGGGGTCCTTGGCACTTTCTTGAGTTTGGGGGATTTCTTGCAGATGTTTCATTACTCGATTAGGTAACATCATCCATGCTAGAAAGCAGTGGGGTTTGTTCTTAGTTTATATACAATTCCTTCTAGCATGGGTGATGTTACCTAGATGGGTAATAAAACACCTGCAAGAAAAACCACTAAGATCAGAGACCAGTAGGACACTAAACACAGGGTTGCATTTTTGTGTTGTGTATGTGAGACTGTTGTGAACATCTTCTGCTAACATCCTGTTGACCCAGTCAGGTAGAATTAGGCTAGGGGACTGCGGGACAAGATTCCGATTTGGTTCTTCTTTCTGTGTCAAATCTCCTCTTTCTTAATTCCTCTGGATAAAATTTAAGGAAAGAGTGCCATTAATAAAATGGACGTTTGCTCACCTCTTCTGCAATTTATGATTAGATGGTGGCTAGAGGTCAGGGTGGAGGAAGCATATTGATCTGAAAACCATATTGTGGATGATTGGGGCATTTCAATTTTTATTCCAGCGATAATTGGCTAATAAATATCAGACATACATTCTCTTCCCCGCTCGAAGTCGAGTGTTTATGAAATGAATTTCCCTCCCCACTTTCTCCCCTCCGCCCCCCAATGCAGTCATTTGATATTTCTCTAGAGCGCAGAAGCTACAGGAACGTGCAAAGCAGCAGCCAGCGGTTGATTTCATTCTGTGCCAAAAGATTGCACAATTTGCACAATTTTAAGGTGGGGATTGATAGCTGGGAGAGTAGAAACGCGAAGCCCAATGCAACAGAAAGGGTATTATTTTAATAGTTTCCCCCATCATTTTTATTTCCTGAAATTGAGAAATAAAAAATCCAGGGGAGGGGAGGGGAATGACTGACCCTGGGTTGATTATTATTATTATTATTATTATTATTATTATTATTATTATTATTATCATTATTAAATCTTTAGTGAGATTCACAGCCTTTGGGGCTGTTTGGTAGCTCAACAGCTCGAATCCTAACCAAGGACCTAGGAACTGTCCAGGTAGCATCGGAGGATATAAGCTGTTCCAAGTAGGGTGGTTTTTTGTGGAATCAGGGTGTTCAAGTCTGATAAATTCAGGATTTCCAAATAGCAAGGTAGCCCTTTAGGTATCCCTCCAAGGGCTCCAATCACAATTGGGATAACACACGGTTTCTTTTTCCAAAGTCGCTCAACTTCAATTTGTAAGTCCCGATACTTTGTGATTATTGCTGTTGTTGTTGTTGTTGTTGTTGTTGTTATATGGCTGCTTTTGACACCAGAAAATCCATTCTGGTGTACCATGCTCTTTGCAACTGTTGGGTTCAAAGACTTATATGCTGCTTTACAGTACTTCACAGCCCTCTCTAAGCGGTTTACAGAGCCAGTATATTGCCCCCAACAATCTGGGTCCTCATTTGACCCACCTTGGAAGGATGGAAGGCCAAGTCAACCTTGAGCCTGGTGAGATTCAAACTGCCAAATTGCAGGTAGCCAGCAGGCAGCAGAAGTAGCCTGCAGTACTGCGTTCTAACCACTGCGCCACCGTGGCTCAACTTCCCTCAAAAACCCAAATTCCAGTAGACAGAAGTTCCCTGAAGTCCAAACGCTCGGAAAAGTAAACCTCTTGTCCCGGACACCAACCCAAATCTTTTCCCTTTTGTGTTGCATCCCACACTAGCCTGACTCTTTGACTTCATTAAAGCCACACGCTCTTTCTTGATACAAGGGGGGCATGAAAAGAGCCATTGATTTTAAGTCCATCTTGTGATGGATGAGATACATCTATGACTATTTGCTGACCTAATACTCAAGCGAGATGCTAACTTGATGAGATAAACCTTTGCATGAAGTTAAAGCACTTCATATCGGGTGATAATGGTGGTGCCACCTGGATATATTGTCCCACCAAGGGTGACTTTCTAATCCCATTATAAGCAGGAAGAAAAGGGAATGGGAAAAGACCCAGCTGTATATTTTTCTCCTAGGAAATGACATCCCTGTATCATTCATAGGGGTTGCAACCTGAGAGAGGCATGGCAGTATCGCTCTCAGAATTTCTGAATCCTGGACAATGTTGGCTGGGGCTTATGGTCCTTGCAATTCACAACATCTGGAGGTTGGGTGTGCTGAGCCTAGATGTAAGAGAAGGACAGGCAGAGTCTGGGGGTGGAGTGAAGAGAGGAATCAGCCTGGAGTCATGACGTTGCCACAAGCGGTGTAACTCCAATCCCTCTTAATTCCGTTAACCCTTACTTAGCATCAACTTAGTGTTGACTGTGAGTTGACTAGAGTCTTGTATGTGGGCATAAGCAGTGAATCAGCTTAACTGGAACTTATTGTGAGGTTCGTTTGTGCGATTCTGATTCTTTGGATTTGACATTAAATTCCCCTTTGTATGTTTCTTTACATGGCTTTTTTGAATTATTTTTGCCCAAGGTCAAGATGACATGAGTTGCCATCTCCGATACAAGATGATTCGGAAAACCACGACCCTTTCCTTTTAGCCAATCCCTTCCCTTAACCTGTTTACCCATTAAGTGCACAATCTAGACATTAATCAACTGCATTCCTGGGTTGATAACACATAGAGCTACTTCTAAACCCTGAAAGGAAGTGAACAAGAACATCAATAGAGACGTGATCCAAATATTAGGCATAAAGAAACACCATTGGTTCTCTTCTCTTCTCTTCTCTTCCCTTCCCTTCCCTTCCCTTCCCTTCCCTTCCCTTCCCTTCCCTTCCCTTCCATTCCCTTCCATTCTATTCTCAATAAAGAATTCTACTCTATTCTACTCCACTCCACTCCACTCCACTCCATTCCATTCTATTCTATTCCTTATTCTGTTCTAGTCCTTATTCTGTTCTAGTCCTTATTCTATTCATCCTTATTCTGTTCTGTTCTGTTCTGTTCTATTCTATTCTATTCCATTCCTATTCTACTCTACTCTATATTTTATTCTATCCCCTTCTCTCCCCTCTTCTCCCCTCTTCTCTTCTCTTCTATCCCCTGTTCTCTTCTCTTCTCTTCTCTTCTCTTGTTCTGCATTCTGTGTTTTTTTGTGCTTTGATGTGGCTTGTTTTCATATGATCTCTTTGGAATTGCTGAGGCTCCTGTGTTGAGTCCACAGTGTTGAGGGGAGACCATCTCCTTTGACCTGGCTGCTCTCTGCAGGTAGAGATGTCAGCTGGCCTTGTTGGGTACAAAGTCTTGGGACCCAACAATCCCTCAACTAAGGGGAGAGATTTTCATCTCCTGTTCTTCTCAACACCCACCAATCCAGCTGGGGCGGATTCTAGGAGCTGAAATGTTCCCTGTCTAGAAATGAAACCAGGTTGGCCAAAGTTAATATATGGCCTTTCCCCCACCTTTTTCCCAGAAGTCTAGCTTCTGGGCACAGCCTCCTCTGACCCCATCCACTGCTTCCTGACCTCTATCCCCCCCCCTCTTTCCGTCTTTCCCCCCTGGAATCGATCACTCTCCACGCTCTGCTACATATTCATCAGGAGTAAAGCCATTTGACCTCAAGGGGGCTTCCACCACAATCTCTAGATTGGCAAAGTTTCTGCTATTTACTGAGCAAATGATGTTACATCTATATTAATCAAGCCGGAAAGGTCTAGGAAGTTCAGCGTCTCTATGGTGGAAAATCATCCCCTCCCCTCCGCGCACAGACATCCCTGTCATATAAGAATGATAATAATAAAAACCCTTTCCCGTTTAATGAAACAAAGAGCAGACACCAAGAAAAGCAGAAGATCTGATATCATGAGGTTTGTTTTTTTTTCCTTTTCCTTTTTCAAAGAGCAACTGGGCTTTCTTAGTTTTTTGCTTGAAGACGTTTTGCTTCTCATTCAAGAAGCTTTTTCTGTTCTGACCATTCAGTTGCTGTTCAGCTCAGTCAGAACTGAACTAGAACTCCCAGTCTCCCAGTTTCTAGCTTGACACCTTAACCCTGACCATGAATTGGCTCTCTGTTGGCATTTACCTCTGGGTATAAACCTACACAGGGATGCAGTGGCTCAGACGCTGAGCTTGTCGATCAGGAAGGTCGGCAGTTCGAATCCCCAGCGCCGCGTGACGGAGTGAGCTCCCGTTCCTTGTCCCAGCTTCTGCCAACCTAGCAGTTCGAAAGCACGTAAAAAATGCAAGTAGGAAAATAGGGACCCCTTTGGTGGGAAGGGAACAGTGCTCCACGTGCCTTCAAAGGCATTTAGTCTTGCCGGCCACACAACCAAGGAGACGTCTTCGGACAGCGCTGGCTCTTCTTTGGCTTTGGAACAGAGATGAGCAGCACCCCCTAGAGCTGGAAATGACTAGCACAGGTGTGCAAGGATGGGAACATTTTACCTTCACCTATAAACCTACAAGGTTCTAGTTTGTATGTAGTTGAAATGCCTGCTTGGGAAAACAACCAGGAAAGTTCAATTTTAAAACTGTTATAAATCAATGTTCTGAATTCATGAAGTTCATAATTAATAACCACGTTAATGGACTTAAATGCCCCCCTTCTTTCTCTCTCTCTCTCTTTTATTCCAGTCCAAAATTGCTTCCAGTCCACTGAAAAGCAGCTGTAAATTTGAAACGGGCGCAAAAGTGTATAAAGTGAACCAATATTAACAAAACATTGATTTTTCTATTTAGTTTTATGCACATTTATTAACTAAAGCACTCGGAGAAGTGGGCCTTTAGACGTTTGATTTATGCTGGGCCACCACTTACGAGTTTGTGACAAAGAAGCTTTTTCCAGCTGAATTTAGCAAATTCTACAGGAACAAAAAAAAAGGGTAAAACAACAACAAAAAAGTAATTAAGAAGTGCCAGCTGAATTTCCATGGCAGTAACTGTAAAATTTTCCCCAGGAGAAGCTGGGATTAGAATTTCATTCTCTTGTATGTGTGTTATTCTATGGTCCCATTATCGCATTCTGTTGGCAGTACTGCTGTTTTGCCAATGTGCATTCATTCTTCTGGTGATGTCACTCCAGGGTATTAAATCAGTCAAAGTTTTGCTTGATGCTTGGATGAACTTGGCTACAGGACAGGAGCACACAACTTCCAACAACTCAACAGCCCTCCCAGGGTGAACAAGTGCGGCACTCCCAAAGAGCTGAAATTCATTTTAGGATCTGCATGAATTCGTTTTCTGGGATGAAACGAATGCTTTAAATATCTACGAGCGGCATCAATAAAAGAGAATATTTGCAGCTCGGGGTGGAAATGAGGGGTCCTTGGCACTCTCAGAGCTTGGTGGTTTTCTTGCAGACGTTTCATGACCCAACTAGGTAACATTATCAGTGCTAGAAGGGAGTGGGGTTTGTGGAGTGAAAAGGAGGCCTGTGGGGTAGCTAGGTAACATCAAGGCTAGCAAGAAAACAACCAAGTTCAAAGAGCAGCAAGGATTCTTGTTATGGCAATAGCAATAGCACTTAGACTTATATAGCACTTCATAGTGCTTTGCAGTCCTCTCTAAGAAATTTAGAGAGTCTGTATCTTGCTATTGCTATTTCTATCTATCTATCTATCTATCTATCTATCTATCTATCTATCTCTCATCTATCTATCTATCTATCTATCTATCTACTCTACCTACCTACCTACCTACCTACCTACCTACCTATATATATCTGATCTGTGGCAGTTAGAATACAGTATTGCAGGCTGACGCTGCCCCACAGCCTGGAGTTTGATTCTGGCCTGCTCCAGGTTAACTCAGCCTCCCGTCCTTCCAAGGTGGGTAAAATGAGGACCCAGATTGTTGGGGGCAAGAGGCTGACTCTACAAACTGCTTAGAGAGGGCTGTAAAAGCACTGTGAAGCGGTATATAAATGCTATGGCTATTGCTGTTCCTCAGTTCTAACTGAAGGGAGGAAGAGGCTCCAAGTCAACAAAATCAAGTGGGTTCCTTTAAAGAGAGAGAGAGAGACAAAGACAGAGAGAGAGAGAGAGAGAGAAAGAGGAGGGTTGAAATTGTGAAATAAATAAAATAAATGAAGGGAAGTCCGGCCCCCGCTTTCCTCCTTTCACAGTTTACTTTGGGGAGCAAGTGACAGCCTCATCTTCGATATTTGTGCCTTGAACCCAAGTGCCAAACCACACACCCCTTCCCCATCTTTCCTGCTGAATCCGTATTATTGCACAAACACAATTAATAGCAAATTTAGAGGCAAACAACACCTGTGGCCATAACAGAGAATACTATGAGCTGGAATACAAAATCCATATATAGATTTTTTTTTTCTCCACCCCGTCTCCTCTCCCCCTCCTCCTTGTGTCTTCCTGGTTGCAAATGGCCCGCACAACTGCTGTCTTTGAGACAGTGTGTGTGTGTGTGTGTGTGTGTGTGTGTGTGTGTATGGGGGGGATAATGACACTCAGGCTGAAAAATTTATCCAGAGCTGAGGAATTTAGATCTGCTCATTAAGTGGGCCTTTTCACTAAAAATTGAGCGGCAACTACCCGCATATTCCTGAGAGCTAATGGAGGCAATCTGATCAGATACAATGGGCCACGCACAGCCGTGGTACCATTAAAGCAACGTGCCAGTTTTGGCTTCTCAAAGGTGATGGTTGTATTGTCCTTCACGACACCCTTCGCAGAGACAAAAGCGAGGATAAACAGAAAGGGATCGATAGGAGAAGATTACCAGGGCACCCAATTTCCAAGACCAGGCCATCTTAAACATGCACGCGGCGTGGTCTCCAAGGCTTTCTGTGCAGTCCTCGCATCCTGGACACCTGCTACTAATGTTGGTGCAGGTGGACCTCAACATGCAACCAGAATTGGAATCGTTAAGCTGTGGTGGCAACGAGTGAGCGGATGTGAATTTACAACCATTAGCAGAATGAGTTAGAAGGGAGTTTAGAGGTGCTCTAGTCCAGCCCCTTTCTCAAGCACGGGACCCTATACCATTCTGAACAAATGTCTGTCCAGTCTCTTTTCAAAAACTCCAGTGATGGCATACCCACAACTTCTGGATGGAAGCCGTTCCACTGATGGATTGTTCTAACTGTCAGGAAATTTCTCCTTAGTTCCAGATTGCTTCTCCCCTTGATGAGTTTCCTCCCATTGCTTCTCGTTCTTCCTTCAGGTCCTTTGGAGAAGAGGTTGACCCCCTTCTTCTCTGCGGCAGAGCCTCAAATATTAAAACACTGCTATCATGTCATTCCCAGCTCCTTTTCTTCGTTAGACTCGTCTCAAAATTGTGTTTTCCCTTGATAGTGAATGGGAAAAGCCACCGACTCTTTAAAATGATAATTTTAACAGCAAAAAGAAACGGAGATGAAGGATCACCTGATTCGGCTGGCCTCCCAAAGATCACTCAGTTGGCAGCAGGCAAGTAGAAAAGAAAATAGCTTTTCTCCTGAGAACAAAAGGAGGGGTGATCTCCAAGCTTGCTTGTTTTCTTGCAGACGTTTCATGACCCAAATAGGTAACATCAACAGAGCTAGGAGGAGTGGGGACGGAGAAGGAGGAGGAGGAGGAGGAAGAGGAAGAGGAAGGGGAGGACAACTGTGGAGTCCTTGGTGCTCCGCAAGCTTGTTTGTTTTCTTGCAAACGTTTCATGACCCAACTAGGGAACATCATCCATGCTTGAATGGAGTGGGGTTTGCTATCTGTTTATATACAGGTTGCTTGCCCTGTTGGTGTGGGTGGGAGAGGTTTTAGTGGTCCCTTGATTGAATGAACCAGTATAAATGGAGTTAACAGCACCTCTGTTTATGGAACTCTCTATGGTCCTGACGATACCTCGGCCTTAGATCTCTTTCAGGAGTGAGATGTTGTTCTTGGCAAGATACCATCATCCCATTGCCCTTCTCCCGTTCTACAAATAACAAAAGATCCTTCTCTTTTCTCATCCCCTTTTTTTCCCTGGACTCTGTATTCATTGGATTGTAGCTACGGCTGCAGCGCAACCTATCTGGAGAGCTTCAGTGAGAAAATTTGATACAACTGCATGAAACAACATGGTAGATCAACCCTCTACAAGCCATCTTATACTGCTTAAAATACTTCATATAAATCTGTGAATTTAGAGTGCTGTTTTCTTTGGGAACATAATGAAAGTTAGGATGCGCCTGTAATAAATGTGCTATTACAGAGTGCAGGATTTCTTGACGATGAGAGAGACAGAAGTGTGTGATAATTGTGTTTTTAGTCCCGGCCTCTAAATTGTGGTAAAATTACAGGAAAATTTATATGTTTCCCTCCCCTCAAAAGTAGTTCCTACAAGTCAGGTTTTTAAATCATGCGGAGCCCATGTAAACACTTGAAACTTATCTAGTAATTACTTATTTACATTGTAATTAAAATAAGTAATTAGCATACATTTGCAGAGGATTTGCATACTTGTGGGTAAAAAGAGTTCCCCAGTAGATGCAAGTAACAAGAAAAGATTTTTTGTTTTAAGCAGATCATTAAAAGAAAAAAAAGGAGAGAGACCACAGCTCCTTAGAGGCTGAAGGATCAATGATCTTGACCAAAAAAGCTGAAAAGGCCAATTCATCAGTTGCTTTTGGGTGATGCTTGAAATGTCCTGTAGCAAAAATGAAAATAAAAATCTGGAATATTACAGCGTTCCAGTGATGACCGTTTTAAATTGCCCTTTCTGCTTGCTGTGCCTCCGAAGGACAAATTGCAGGAAGCACAGACAGAAGCATCACTAAGTAAGGAAAGTTCAACATCTCCAAAAAGAGAATCTGGGATTCCTGCTCAACCCCTAATTAATTCGGTGCTTTTTAGAAGATAGAAACATGTGGCTTGTCCGATTACAATGATTTTTGCTGTTGTTGGAGGAAGGGCCTTTGGGGGAGGGCTGCTATGATTGAGGGAGGCAGGGGGAAGAAATGGATGCAGAAAGGGCCATTTTCTGGGTTCCAGAATTGTTCTTTTCCGATCTGGAAAACACCAATGTAGAATTACAGAATGAGAGAGTTGGAAGGAACCTTGGAGGTCTTCTAGTCAAACCCCTTGCACAAGCAGGAGACCCTATACCACCTCGGATAAATGGCTTCTTTCTCTTCTTGGAAAAATGGGGCACCCACAACTCCTAGAAGCAAGCTATTCCCCCTTGATGAGTTTCCCTCCGTTGCTTTTTGTCCTGCCTTCTGGGGCTTCGGAGAATGGGTTGACCCCTTCCTCTTCTCTGGGGCAGCCCCTCAGATATTGGAAGACTGCTGTCATGTCACCCTTAGTGTTTCTATTGCTTAGACTAGACCAGCCTGCAGCAAACTGATGCCCGGCCGATCCGCCCGTTCGGCTGTTCTATCCGCCCAAGGAGCCGAAGAGCGGAGGGTTCTCTTGCTCTCCCAGAAGGCTATGTGAAGTAATCTAACTTTGAATTTATATTAGTTCACACAAACACTCCATCCATGCTTTTGTTCCGCCTCGTCCAGTTTAAGAACCCATTGTGGCCCTCGAGTCAAAAAGTTTGCCCACCCCTGGACTAGACTCAAGTTGTGTTTTTCCTGGATAGCGAATGGGATCTGGGAAGGCCAGGGGAATTTCAGACTACCAAAAAGATGCGTCCAGGGATGGGCTGCTCCCGGTTCTCCCCGGTTCGGGCGAACTGGTAACTGATTTTATTGTTTTTAATGGCCTGTTCAGCGAACCGCTGAATCCCACGCCTGGCTGGCCCCACCCACTCCATCCCGCCCCTCCCAAGAGTCCCCAGGTGGCTCCTTTTGGATGCCAGGTAAGTCCAGGGCCTGCACAGAATCGCAGGCAGGGCAAAAAAACAAACCTTTGGAGGCAGAGTAGGCTGTTTTCGCCCTCCTGGCGGCTCGAGGAAAGCCTTTGGAGCCCAGGGAGGGTAAAAACGGGCCCCCACATGGTGCAGGAGGCCAACTAGGCCACGCTCAGCATGGCCACGCCCACCCAGCAACGGGGCAGAGAAAACCTTTTGCTAAACTTTCTGAAGCCCACCCCTGGATGCGTCTGCAATAAGATGAAATAATCTTTCATTTTATTTTACCATGTGGTTATTCAGGGTGCAGTGCAGGAGAGTGAATTAGACATTTGGTTCTCTGTGGAAAAAGAAACACACATGCACACACACACACACACATGCGTGTGTGTGATATATATATATATATAAAAGTAAGTTTGCTTTCAATAGTTGGATGGCAAACTTGGGGCGGGTGGGGGTGGGAGAGTGAGGGAAGGGAGGAGAATTTTTCTGCCCTGCCTCGCCTGCCTTAAAATTGCATTTAATGGAAGTTTTGGCTTTTATCTTTATTAATAGGGTCCTGCGGTATGTGTGGGAAAGGGAGCGATACCATCTAACGCCCCGGATAAAATCGCAATTTGTCCTCCTTGCTGGGGTAGATATAAAAGAGCTTTAAGTACACCAACAAATATTTCACAGTAGGACTGTGGCATGGGTAGGGGGAGGTGATAAATGGCCCCAAGAAAAGCCCAGCTACGCAGGCTTATGGCTCTCACCAAGGTCAAAGGAATGACAGGAAGTCTGCGTGTGGAATGCGAATTTTCCCCCCACAGGGTTTCTCAAGGTCAGAAGTTTCTGGAACGCATGTCTCCCACCTCCCCGGACTTCGAAAGAGGGAACGAATGCTCATCGGATTTGCATTGGGCCCAACTTCAATTTTTAATTCACTCCTCTCCCACTTTGGCTCTCCTAGATATTGCAAACGTTTAATGGGAAGGCTGGCTGGATTTTTTTCCCTTCTCTCTCAATTTTATTTATTTGTTTGGGAAAATTTATATGGTTACTATATAACTAGCTCACGGCGACTTACAGGAAATAAAAACACAGTATAGAAAACAATAAAAATAATTATTAAAGAATAAGCCCCCACCAGTGGTGGGATTCAAAAAAATTTACTACCGGTTCTGTGGGTGTGGCTTGGCTTGGTGGGCGTGGCAGGGGAAGGATACTGCAAAATCCCCCTTCCCAAAGTCCCCCAGCTGACTTTCATGTCTAAGAGGCAGAACTAGAACTCACCACCACCTGGTGATTGGCTCAAAGTTAACCAGCTGGCTATTACGCCTAGGGAAGGATTAGAACTCACCTTCTCCTATTGGTTGGTCCAAATCACCCAGCCAGCTAAGGAGGGTCTAGAACTCCCTGTCTCCTGGTGATTGGCCCCAAAGTCCCTCAAGGGGCTTTCATGCCTAAAGCAGGGCTCGAATTAATGATTAAGAGAGACTCAACCTAGAAATGAGAAATATTCTGACAGAACCATCAAACAATGGCACAGCTTGCCTTCAGAAGTTGTGGGAGCTTCATCAATGGAAGCCTTGATGTAGAGACTGGACTGCCATCTGTCAGTTATAGGGTATCCTGTTTGAGCAGGGGTTGGACTAGATGACCTACAAGGTCCCTTCCAACTCTGCTATTCTGTTAAATCTGTTAAAAACTCACCATCTTTTGCTTTCCTAACCTGGTGCCTTAACCCACTAGACCAAACTGGCTCTCTCCAAGAGAAACCAAACCAACCTGAGTCCTTGGATTTCATCCATTGGAACTCTCCTCGTTGCTCTTAGAAGCCAGTGAATTTTCAAACTCGTCTTCTTTGCTTCTCAAACAGCACCAGGGGTTTCTGGGAGGTGATGAACTTTGCCACGAAGGGTTGGAGAGCATCCAGCATGTGGGACTGACCCTCTGGCCTTGCTGTCATTGTACTCTGTGGCTGGATAATGAGACCCTGGGAGGATATTGATATGACAGAACGAAAGGCCAAGATGCGGGAAGGACAGGAATCCATAGGTCTCACTTCATTTGCTCTCCCCAACCCCCACCCCACCCCAACAAATCCATCACATTAATGGCTCACCTTTTGAGAGCCACTGATGATTACCTGGTTATCGAAGGAGAGAGGCAGGTAGGGAGAGGTTGATGGGGGTTGCAAGGAGAGAACGAATAGGGTTGGGAAGGTGAAGCAGGGGGGAGGTTGGAATAGGTGGACAGTGAGTTGATTTGTGTGTGTGTGTCTGCGTGTGTGTGTGTGTGTGTGTGTGAGTTGAACTTGAAGAATTTATGGGAGGTCCATTCAACTCTGGTTAGATCAAGGAGATGGCAGCTTATTTGGGACAGACAGACCAACTGCTGTGGTTGGGGTGTGTGTGACAAACGATTTGTTGTGTGTGAGTGTAGGGTTGCTTGGAAGCACAGACCTTATGTATGCATGACAAGGGTACCGCAAACATTGTTTGTTTGTCAAACATGTACAAGATAACAAGTATAGGTATGAACATAAACAGGAATAAAGGGAGTAAATACAGATAAATGGGGACGGTAGGACAGGGATGGTAGACACGCTGGTGCACCTATGCATGCCCCCTTTAAGGACCTCTTAGGAATGGGGTGAGGTCCATGGTAGACAGTTTGAGGTTGAATCTGTGAGGGGTTGTTGAGGCTGTAATAACGAGTCGGGTAGGGCGTTCCAGGCATTGAGACCACTCTGTTGCTGGAGTTGTATTTTCTGCAATCGAGTTTGGAGTGGTTTACCCTGAATTTGTATTGTGTAGGAAGTACACAGCCATGCTTGTATTGTGTAGGAAGTATACAGCGGGCTCCTTTGTGGAGCGGAGAATTCTGTAAGATTTGAGATGAACCTGCAGGAAATATTTTCCGCGACCAATTCATCGCCCTCCCTCCTTCCACAGGTTGATGTAATTTCAAGAGGAGGTTGAAGCTTTCTCATCATCCTCTGTTCTCTAGAGAGAACCATTCTAGATTTAATTTAATTTTTAATTTAATAATGGGATTTCTATGCCGCCCTATCTCCCGAAGGAAGATCTGTGGATCGATGTAAAAAAAAAAATAAGTGGAATGGCTCCAGAAAGGACTTTAGTATTCAAAAGGTGAAGGATACCAAGAACCTTGAAACATTCTCCATCTTTGAAAGCGACCACACAGTAACTGGGATGGTGTGGTGTGTGGGGCAGTGCAGTGTAGCTCAGTGGTAGTGTAACTTCTTTCTTGCAGGGAGATCTCCAGAAAGATTCAATCCGATCCAGTCCAGTCCAAACCAAGCCAATCCAACTCAACCCAACCCAATCAAATGTTTATTAAAGTCATCAGTGTCTACTTCCACTCAAAATTAGTTTGTTTAATACGCTTTTTAGGTAATTTATTGTTGTATTTTCTTTTAATCTGTGAGCCGCCCCGAGTCCTTTGGGAGAGGGGGCGGCATATAAGTCGAATTAATAAATAATAAATAAATAAAATCCAAGTGTGGAAATCAGATACTAGGCACTAATGAAAGAAAATATTTGCAGCTCAGGTTTGAAATGCAGGGTCCTTGGTGCTCTCTGAGCTTGGTTGTTTTCTTGCAGACCTTTCATGACCCAAACTAGGTAACCTCATCAGTGATAGAGCACTGATGACATTGCCTAGTTGGGTCATAAAACACCTGCAAGAAAATAACCAGGAGCACCAAGAGCCCTTGATATTATGCACCACTGAGCTACATGAATTTTGGGGAGTATGGAGTTAAAAGGCACAGTATGGAGCTACCCTTTCTATACTGGTGAGGTTTAGCTTGTTCATCATTCATTTTGAATCTCTTTGTAATCTCTTTCTGGACATCTTCAGAAATATTAGGACCCATCAAGGGAAATTCTCTTCTGAGGAAATGAGCGAAGACCAAATTTGGACAGAGGACTTGGGGGAATATGCCCCAGTGATCTAACATTGAAATCTTAGCAAAGCCACCATCCACCATCCAACAATACTCAAACTGCACCTAAGAACCTAACATAGAGTTAATGACCTTGAAGATCTCAGAACATTGACCCCACTTTCTAGAGGCTAAAAATAGCAGAGGGTGGAAAGAGTAGCCGGTGGCTTGTAAGACCACTGTAAGAATAGTGGTATTTTTGTGAGTAAGCCATTACTCCTGAACAATTCAGTTCTTGCCTGGGGACTGAAACAGATGAAGAACGGTTGCAGGTCACAGCCGCGCAGGCTGTGATGGGGGTATCCTGATACTCCCATGTTACACCCCTCCTGCGCGGCTTGCATTGGTTGCCGGTTGCCTCTCGGGTCACCTTCAAGGTGCTAGTTACAACCTATAAAGCCCTTAATGGCTTGGGTCCAGGGTACTTGCAGGAACGCCTCCTGCCAGCATCACTTTCCGATTGCCCTGTTCGCTCTCATAGGAGGGGCCTCCTTGGGGTGCCATCAGTCAGACATTGTCGGCTGGCAGTCCCCAGGCTAGGGCCTTCTCTGGGAGCACCTGCCTCTGGAATCAGCTCCCCGTGGATCTCCGCTGGCCCCTGACCTCGCTTCTTCCGCCGACCTGAAGACTTGGTTGTTTCATCGGCCAGCCTGGAATGACCCGTGTCTGGGTTTTATTTTAACTCTATTCAGCTTGTCTAGTTGTTTAATTCTGTTTTATTGTAAATTTTTCTCTGTTTTAATGTTGGCCGCCCTGAGTCCTTAGGGAGTAGGGCGGCATACAAGTCGAATAAATAAAATAAATAATAAAACTGGATATGGCTAGAGAAATGAAGAACCAGGGGTGACACAATAGCAGTCTTCCGATATTTATTTATTTATTTATTTATTTATTTATTTATTTATTTTATTGGACTTGTATACTGCCCCCACTCCGCGAGGACTCGGGGCGGCTCACAATAAAACACCACACAATAAATATGTAAAAAACAATTAAATTTGACAAGCCCAATCAATAAAATAGTTAAAAAATACGTTAAACCCCCCCAGGAGGTCAGTCCAGCCCAGCCTGTTCAAATAGCCAAGTTTTCAGACCGCGGCGGAAGGAGGAAAGATCAGGGGTCAAACGGAGCTCCAAAGGAAGTTGATTCCACAAGGCGGGGGCCGCAACAGAGTAGGCCCTCCCCCAAGGCACCGCTAGCTGACGGTAGCCTGAGGAGTCCCCGTCTGTGCGCACGCACAGGGCGATCGGTATTTGATGTTGGCAGGAGATGCTCCCGCAAGTACCCCAGACCCAAATCGTAAAGGACTTTGAATGTTAAAACCAACACCTTGAATTCACCCGAGGGCAACGGCAACCAATGCAGCTCGCGAGGGGGGTGTAACATGGGAGTATCGGGAAGCTCCCATCACAACCCGCGTAGCTGCATTCTGCACCAGCTGAAACCTCCGGATGGTATGCAAGGGCAGTCCTAGATAGAGAGCATTGCAGTAGTCAAGTCGGGACGCAGAAGTGCATGAGTGATCATGGCGGGCATCTTGGTCCAGATATGGGCGCACTGGCGAACCAGTCGGACCTGGGCAAAGCCCCTGGTCACGCCCTCACCTGCTCCTCCAAACTAAGCCGTGAATCCAGGAGGACCCCCAGGTTCTGAGCCCTGTCCACAGGGGGCAACACCTCTCCCCCTGTGACCAAAGATGGAATCGATTGACTGGGCCGAGATGCCTGTACGCACAACCACTCAGTCTTGGCCGGATTGAGCTGTAGTCCGTTCCTGCCCATCCAGGTCCGTACCGCATCCAGACACCGGGTCATCATTTGAGGGGCTGCCCCAAAGAAGAGGGGGTCAACCTGTTTTCCAAAGCCCCTGAGGGCAGGACAAAGAAGCTACTGATGGGAACGAATGAGGTACAGATCCAACCTAGATTGAAGGAGAAATTTCCTGACAGTGGGAACAATTAACCTATGGAACTGCTTGCCTCCAGAAGTTATGGGTCTTCCATCACTGGCGGTTTTCAAGAAGAGATTGGACAGCCACTTGTCTCAAATTGTACAGGGTTTCCTGTTTGAGCGGAGGGTTGGACTAGAAGACCTCCAAGGTCCCTTCCAGGTCTATTCTGGTTGATTGACAGCAGTCAGCTAGGGTGAGGGCAAACTCAGTTCAGCCAGGCATTTCCAGTATTTAAGCCTGCCTGCAAACAGTCAAATGCTGGAACTTACTTTCTTTTGTGCGGCGTAACTCTCTGGCTTTTATGCCTTGACTCCAATTGTGCAAGTTTCTGGAAATTGTGACCTTTGATTGCACCGTACAGAGCTTTGGCTGCAGATACTGTAGCTTATTGATTTGATCTCTGGACTGGAGTTGTCTACTCTATTATCTGATGTAAGTATTCCCTGTTGGGATCTCTTTTTCTGAAGGCTACAGTGTGTGAATCTTGGGACAGGACAAAAGGAAAGCTGGTCACATCAGGGTTTCTCAAATACCTGTCTCTAAGATCATTAGTTGAGCTAATTTGGAAAAGTGGCATGGAAAGGAAAGGAAAGGAAAGGAAGGGAAGGGAAGGGAAGGGAAGGAAAGGAAGGAAGGAAGGAAGGAAGGAAGGAAGAAAGAAAGAAAGAAAGAAAGAAAGAAAGAAAGAAAGAAAGAAAGAAAGAAAGAAAAGGAACTTATGTTATCAGTAGTTTCAGTGGGGAGTGGGAACCACATTTTTCAGCATAGGTTTCAATCCGGATAAATGTATTTGCAAAGCTTCTTTTGAAAATACAGATGCTTTTTTTTTTAATTGAAAGAATTTGCAAGAAAATGAGACGGATTAGAATGAGAAATATGAACAGCTTTGCCTGCCTCTGTTATAACCTTTGTGAGGGCAAATCCTTGTAGGGAGATTGTTGAGGGAAGCTGTAAGTTTCACAATTAAGAGCAGACGGTCAGGGAAAGTGGCTAATTCTGAAAAAGGTTGTTGATGCAGTTGAAGCCATAGAGGGAGGGAGGGAAGAAGGAAGGAGGAAAGGAAGGAAGCAAAGCAGCTAAGAACAAAAAAAAATCAAGGAAGAAGAAGGAAGGAAGAAGAGAGAGAGAGAGAAGGAGGGAAGAAGAGAAAGAGGGAGGGGACATAAGGAAAAAAAGGAGAGGGAAGGAAGGCTTTTCCTATACTGTACCATACCCTTTTCTCTCCTCTATGTTCTTGCCCTTCTGCCTATTCTTACCTTTTACTCTTGCATTGTGTCTTGAAATCTTCACCCTGCTAAATGACGCCTACCTTTGTGAGGGTAGTGTGAAACTATTGAAAATATCCCAAGGTTGAACCTGTTGCAGTTCTTCTACATCTGGTTCTGAAGAACATCTTCCGGGATGTCACCATACCAGACGTGCCTTCTGCTTTAGCTAGGGAATGATCTACCGTCTTCCTTTGGCCAACCACATCATGACCTCCAATTTGGGCCTAGCTAGGGAATGATCTACCATCTTCCTTTGGCCAACCACATCATGACCTCCAATTTGGGCCTTTTTCCAGACCGGCCCCTATTTCCCCCGAATTTTTTTTTTTAAATGTAGCAATAGAGCAAAGATTATTCCTTGAAAACTCATTATGAAAATGGCGCACTCAAAACTCCTTAAAGGTGATATTTCATAAAGCATACCAGGCTCAGCGTGGGGCTCAATCACTCTTTTTAATAGCTCCATAGCAGCTAGAAAATAAAGTATTCATGAAGATTGAGAAAGATGATCCTACGAACTTCAATTTAATTGGTGCAAATTAAAACAATCCATCTTTTTGAACTCGCCATCTATTTCTGATCACCAGCCCAAACCACGTCCAGCAACCTGATTACAATTATCTTTTAACAGGAAAACTTGTCACTTTGGGGTGTAATTTACATGAGTTTATATAAACTTACTCATATCATTGAAGGGCCGAAGTGAAGAGTTTTCATTCTCTTTCCTCCTGGTTGCTCACTCACTTTTTCCTGGTACTTTTCATCCTCTTTTGTGATTTTTTTTTTAATGGGGGAGTTAGAGTCTGGAAGATTAATGAATTGAAATTCAACATCTAGCTTCTCTTTCAACTCAAAATGGCGCAAGGACACCTTACAAAGTGGTTTCAACTCCTATTAAAGCAACTTTTTTCCTAATCAGGTTTTGGTCTTAGACACAGACAAGTTCATACAACAGTTTCTAGAAGTCTCAGCCTGGTTAGTTGAAGAAACGTGGTTGGAACATCTAAGCCAGGGCTGTTTAGCTGTTCTAAGTTAAAAATGTTACATAAACCTCCCTTGAGTCAAGCTTGCAATTTCATGAAGCTTATCTATGTTATTTTCTTGACAGCAGTAGAAAAGTAGCTTATTGTTAAATTCTTCCAGGAATTTAACAAAAAACTGTTCTATGACCTTGTTCAGGTCATAGAACAATGGGAGTTACTGATAATTTTCTATCCTAATACTAACCAGGTGCAATCCTGGATAATTTTATAGTTGGTAAAAGTTCTATGTTTCTTTGAAAGTGACTTTAGTTTATCCCTTCCTGCCAGGGATAGGAGAACAGAAGTAGATATTTAGGAGAACAAAATGGAAGGACCTTCAGAAGGTAAGGGGCAGGTGAGATTTAAATGTAATTATTTAATATATTAGCTTTTGAAAAAACAATGTCCATTTTGGTCCAATTCCTACAATATTCAAGGTCAGGTTGATAAAATTTAGTAAATGTGATTGCTACAAATAGATAAATCAGACATTTTTAGTTTTACATTTCATTTTGTGTGTGTGTGTGTGTACAGCTATAACTAGCTCTGTAAAAATTAGGGGAAAATGCAAATTTATGCTTCCTTTAAAAACTACATATTAAGCAGCCCCGACATTAATATATCCACCAACTGGATTTCTGTTTTTTGCACAGTGCAGGTGAAGTTAAAAATGTTGTTTTGTACACCATGGATTGTAAATGGTGGGAATGAGTTTTTAGTTATTTTTATTTATTTATTTTCTCAAGCATGTTTTAGATAACAGATATAATTAGGAACATGATTATGGGTACATGAAATGGGTACGAATAAAAGGGTAAATGTTGTTGTTTTTTGAAAGCACAAAACTTTGGAGTGCTTTGTCAGTTGTTCATAATGGAGAAGATCCAGAAATTCTTACATCTTTCAAAATTGGCTTTGATGGTGTTCAGCATCTTTTTTATGCTCCCAGAGTCTCTCTCATTTCCTCCCGCCCCAGTGGACTTACAAACTGTAAGTTGCTGTTCAATCTAATCCACCCGGTTTTGATAATTGATCCTGAGAACAGGTGCACTTACCTGTCCATCATATCAAAAAGGGCCTCTTCGGGGCTCCCAGGTTGTCTCTCTAGGTAGGCTCAAAGCTCCATAGCAAACAATCTGTGTTTGTTTGACGGGAAATACAGTCCCCAAGGCTGTGCTGAGACATTTTTGGCTGTGTCGTCTTTCTGACTCTCACAATGCCACTTCTTCCTACATGGATTTCAGCAGCAATCATAATTAACCCTGCTAATTAATCAGGGCATAACTTATTAATTGCAAGAATGCTAAAGATCCTTTGGCACAGGTGTCACCCTGCTGGCTGTGTGGGAGCCTAATGGGATAATAATCAGGTTCGCAAGCACATTTTGCAGTGGGAAGACAGCGCCCAGCATCGGAAGACATCTGGGCAAACAGACAAAGTCCCCTTGTGTCTCAACAATAACACAACAGCGATCGTATCAGCCGTGGGATGGAAGCAAGTTTTGAATTTGGACCGGAAGGGCAATGCGCCTTGCCTCGCAGTTTGTATTGGCGTCTTCGGCATGCTGAATAGCTCTTGTTTGCAAAGATGTCATTAAAAAACCTCTAAAAACATTCTGGGGGAAATGCAAAGCAAAACAAACGTTAGAAGACTCGGATGGAGAAAGAGATCAAAAAGGTCATGTGGCACACAGGCAGACAGTGGGTTGAAATGCTCTTGTGTGCCCTGATCCAGAAGAATATATATACCATGTTTTCCCGAACATAAGACACTGTCTTATATTTTTTTTGGCTCCCAAAAACACACTAGGTCTTATTTTCGGGGTAGGTCTTATATATTTATGGTGCCAAATAGTGGGTGTGAGTGTGTAGGGGGGGGTGTTTCATGGGTGCACGGTTGCTCCCTGAAAAGTCTTCCTGGAACTGGAGATTTACACTAGGTCTTA
This sequence comes from Naja naja, assembly GCA_009733165.1. NCBI lineage: Eukaryota > Metazoa > Chordata > Lepidosauria > Squamata > Elapidae > Naja > Naja naja. Next base: position 8,677,725 of record CM019157.1, read on the forward strand.
TTTTCGGGGTAGGTCTTATATTAGGGCAGGTTTAGAAAATAGTGCTAGGTCTTACTTTCGGGGTAGGTCTTATTTTCGGGGAAACACGGTATATGGTAAGTCAGTTCAATTGTAAGTTTTAATCCCTCTCTTAGACTCAAAGAGACTTTTTAAACCCTCCTTCAGCAGTTCCAAGAAGGCTCCACGCCCTTTTGCGCTATTCAGGTGATCCTGAAGGCACAAATAAACCACCAAGAGGCCTCAACGACTCTCAGAAAGAGCGCTAACAACCAGATGATTGCAAGGAATATAAATCCTTTCCATCTTCAATCAGAACTGAAGAAGCTTCCGGGACGAGAAGCAAAACATCTTCAAGCAAAACCCCAAGGAAGTCCATCTGCCTTTTGAAAAAGCACTTTTGGCACAACCACAACCTGGATGACTGAGCATCTCCACAAACAGCACTCTTTACCGTGTTTCCCCGAAAATAAGACCTACCCCGAAAGTAAGACCTAGCACTATTTTCTAAACCTGCCCTAATATAAGACCTACCCCGAAAATAAGACCTAGTGTAAATCTCCAGTTCCAGGAAGACTTTTCAGGGAGCAACCGTGCACCCGCAAACACCCCCTACACACTCACACCCACTATTTGGCACCATAAATATATAAGACCTACCCCAAAAATAAGACCTAGTGTGTTTTTGGGAGCCAAAAAAAATATAAGACAGTGTCTTATTTTGGGGGAAACACGGTACTAGCACCGGTGATGTTACCTAGTTGGGTAACCAAATCTCTGCAAGGAAACAAGCAAACTCAGAGAACCCCAAGGATCCCTCAAAACCCTACACTGAAAATCCCAAGAAAACGTACCTGTTTTTTGAAAGCTGGAAAAGATGCTTTGATTTTTTTTTTTCCCCGGAGCGGAGAGATTGATATTTAAATAACTCGCACTTGGAAAATTTGTCTTAACAATACCGGGAAATTCTGGTGTTTTTTTCCCCCCCACCTTTTGTCTTTTTTGGGTGTTTAAAAATTAAGGGGTCAAGGGAATTTCCATGGAAGGCTCCCCACATGGAGGGAAGCTGTCTGCAAAGCTCCATGTGAACCAAAATGGTTTCAGGTTTTTATTAAGCACTTCTTTTAAAAGAGCTGGCTATAAAAGGCAACAGAGTGGAATAGCGCCTTATTAATGCAGACAGTAAAACGGTCTGAATTTATACTTGGTCCGTATACATCCTTTGCCAGAATGCCAGGATGTGGCTGTCCTAGGGGTCTGAAGGACAAAGCCCTCAACCTCCTAGAAGAGAGTGGTGGTGGTGTGAATTGGTGCATTTTAATGCCTTATTTCTGAATCACTGCAGACTTCTAAGTAGGGTGAAGGAGCGAGTAGGTCCTCGTGTTTGAAAACGACAGGGCCACAAATAAAAATACAATACAATACAATGAAAAAAAAAAAACCCTTTGACTACAGGGCTTGCTAACACTTCGCCCTTCCCCTTCAATAAACATGATATTTCACGATGTTCAAGTTAAGGGTTTATTATTATTTCCTCCCTTCCCTTGATTGCATGTGACCCCGTACGATCCGTCTTGCCGGCATTCCGCTTAATTGTCCTAAAATTGGTGATAGATTAAAAGAAAATAATTAGCCCTAATTATCTTAATTGAATGGCTAATTTGTTAATTAAGAGGCTTAATGTCTTCTTTTTTTTTAAAAAAAGAAAAACATACAGAGTATAGTCTTTGCTATAGGAAAAAAAAATTGGTTTTCAAGCCGGGAACAGTTAGTAATTTGAAATGGCTTTCCAAAAAAAAAAACCCCACCAAATCAGGGTGCAGGCTTAAGCAAGGATTTGGGGGGTGGAAATCAGAGTGGCCTGTTGTATAATGTGATTGAGGAAAGCTATAAATAGCGGTTTGCAATTAAAATCAGGGTAATTGCTTTTTATCTGCTTTGCAGCTTTTGTTTCCTTCATCCCCCCCCTTCTCAACGTGACAGCTGGGTCTAACTCAAGACAACCTTTCTTTTAGATCTCTCTCTCTCTCTGTTCCCTTTTTGGTTATCCAGAAGAGTAACTGGTTTGCTAATTAGAAGGCCTTTGAATTAGATTATTTGCTATCTGAACAGGCCTGGAGTATTAACTATCCCAAAGGACAGGCTATAATAACCCCTTCAGTGCCTTTTCAGGTCCCCAAGGAAGGAAGTCTTCACGAGAAGGGGAGGAAAGAGACTCACCCAAATAAGGAAAAGTGCCTAATGAATTCATCCAATTAGGGCATGGATTACTATTTCGGAAGGTTCCTTCCTTTGAAAGGTATTCTTTACCTGGAGCAATTGGGGAAAGGCGAAAGTGGCTTCCCAATGAATTTGTTGGGTTCTCCTTGTCGGCATCCTGGTAGTGCTGGGCTCCTATTAACACACAACTGATACGCTAGGAAATTCATGCTTGCCCCCCAATAAATTGGCACTGGAGCTCTCTGGTGGAGAGTGTCGAGAAGTGCCACAAATATAACACACTTCAGGTTTTGTGCGGCCAGATGTTCATGCCTAGCCAAGGTTCGTTCCTTCTGGGTTTCTACTCTCCTCTTCTATTCAATCCAGGTCTTTGATTTTGGAGGGGGGCGGGTTGATGAAAGGAACATTGTGGTGACCCTGTTCCGTTTTTTTGCATTAAAAGAATGCTCCCTTGTAAACACGGATTGTAATCCGTGCGGATTTTTCAGGGGTCTGGATGAAATGATTGCATGGGAAGAAAGCTTCCCTTGGAGCAAACATTGAAGATAGATGTAAACATTCCTCATCATCAATACTGTCGATCAGAGAAGAAGGCAAGTTCTGACGTTGACCATTCATCAGTTCATCTAGCACAGAGGTTTCCCTGTCCAGTCCTTGGTGCTCTCTGAGTTTGGTTGTTTGCTTGCAGATGTCGACTGGGCAACACCATCAGTGTGAGAGGAGTGTGGGGTGTGTTTATATACAGTAGCTTGCCCTGTGAGTGTTGGTGGTGGTGTGATTTTTCCCTTGGTATTTCCTTCATTAGGGTGTTGTTTTCTGTTTGATCATCCTTCTCCTTGGGAGTTCCTCAATTAGGGTGTTGTTTTCTGCTCGATTGTTTGTCTGGTGTTAACCCTTGCTTATCTGGGCGTTGATTGCTAGAGAGGATATGCTGTGGTCTTTTTGTTTCCTTCCTAGCTTTCTTATTGCCTCTTTTGAATGGTGTGTAAATGTGGTTTATCTCAATGTGTCTGTGGATGGCTGATTTATCTGAGTGTCAAGCTTCCAAGCATTCAGGGATTTAGCTTGGTCTAGGTCATTCACAGTTTCAGATCAATTTGGATTGGGTTGATGGGGACCTCCTAGACATTCTCCCCTACAATTTCGGTGTGTTGGTGAAGTGTCATTACAATTGGGCCATGTTGTCATCAAATTTAAGTAATGCGATATTCAATTCCTTGAAGGGTTGTCCTCATCCTGCACGTTGTCCATTCCTGTTGTAGCACTAGAAGGAGAAAGATTTGGGTTGATGGCCACGCTAGCAAAACCTCCAACATATCTTTCTGACACACATTCATGTTCCAGCCCACACATTCCCACTTGGGGCAGTGGTGATCCAAGCTTTGAAAGCACATACAGCCCATTGGAGTAACAAGTTGGTTCCTATCTGATCAAGATATGTCTAGCCTTAATGAAGAGAAGATCTAAGGGTGACATGCTAGTCATCTTCTGGTACTTGAGGGGCTGTCATAGAGAAGAGGGGATTGTCGTATTCTCTAAAGCAGTGGTTGCCAACTGGTGGGCCGGGGACCACTGGTGGGCTGTGAGAAAATTTTGGTGGTCCGCAGATAAATGTCCCCCCCCAAAGCAATTAATCCAGGCTGCATGGGAACACAAGGCTGTGCTGTTTTTTGCACGTTGCACCACCTGCAAATTTGCACATTACACGTGCCACCCCCTACCAACCCCACCATGAGCCAGTCCCATATTCCAGAGCTGCAATAGTCACAGGACTGGCCCTTTGGTCATCCCGGAGCAGCTGCTCCAGTCCAGGGCAGGCCGGTGCACCCAGGTGGAGGAGCAGCTGCTCCGGGGTGACCAAAGGGCCAGTCCTGTGACTCCTGCAGCTCTGGAATAGGGGACCGACTTTCCCACCAATGTCAGCAAGACACCGTCAGTCAAAATTCATATCAGTGGTCCATGGGATTTAAAATTATGAATTTGGTGGTCCCTGAGATCCAAAAGGTTGGCGACCCCTGTTCTAAAGCACCTGAGGGCAGGGCAAAATGTAACCAGTAGAAGATCATTAAAGAGAGATCCAACCTAGAACTGAGGAGAAATTTCCTGACAGTGAGAACAATCAACCAATGGAACAACTTGGCTCCAGGAGTTGTGGATTCTCCATCAGCGGAGGTTTTCAAGAAGGGGATGGACAGCCATGTGTCCAGAATGGTACAGTGTCTCCTGCTTGAGCAAGAGGGTTGGACTAGAAGACCTCCCAAGGTCCCTTCCAACTGATTATTCTATGTCCTAAGTCCAGTGTGAACTTTTATCAATGGGTCCGACACTTTCTAAAATTGCAAGGTGCAGTTCAGAGCCGACGGTTTGGAGGGTTTAGATGTCAAACAGCAGCGCCCCAGGATGTCTGCGTTTAAGGGAAACGTAATAGCATCTCCCATCACCCTGCTGTACCGTCTCTGATTGACTGAGGAGAAAAAGAGCATTTTGAGGGAAAAAAAACAACAACACGGCACCGAATAGAATGAAACAGAAGGGGAGGGGGAAAAATCCCTTCTCTTTTCTTGCCGAAGTGCCATTGATTTTTCTTTTATTGCCAGGATTTAATTTGAAGAGAGCTAAACGAAAGCTTCAGGAAATGGGATTATTATGAAATGCTCGAGGTGTAGAATCGTCTGCACTGCATGGGACTTGTTGGGTGGGGGCAGGGAATGGATGCCTGCCTTTCTCAAGGCTCACATATCTTGCGCTTGGATTGGGAAGCACAATATTGCTCTGTAATTGGAATGGATTTCTGAAAGTCCAATAAAGAACACAAATCAGCAATGAGGCAGGAGGAGGGAGGGAAATAGCCCACAAACAGCAATGACAGCAGTGATGGAGCCTTGTTTGTAAGCACCTTTGGGTCCGGGGTACTTGCAGGAGCGTCTCCTGCCAGCGTCGATCTCCAATCGCCCTGTGCGCTCCCACAGGCAGGGCCTCCTTGGGGTGCCGTCGGCCAGACAATGTCGGCTGGCGCCCAGGGTAGGGGCCTTCGGTGGGAGCCCACCCTGTGGAATCAACTCCCCTTGGAGCTCCGGTTGGCTCCTGACCTCCGTTCCTTTCACCGTGACCTAAAGACCTGGTTGTTTCAAGAATCCGGCCTGGACTGAAGGGTAAAGAGTGGAGTTTTATTGTTATTTTAAATTCGATGGGGTTTTACTTCTTATTGGACTTAGCTATTGTGGTTTTAATGTATTTTAATTAATTGTATTCTATTTTTTTACTGTAAGCCGCCCTGAGTCCCTAGGGAGAGAAGGCGGTGTATAAGTCTAATAATAATAATAATAATAATAATAATAATAATAATAATAATAATAATAATATCCCAAAGGTGTTTTTCCCCCTAAAAGACAGCACAGCTTTCTTTGTTTTTCCTTGAAGAGGTTTCGCTTCTTGTTCCAAGAAGCTTCTTCAGTTCTGACTGAATGGTGGATGATGGAAGGATTTATATGCAGTCATCTGGTCATTAGTGCTCTTTCTGAGAGTCGTTGAGGCCCTTGGAGGTTTATGAGTGCCCACAACCATTTGCACTATTTAGGTGACTCCGATGGCACGGATAAACCTCCAAGTGACCTCAATGCCTCTCAGAAAGAGCACCAATGACCTGATAACTCCCAGGAATATAAATCCGTCCATCCTCCGCCATTCAGTCAGAACTGAAGAAGCTTCTTGGAACGAGAAACAAAACCTCCTCAAGGAGAAACAAAGTCCAGTTGGATGATTGAGAATCTCCATGGACATCTAGTTGTGATACATTGTGATTTGTTTATGTAGTTCTGAGAGATCAAGTCTCTCTTTTGTCCCAAATGTGGTTTTTCCTGTAGAAAACTGAACTTTCTTGGGGGTTTTTTTTCTCATTGAAAATGTTTTTCTTCTCATCAAAGAAGCTTCTTCAAGAAGCAAAATGTTTCAATGGAAAAAAAACAAAAAACAAGGAAGTCCACTTGTCTTTTGGGAAAAAGCACCTTGACCTGGATGATTGAGACTCTCCAAGACTTCTTGATATGTTAGAAGATTTCTGTAGGGCCCACAAAGGTCTACTAAGGTTAGGAAACTCACAACCCTCCAGGTTTTGAACAGGTCCAAGTTCCAGGCACAGAAAGCCGAGCACTTTTCTTAGCAAACACCAGAGAGAGACAATCCTGCAAAACTGCATCCAATTATAAAGGTGCGAAACACTAAATTGTCCAGTTAATTTACTATACGTACCTGCCTTTAATGTTAGAGTAGCAATCTCACAGAAGGGTTATGAATGCTACAGGTTTATAAATCTATGCAATGACGTTACATTCCCTGGAACCAACTGCTTTGACCAAAGGTCTTTCTCATCGGTAGGCAGTGAATTATCTCATTTGCACAACTCTGCTTAAGGTTACTCCCTATTAGAAGATGATATGCTGTAATACTAGAAACTGCATTTAAAAAAAAAAGGAAACAATAATTTAACAATTCGTGACTTATCTGATATTTTCCTAGATGTGTGAAAGATTTCACTGCTAACAATGGAGGACGCCCCTTACAACACTTGTAATGGGCTATGAAGAATAGTATTTATCATTTTAGTTTCTAATACTTTCTAAGGCTAAGCAATAAACTAAGTTAGCTAGCCCTCTGTTGACTAGGAGAGAAAACAACATAGCAGTAGGTGGGTCATACGCTGGTTTCTAGAAAATTAGACCAGAGACATTTCTTTTTATAAAGATTGTCGGTTTTAAGCGAAGGCCTGTTGAGGGGTGTGTGTGTGTGTGTGTGTGTATGTGTGTGTTTGAGAAGTATTGTTTGTATGCAAATTTAATAAGTCAATCAACAGAACTCCTAGGATACAATCAATGGAGGGCTTTGTTAATTAGGTGACAGGCTGGAAAGCAATGCTGAAAAGCCATATGATTTACCTCTCGTTTTCTCATACCCTTTTAATATGTTTTCCTTTGGGTTTTTTAATTTATTTTTTAGTCAAATAATGGTTGGGTTTTGCAGAAGGTTCCATCTGACATTTCTTTCTATTTTTACGCAGTGTTGACCACTGTTTATTGACCCGTTTTATCCACCACATTTTCCTTGGCTATGTCGAAAGCTTCTTTCTCTCACGAATTATTTCTCTATTAAGTTTCACATTTCCTCTCTTAATTACGGTTAGCCGTTTCGCTTCCTCTTTGTGACGGAGAACTCTGGAAGAATGCCAGGCTAAAAGTTTAATTGGGGAACGTGTGAAAACTCTACTAAAGTGATTTTTCTCTTCCACTCTCAATCCTCCCATTCAGCTCACTTATGTTTTTCTCCTAAAGGGGAAAAAACCTTCCCTTGAACATGATCTCTAAAGTCTCAAAATCTATACTTTGGATTCTATAAAAAATACTATAAAATGAATAAGAGCATCAGAGTTGCACACCCTCTAACCTTCAGAAAAAGACCATTTAAAAATGCTGTTTGCAAGCCTATAATCTCCTATATAATTTTCATGTTTGGAAGTGAGGTAATTTGCCACAAACCATTTGTATCTTGGAGCTCAAAAGTGCTGGGTTGCCTCAAGTAATCAATGCACATTTCTTCTGCAGGTCTGTGCAGGTGGCCTTGCCTGGCAATCAACCAGCAATGCTGGTTTGCTAGTAAATGAATGCTTCAACTCATCCTACCCAAAGGTCCCGTGTTTGGTTGGTCTTGCTCAACTCACTGCCGGCTAGTCACTATGCCTGCTTTAGGACCTTTTCTGGATTTCTTTGGTTGAGCTTACTTAGAGTTGGTTTGTCCATGCCCAAGTGCAGGTTTCTCCCATGTGGAACAGTGATATGAAGAAAAATCAGGTTTTTCGTTTTTATGGATTTTGATTCAGGTAACAGAATAACAAAGTGGAGGTCTTCTATTCCAACCTTCTGCTCAGGCAGGAAACTCCATTGTCGTCCAATTTCTTCTTAAAAACTTCCAGAGTTGGAGCACCTACAGCTTCTGGAGGCAAGTTGTTCCACACATTAATTGTTCTCACTGTCAGGAAATTTCTCCTTAATTCCAGGTTGCTTCTCTCCTGATGAGTTTCCACCCATTGCTTCTTGTCCTGCCTTCAGGTGCTTTGAAGAGTAGGTTGACTCCCTCTTCCTTATGACAGCCCCTCAGGTATTGGAACACTGCTATCCTGTCACCCCAAGTCCTTTCTTCATTGAACTAGACCTACCCAATTCCTGCAACCGTTCTTCACACGTTTTAGCCTCCAGTCTCCTAATTGTCTTTGTTGCTGTTCTCTTCGTTCCTCCTAGAGTCTCAACATCTTTTGATGGACATTGTGATTTAACGGACGTGACTGAGCCTCCCCTGTAGACCTAGATCTTCTCTTGGCTGAGACCAATGCTTCGATCCTTGTTAATCCTTCACCATCAACTCAGCTTTCTCTATATGCCTCGTTCACATCTCAGTTGGTTAGCTTTACCCTGGATGTCCCAAAAAAAGGCAACTGGACTTACTTTGTTTTTTTTTTTGCTTGAAGATGTTTCACTTCTCATTCAAGAAGCTTCTTCAATGGATGTTGACACAGTCACATCTAAGACCTGAACCAAACTTTGACACTTGACCGCAGTCTCCTACAAGATGCTTAATCTCACAACGCAATAAAGTAATAAAGGCGAGGTATTGTGGGTAGGAAAAAGAGAAGGAATCCAACCCAATCTCAAGTTGTGTTTTCTAAAAAAAAAATTGAAAACATATAATACAAATGGAAAGATTGAGTAAATTAATGGAGAAACAAAAGGCAGCACTCCGTGTCACGGTGTGGCATAGCTATTAAGAAGCATAACCCGTTTAAAAATTGTAATAAAATTACAATTTAATTTTATAAAGATAATTTATTAGCGAATACCTCATTGCCCATGTTAATAGCTTGTGGTTAAATAATAATAATAATCAACTTGATTGTTAGGTGGTCATTAATCCCCCCTTCCTTTTTCTTTTTTTCCCCTCTCTTTCTCTCTTTCTTCCACTTCCCCTACTATGATATTTGGCACATCATTTAACTGACCAATTCATGTGGTATTTAAAGAGGGGGAGACGTAATTATCAAAGTCCTAAGCAGTGAGTTATTTTCCAATGAAAGGATAATTTTATCCCAATGATTTTTACATTTAATTAAATAAAGTTACATGTAATTTGAAATTAGAACGCAACTGTTATTCATTTCCTCTCGATCTGGGAGCAAAACTGTATGGAGAGGATCTTTTAAACCGGTCCCCGTCATCCGTGGATGCATTAATAATGTGGTACCATTTAAATTGCCATCCATTGCTTCAAAAGTCCCTCCTTCATGACTTGGCATCCCAGTGAAGCCCCCCCACCCATTTCTCTGATCAAGATGGGTCTTTTCTGGAAATTAGCCTGGAGATACGTTGAATCCCCTTTGAGAGGACAAACGCTGCTTCCAGAAAACCAATAACCTTGGTTGCTGGTGGTGGGTTAGTTCTAGGTTTTGTTCTATGGGAAGTGCCCGATAATCCTTTCTGTAATCGTTTGGATTTCCCTGAATCCCAAAAGGTGATTAAAATGAGGAGATCCTGAGTGCTCTCTGAGCTTGGTGGTTTTCTTGCAGACGTTTCATTACCAGATTAGGTAACACCATCAGTGCTAGGAGGGAGCGGGGAAGAGGAGGAGAACAGTGGGGTCCCTGGTACTCTCTGAGCTTGGTGGTTTTCTTGCAGACTTTTTGTGATCCAAACCAGGTAATATCATCACTGCT
>CM019157.1:8688694-8741311 GCA_009733165.1 Naja naja
CTTCAAAGCGATGTTCTCTTTTTAGGCTGCCTTTGCTTGGCTGTCAAAAGAAGAGGAAAAATCCTTTCCATTTACCGGTTGCTGGGTTGCCTTTTTCCCTTCTCCCTCCCTCTCTCCCTCTTTCCTTTCCTTTCTCGCTAGGGTAGTAAGAATCCTGGCAGAGGGTAATATGGTATTGTATATTTCTTCCCTAATGCTCTTTTGAACAAAATCATCTATTTCATCAACAGTATATCAACAGTGACCAAAGACCATTAAATAATGCATCTCACTCAGGAGCAATGGAGCAAGAGAAGGGCTCTGACCTGTTTTAAACCTTATTACTTTCTTGCATTACGTCCCTTGCTGCAATCTTTTTGTTTAAGTGATTTCAGACCCAGGCATCGCTTTCTGCTTTTTAAAAAATGGCAGGCAGGTTATTTTCAGAAGGGTCTCTGTGCCTCTCTTGGAGGCTTTTCACACTCCGAGGCAGCCGCCCCGAATGTATTAATCTCGGTTCCATTTCATTAAGAAATGTATCGAAATGTTAGGTGGGGAGGATGAGAAATAAGGCGCATCTCTTCATTCTCCTTCCTCTTTTTCTTCTTCAGCAAAAGAAAATTGCTTGGGAAGAACTGAAGGGAGTGAGGTCTTCTGTTTTAATAATAATAATAATAATAATAATAATAATAATAATAATAATAATAATAATACAGCTATGGCCTTCTTCCATATCTCTCGATGGATGTATGGCATTCCAGTTCAATGCTAGATTTTGGACATTTAAAGGATTTGTGCATCTGTGGGTGGGTGTGTACATTGGCTGACTATTCAATTGTTGTAGCCTTCCCTAAAATTGGCCAACCCATTTGCAGGCGGAAGAACTAGGTTTTTCTGCACTTCTCCAGGAGAAATTCTCCAATTTATTTTTGTGCTGTTGGGAGAAAGGAGGTTTGGCACCTCCTGAGCCAATCTTCCTAACTATAATTCCCAACCTGCTGGCGATCTGCTAGTCCTGATTTTGTGACAAATGCCCGATGCCTGTTTTCTTTGGTTCTCATAAAAATAAGTCTGAGACTAATTATACTGATAGAAGGGAAATATTTGTTCCATTGTGGGGTCCTTGGGGCTCTGTGAGCTTGGTGGGTTTCTCGCAGACGTTTTATGATCCAACTAGGTAACATCATCCGTGGTAGAAGGGAGTGCCGGTTGTTCTTGTTTGTATACAAGTAGTTTGGATAGAAGAGTATATTTGTAGCTCAGGGTTGAAGTGTGAAGCCCTAAGTGCTCTCTGAGCTTGGTGGTTTCCTTGCAGATGTTTCATTACCCAACTGAGGAGCTTCATCCGTGCTGGAAGGGCGTGGAATTTGTGGAGTGGAGGAGGAGGAAGAGGAGGAGGAGGAGGAAGAGGAGGAGAAGTTGGAGGACTGTGGGGTCCTTGGTGCTCTATGAAGTTGGTGGTTTTCTCCCAGATGTTTTATTACCCAACTAGACACAAGACCAGTTTTCCCCTGAACATCATCCCTCTGCTAAAGAAATAATTCCCTCAACACTGTCCAACTATTTACAAAGTCTGCACTACTATTACTGTTAATCTTCTCATCACTCCTTATCGCCCATCCCCTCCCACCTGTGACTGTATGGCTGTAACTTTGTCGCTTGTATCCTTACAATCTATATTGACTGTTTCCTAGTATGATTTAATTGCTTATTTGTACCCTATGACTATCATAAGTGTTGGGCCTTATGATTCTTGACTCTTGACAAATGTATCCTTTCTTTTATGTACACTGAGAGCATTTGCACCAAGACAAATTCCTTGTGTGTCCAATCACACTTGGCCAATAAAAGAATTCTAATTCTAATTCTATTCTATTCTATTCTATTCTATTCTATTCTATTCTATTCTATTCTATCTATCTATCTATCTATCTATCTATCTATCTATCTATCTGATTGCTTATTGTACCTTGTGACTATTATTAAGTGTTGGACCTGATGATTCTTGACTCTTGACGAATGTATCTTTTCTGTTATGTACACTGAGGGCTTATGCACCAAGACAAATTCCTTGTGTGTCCAATCACATTTGGCCAATAAAAGAATTCTAATTCTAATTCTAATTCTAATTCTATTCTATTCTATTCTATTCTATCTATTCTATCTATCTATCTATCTATCTATCTATCTATCTATCTAATTGCTTATTGTACCTTGTGACTATTATTAAGTGTTGGACCTTATGATTCTTGACTCTTGATGAATGTATCTTTTCTTTTATGTACACTGAGGCTTATGCACCAAGACAAATTCCTTGTGTGTCCAATCACACTTGGCCAATAAAAGAATTCTAATTCTAGGGAACATCATCAGTGCTAGTTACAGAGATGAAACTCCACTGTCTTGGTTGGCACCTAGCACTAAGTTGGAAGGAAAACAGAGTTGGAACGGGTACCTTGGAGGTCTTCCAATCCAATCCCCTGCTCAAGCAGGAAACCCTACACCATGTCAGACAACTGGCTCTCCAATTCTTTCTGGAAAACCTCCAGTGATGGAGCAGCCACACCTTCTGTGGGCAACCTGTCCCTCTGGTTAACTGTTCCACCAGTTAGAACTTGGTTGAGATGATGAGAAAGAAAAAAAACCCTGGGATTATAGGCTAGGCTGGAATGTTGATAGAACTTGGTGGAGGAATCCACTTCCATGGAGCCCGTTTTGGTGAAGGCCATCCATCAGCAGCTGTCTAACCACCCAGCATCCAATGGAAGAGGTGGGAGGGGAGGGGACTGGCTTCTTGAGTTTCTCCTAGCAACAGCCAGTGCTCCCTTCTCCCTTAACGTTGAAAAATAAGTCTGGAAATCCAGCTAGCCTTCCAAGACTCGGCTCTCCCACCCTCCCTCCCTCCCTCCGCTCAGCTGCATGGCCTTCTCACTTGTTCATAGTGGATTGTGGGGAAAGGCTTACAAATGCCTCACGGTTGTAATGAGGTGAGAGACCGAGGAAAGAGCTGAAGAGAGGGGCCAGCTAATTTCCCCTTTGTCCGGCCTCCCTGCTGCTGAGGGGACCTATCCTTCTTCTTTATCAGCCTCCATAGCTCCTAGGCACCACGCAGATGATTTTCAAAAAGGGGCATTGTAGGAAAGTCAAGGGAGAGCTATGGGCTGCAGCATTTAGCTGGAATTGTTAAGCAAAGGACCTCATTTTGGTAGAACATCCCTTTCTTCTCAAGGGTTGAGAGAACATGGTTTTGGTAGAGATGGCTTCTTCTCAAGGGCTGAGAGAGCAGGATTTTGGTAGAACATCCTTCTTGTCAAGGACTGGGAGAACATGATTTTGGTAGAGATGTCTTCTTTTTAAGGACTGAGAGAACACAACTTTGGTAGAGATGTCTTCTTCTTAAAGACTGAGAGACCTTGCAATGGAGGAGAAGGTCCAGGTGTTCAACTGGAAGACTACCCACCATGTTTCAGAAAGGAGCCACAGAGTGCAATTTTTTTTAATTTACATTTATATGCCGCCCTTCTCCGAAGACTCAGGGCGGCTTACAATTGGAGCACAACCCAATGCTCAGCAATAGCCTTCATTCCATTGTATATGCCTGCTTCTTACTAAGCGGCATTTTTACAAAGTCAGCTTATTGCCACCAACAATCTTGGGTCCTCAATTTACCTACCCCGAGAGGATGGAAGGCTGAGTCAACCTTGAGCCTGGTGGGATTCGAGCCTACAGTAATTGTAGACAGCTGGATCTTAAGAGCAGGCATTTAACAGCCTGAGCCACCAAAGCTCAATTTCATTTCAAGCCAATGAAATTCCCCTCCTCAATGTTGATATTCCCTTCAATTTAGCAGCTACCTTTTTATTTATTCCCCCATAAAATGTCTGGCATTTAATCAAGGGACATGGTTAACTCAACATCTGAGATGTTCCCAGCAAGTATTTCTATAGAAAAAGAATCACTGCTGCTTATTATTAGCCTTGTTTTTCAGGAAACAATTCCACCAACTTCTGCCACAAACCCTCTTGTTTCTGAATTACAAAATAAAGACCTCAGTCATCTCACTTTAAAAAAAAAAAGGGGGGGGGGATTTTTGGGAATAGTCCGAAATAGTCTCTCTTCCCAAAGTCTTTGTTCTTCTCTGCAGTCCAGCTATAAGCCAAATTCAATCTGATTTCAACTCATGGAATATAAATGTAGAAAAAAAGGGGTCTGGACCACTTCAATTTTGAGAAACCAGAGCTGAGGTTTAAGTTGTTACTTGCCCCCCCTGGCTAGGTGGAGTTGTGTGGTTTGAGTGTTGGCTTATTTCCGTACTCCCCCATCACCCACACAATGTTGGTTTCCTTTGAACATGCATGTCAGAGAAATCTTTGGCCATGTAAAAGAGTTTGTCAGCTATCAAGTGTGTTTTTGTGGGTGGGGTGGGGTTGAAGGCCCGGAAAAACTGACAGTGAGTGAGCCAGGCTACATGAAATCAATGGCAGAGGATTTCCCTTGAGGGTGAGGAGGAAGAGGAACTTGGTATGTTTTCTCTCCAAGTCTCCTTTTAATCCATAAAGAAATCAGAAGAGGCACAGAAGCATTTGGGCCTCCTTTAAAATGGGGGTTACTGGTTTTATTCAGGAGCCTGGACTCTCTCTCTCTCTCTCTCTCTCTCTCCATGATACAATGGAGATAGAGAAAGAGAGAGAGAGAGAGAGAGAGAGAGAATCACAGGCATATGAGAGAGAAAAGGAGAGAATCACAGACATGTGATACAATGGAGAGAGAGAAAGAGAGAGAGAGAAGATATATAGAGAGAATCACAGGTGTAAGAGAGAGAGAGAGAGAGAGAGAGAGAATCACAGATATGAGAGAGAGGAAAGAGAGAGATGGTTCCCTCCTTCCTGGCCCTGATGTATTGGAACTTTCTGAGTTGCCGTGGCTCCATACTAAATTCATATAGAGTCCTCCGGGGTTTTGAAATCTCTCATTTGGCCAACAACGAGGTCTGAAAAGATTGCAGTTCATTTCGACCCGAAGTGGATGGAAGACTCATTTACTCGCTGCAGGCAACTCAATCAGGCCGCCCAGCCATGAGTGAGTGACTTGTTCAGATCGCTAGTCAATACATGTCTCCTGTGATAGAATATCAGCATCTGTCGCGCTGCGCATGTCTCCTGCGCATTCTCGCCTGCCTGCCTGCCTGCCTGATCAGGGTTATTAAAAACACCTAAGACTTGCTGAACTTAATCTCCTGTTTGCTGGTTTCTTTTCTTTCTTGAAAGAGCAAAATCTCTCTTCTCTTCTCTTCTCTTCTCTTCTCTTCTCTTCTCTTCTCTTCTCTTCCTTCTCTCTCTCTCTATCTGTCTTTCTCTCTCTCTGACTCTTTCTTTCTTTTCTCTTTCTTCTCTCTCGGACTCTCTCCCTCCTTTCTTTCTCTCTCCCATTCCCCATCTTTGTTCTTCTTTATTCTTTCATTCTTTCATCTACGTTCACCCACCCACTGTTCTTGACATTAAGTTTTTCTTTGTCAGGTATCCCTTTTTCGTTCTCTCCCTCTGATGTGTTAAAAAAAGCAAACCAACCTGTTGTATATGACCCCCAAAGTCCAGTTGCCTTTTGAAAAAGTGCCTTTGGGACAGCCATGATCTGGTTGACTGGGAATCTCCATAGTCATTTAGATCTGCTGGGAAGCAAGGGATCAACCCCAGAGGAACCCATGGTCTGATCTGGTACTTCTTTATTCTCAGAGAAGGGGCAAGGGGAACTGTCCCTCCTCCACCCTGTTCAAGTAAAGCTTTCAAATTAATACCCTTTCTGGAATTTTAAAGCCCTGACATCTCTTTAATTGCCTCATTCATTCTGAGAGTCGGTGGTGAACGTTCTTGATGAAGAAATTCCTCAGCAACGGAACAGGGGGAAAAAAAATAGTGTTGCGGGTGGCACTTCCAGGAATATTTCTGCTGCGTCGTATCATCTTTGCTTTAAAAGGTTTTATCTTAAGTGCTATGTTCTATAAGTACATGCCAACCAGGCTGGATGTTGTCATTCTTTCCCCTGTCATTCAGTGTAAGAAATCACGTAATGTTCAGAGAAGCGATTCAGGCTGTGAAAAAGGGAGACAAACATGACTTTGGTGTTTATGAAGGGCACTTTGGATGACCCCAAACAAGCGATTTCTCTCCCCTAAAAGTCAGAGGTGAAGTTCACCTCCCAGCTTGCTCCTCCTAACACCCCCCTCCCAAACTCCACGTTTTACTACAAGAAGAAAGTTCTTTGTCGTGTAAGTTGGGTAAATCTGTCAGACGAGAAGCAAGGGATGGAAGTGAAACAAAGGACAAAAACAACATACAGTGAATGGTTGCAGGAACTGGGCTTGGCTAGTCTAGTGAAGAGAAGGACCAGGGGAGATAGGATAGCGGTCTTCCAATATTTGAGGGGCTGCCACAGAGTGGAGGAAGGGGTCAAGCTATTTCCTAAAGCGCCTGTAGGCCAGACAAGGAATAATGGATGGAAACTGAACAAGGAGAGATTTAACCTGGAAATAAGGAGAAACTTTCTGACAGTGAGAACAATCAACCCATGGAACACCTTGCCCTTGGAAGTTGTGGGAGCGCCATCACTTGAGACTTTCAAGAAGAGATTGGACTGCCATTTGTCAGAAATGGTGTAGGATCTCCCGCTTGGGTGGTGGGTTGGACTAGATGACCTGCAAGGTCCCTTCCAACTCTGATTATCTGTTAAGATCTGTTAAGATCTGTTAAGATCTGTTAACCTAGAACTAAGGAGAAAATTCCTGACAGTGAAGACAAGGAATCTGTGGAACAACTTGCCTTCAGAAGCTGTGGAAGCTCCATCAATGGAGGTTTTCAAGTGGAGACTGGGTAGCCATTTGTCCAGAAGGCTATAAGGTGGGCAGGGGGGCGGGTTAGACTAGAAGACCTCCAAGGTCCCTTCCAACTCTGTTATTCTGATACACTTTGTGACTTCATGAAACAACTTTGATGTTCTCCAAAGCCTAGCATGCAAGTGAATTTTTCTGGGATGTATGTGGGCAGTCTTCTGTTTCTCTTCCCCTTCCTCCAGATACTATTTCTTGACCTACTGGCCAGTCATTCTCTGTGGCCCACTGATCTGTATTATCCGATGACTTTCTGACAGCAAGGAAGGAAAGAGAGAGGCATATGAGAAGGAGGGAGGGAGGGAGTAAAAAAAAAAACCCCAGTTATGTTATTGAAGGAGAGTTACATCCAGTATTAACTGAGAGCTATTTTTATTATAATGTCGAGACGGGTATTTTAAAAAGAAGAAAACTCCCTGGTTTTATGGCAGGTCTTGCTAGAAAGAATCCTTTGGTGATTTGATAGCCTATTTGAGCAAGAGAAATGCTTTACAGGCATCTATAAAAACTGATGATCCTACTCACATTTGTATTTAATGAAATCAGGAAGAGCTTTGGTTATGTTTTCAATAACCTTCAACCGGTTTCACTCAGCAGCTGGAGTCAGCACGAGGCTGTAAAAACCTCCGCCAGTGGATGGGGCTTGTAAGAAGACACTGAAATGACTGGGAAAGTAGACTGGGGATACTGGGTAGAACACAGATATCTCTTATTGGGCGGAGGTAAAAGTTCAGACCGAGGGCATGTTTGCAATTTTGCCAAGAAATCCCCATAAACACGTTTTGCCATTTGCAGATGGTTGTATACATGTCTGCGCGTCGTTGGGTTATTAGATCACATCTGGAGCTGGTTCAAGGATCACCACATTAAAGCTGTCGTGAAATGTTTCATATCAGGATAAGAATAAGGTCCATAGAGCAGGATCATATTTATGGTGTATTATGAAGTTTTCGCTAAATTTAGGGTTTGGGGCTTATCCCACCAACTTCTTCATCTCAGGCCCTCCAATTTTGGGAGAATGGCCTTCAACACACCCCTAAAATCATCCCTTTCGCTTAGGTTTTCAGACTGGTTTGAGGCATTTGATGGTGTTGTGGCCAGCCAGTGGCCAGTGGAGCTGGCAGCAAATTCGGACAGTGAGGGGTTGGGGAGGAACATGGGCCAGTCCTGGAGTCTGGGGAAGGCTCTGATGAGAGCTCTGTATTCATATCCCTATAATTGTTAATAAACTTTTGGTCTTATCTCTTGACAGACTCCTCGTTTGATACATCCTAATTCAAAGCCTTTTCATCCTCTCCAAAATTTCGGACCAGAGTACCATTCAGAATAACAGAATTGGGTCCTTGGAGGTCTTCTAGTCCAACCCCCTGTTCAGCTAGGAGACTGCCCTATACCATTTCTGACAAGTGACTGTCCAATCTCTTCTTCAAAACCATTCATCTGTTGCTACTGGCCACGATGGAAAGGAACTGTCAGAATCTGTTCCCCAACATCCAGCATGACCTACTCTTTCCATAAAGGAATCCCCGCCCCAATCTCAAGATATGGACTTCAACTCCCAACATCATCCAGTCAGCATGACAATCCCCAAGAATCCTGGACATTGGAGTTTACAGACTTGGGCGTGATCAAGCTCAGGAAACCATCAGGCAGGTAAGGAACTCTGAAGTTGGCTTCAGGTGGTAGGACATATATACACAGTGTTGTGACCCGCCAGTGGCCAGCAGAGCTGGCAGCAGATTTGGACAGTGAGGAGGTTGGGGAGGAACATGGACCAGTCCTGGAGTTTGGGGAAGGCTCTGACGAGGGCTCTGCATTGGAGGCAGAGATGGGGCCAGGACCATCCGACAATTATCAGCTACCTTTGGAGTCGGAGATCTGTGGGGAAGAAGAACAGCTGGAGCCTGTTCCCAATGTGCACATGCGCAGAGCTGCCAGGAGAAGGGAACAGCTAAGGAACAAGGGTTGACTCGGGAGTAAAGGCTCAGATGGACGGTGAATGGCCCTTCCCAGAGGGAATAAAGAGGAGCGAAAGGGGAGTGGGATTTGCAGGAGACAATTAGTTCAATTCATGAGGTTGAAGATCTGTTCCTGACTTCTTGCCAAGTAATTGCTGCTACAGCGTGGCGTTTGGAAGGTATCAGCCTGGCAGCTCTCCAAGCCTGGTAAAAGTCTGTAGTTGTGAAATCTCTTGAAAGACTTTTGGCCGGGACTTGGCTGGAGAGGAATTCCCTTTATAACCTAAATAAAAGGGGTTTTATTGGGACGAGGAATCAGCTTCATGCTGTTGGGGAAGCCTAGGACAGAACACACAGCCACACACAGAGAGATGTGCAAAGGACACCCTACACTTGGACGCGTGTGGTGGGAATGCCGATGTAGAGATGGGGTGGGTCCATTCATCACCACCTGCCCAACAGATGTTATAGGAACACGGAAATCTGGTAGGGTTTTTGAGGACTCCTGCAAACCAATCATTTGCATTCCAGACCTGACACTGAATCGGCTCGAGCAGCTGCCCTCGCGAAAACCCGAAAACCGGATTGTAACTTCCTTGCGGTAGAATGATTCAGAGTAATGTTTCACCATGGCTCGGATTTAATAGGCATGGGGGTCTTTGTTTTACTAAAGGGTCGCCCCCTTAATGTTCTAATCCTGTGTTTTAAACCACATTTATGCTTGAATATATTGGGAGAGAAAAGAACGTTTCCTCCTTGGCTGCCAGTTGGAATGACAACACAATTCAAAATCCATCAGCCACCAGAATATTCTGGTGGTTTAAGCATCAATCTTTCTCGACATCCCACCTTGGCTGTGCCGGGGGAGGGGGGATAACTCAGAGGGGAGTGTGGAAGTTGGAGGGAAGAGATTCCTGAAACTCATGTTGTTGCATTCTTTGAAAGACTTTTGGGGAATATCCCATGTGAATCATTGGGAAAAAATATATATCAGGGGAATGGGGAAGGCAGTCCGGCTGTCAGAAAGAGACAGGATGTTTTAAGCCTGGGAAACATGTTTGAGCAAAAGGTAAAGGTTGGAATTTTTTTAAAGAAAATTTATATGGCCGCCCACTCTGGGAGTGACTCTGGGAGTTCAAGTCCTGATGTAGCCTTGAAAGTCAGCTGGAGAACTTTGGACCAATCCCAAAGAGATGGTGAGTTCTAGTCCCATCTTAGCTATGAAAACCAGTTGAGTGTCTTTGGACCAATCCCAAAGAGATGGTGAGTTCTAGTCCCATCTTAGCTATGAAAACCAGTTGAGTGTCTTTGGCCAATCCCAAAGAGATGGTGAGTTCTAGTCCCGTCTTAGCTATGAAAACCAGTTGAGTGACTTTGGCCAATCCCCAGGAGATGGTGAGTTCTAGTCCCGTCTTAGCTATGAAAACCAGTTGAGTGTCTTTGGCCAATCCCAAGGAGATGGTGAGTTCTAGTCCCATCATAGCTATGAAAACCAGTTGAGTGACTTTGGCCAATCCCCAGGAGATGGTGAGTTCTAGTCCCGTCTTAGCTATGAAAACCAGTTGAGTGACTTTGGCCAATCCCCAGGAGATGGTGAGTTCTAGTCCCGTCTTAGCTATGAAAACCAGTTGAGTGACTTTGGCCAATCCCAAGGAGATGGTGAGTTCTAGTCCCATCTTAGACATGAAGACCAGTTGAGTGTCCTTGGCCAATCCCAGGAGATGGTGAGTTCTAGTCCCATCTTAGACATGAAAACAGTTGAGTTACTTTGGATCAATCACCAGGAGATGGTGAGTTCTAGTCCCGTCTTAGCTATGAAAACCAGTTGACTTTGGCCAATCCCAGGAGATGGTGAGTTCTAGTCCCGTCTTAGCTATGAAAACCAGTTGAGTGACTTTGGCCAATCCCAAGGAGATGGTGAGTTCTAGTCCCATCTTAGACATGAAGACCAGTTGAGTGTCCTTGGCCAATCCCCAGGAGATGGTGAGTTCTAGTCCCATCTTAGACATGAAAACCAGTTGAGTTACTTTGGATCAATCACCAGGAGATGGTGAGTTCTAGTCCCGTCTTAGCTATGAAAACCAGTTGAGTGACTTTGGCCAATCCCCAGGAGATGGTGAGTTCTAGTCCCGTCTTAGCTATGAAAACCAGTTGAGTGACTTTGGCCAATCCCAAGGAGATGGTGAGTTCTAGTCCCATCTTAGACATGAAGACCAGTTGAGTGTCCTTGGCCAATCCCCAGGAGATGGTGAGTTCTAGTCCCATCTTAGACATGAAAACCAGTTGAGTTACTTTGGATCAATCACCAGGAGACAGTGAGTTGTAGTCCCACCTTAGCCATGAAAGCTAGCTGGGTGACTTTGAGCTAATCACAAGGAGATGTTGAGTTCTAGTCCTGTTTTAGGCATGAAAGCAAGGTGGGTGACATTGGGCCGATCCCCCCCCCTCTCCCAGCTCCCTTATTGTGAGGAAAACAAGAGGAGGAAGGTGTGTTGGATATATCCACTGCCTTGAGTTACTGTATTTATAAAAGGAAAAAAAATAAAGTGGGAAACAAATAAATGGACCTTCATGTGGAATATCAAAACATCCTGGCATGTCAACATTTAGCATATCAAGGAGCAAGCTCTGACGTTCTGGAGGATATGGAATTTTGTTGGGATGGAGGACTCTCTCATGAGCATCAATCTGCCACAGTAGAGTCCAGACGTAACTTTATTATCTCTCTGTGTGATGCGTGCAGTGAGTCGCGTCTGTTTATTCACTTAGACTCTGATATAGTCCAGTCCCAGAAAAGGGTTAAAGTCTCTCCTTAATTTGGTTCTTGGGATTTGTGTGTCTGTAACCACACAAAGGAGTTTGCTCCAGGGATGATTGTTTATGTGTTTTACTCCCTCATTCAACTCCAACAGGTTGAGTAAGGAAGCTAGAAACACCATCTGTTGGAGGGTGGCTGAGACAGCGACCTGGGGTTGAAAAAGAGGGGCTATTCTGACTATACTGTCAAGGACCTCTGAGTGGTGATAAGGATGATGATGATGATGATGATGATGATGATGATGATGATGATGATAGCAATAGCACTTATATACCACTTCACAGTGCTTTACAGCCCTCTCTAAGAAGTTTTCAGAGTCATCCTTTTGCCCCCAACAATCTGGGTCCTCATTTTACCAACCTTGGAAGGATGGAAGGCGGAGTCAACCTTGAGCTGAGTTAGAATCGAACTGCCAGCAGTAGTTTGCCTGCAATGCTGCATTCTAATCACTGCATCATCAGGCCTTCCTTCTTTCCTTCCTTCTTTCCTTCCTCACAGTGCTTTTACACTTCTTCACAGTGCTTTTACAGCCTTCTCTAAGAAGTTTTCAGAGTCAGCATATTGCTCCCAACAATCTGGGTCCTCATTTTACTGACCTCAGAAAGATGGAAGGCTGAATCCACCTTGAGCTGGTGAGAATTGAACTGCTGGCAGTTGGCAATGTCAGCCTGCAATACTGCATACTAATCACTGCACCACCATGGCTCAGATCTAGATAGATAGATATGATAGATAGACAGACAGACAGACAGACAGACAGACAGACAGACAGACAGGCAGGCAGAGCAATAGCATTGGCACTTAGACTTATATACCGCTTCATAGTGCTTTACAGCCCTCTTTAAGCAGTTTACAGAGTCAACCTCTTGTCCCAACAATCTGGGTCCTCATTTGACCCACCTCAGAAGGATGGAGGCTGAGTCAACCTTGATCTGGTGAGAACCAAACTGCTGGCAGTTGGCAGAGTCAGCTTGCAATACTGGATTCTAACCACCATGTGCCACTATGGCTCATGATGATGATGAAGATGAAAATGAAGTTGACTATGTTATCCATTCAGTTGTGTCCAACTCTTAGTGATACTACTGATGATCTGAAGAGACTGGACAACCATGTGTGAAATGGTATAGGGTCTCCTGCTCAAACAGGGGTTGGACTAGAAGACCTCCAAGGTCCCTTCCAACTCCGTTATTCTATGTTCTAAAGGGGGGGAATCAAATGAAATCCATATCATGAGAATGCAGCATTCAGAAGAAGTTGTCGGGCTACATTAGTTCTGCAGTTACACGCAAGCCAGAAAAGGCTTGGCGAATATTGGTCAAGAGGTTAATGGGAAAAGATATGAAATATAATGCCAGTTAATAAAATTGCCAACTGTAAATTGCTTTGAGATGGTAAATTGCAATCTGAACAGTCTTTCGTTCAGGAAAAAAATGGGCCCCGTTATGGATTATTGGAATATATCTAGATTTAGTGAAATGATGCCTATGGCTTCTTTGAGGGAAAATACTGGACCATATATATAGATTTTTGACCACTTTTATGGAGTTTTCCTCTTGATCTACTCCCAAAAGCTGACCCAGTTCTTATTGCAACATGTCATAAAGCTATCTCGCCCACTGAGTTGTTTAAAATATGGCTCATTTTCTCTTCTTCTTAGGGATGAGAGGGGTGAAGTTTTTAATTCGGGGATGTGGTTCGGGATGATCCTAATCGAATCTTCAAGTTGAATCTGATGGGTTTAAAATCAATTCCTTGGTTCAGAAGGAGTACTCTGTGTAAAAGCCTTGTTGTTCCTCATGCATTGGAAAGCTAGGTTGAAAGGTGGAACCGAATCAATTTGATTTGACAAACTGTTTCCGATGGTTGCACCCAATTGTTGGAGAGTAACCATCCCAGTCAGGAGGAGGAGTCAAAACAGGGAATTAGCCTGGAATCGTTAGGTAAACACAAGAGGGCAAAGTTTGATCCTTCTTGAGTGCCGTTGGACTTTATCTAGTCTTTTCCCAGAGGCAAGCTGTCAGTCGGAGAAGATTCCTGCAAAATAGGCATAGAGCAATAAAGTAGATGATTTCAGCTCTATACGTGTGGGTCCAGTTGTTTGCACCTGACACCACCAATTGTCTGAATTGCTCAGCCTTGCTTGGATCCATTTAGAGATCCACCGCAGCCTTCTCCTTTTGAGATTTTATTTCATTTCACCTTTGGCGGCTGTTGGGTGGCAAACCAGTTCTAGAACTCAGTCAACACCCCAAGACATCGGATGTCTTCGAACACAGATTTTGTTATGAGTTGATTTGTCAGCTCTCTCTGACGCCGTGCAGCATTTCCCTTTTAGCTCTGATCTCTGGTTGTGTATAAAAAAAACCCGTTCACAGGGGCCTGTGTCTCTGTGTGCCTCTGCCTTGTTGTTTGCTTTTTTGTTGTTGTTGTTGTCATGTACGGTCACCGCACGGTACTTGGCTTCTCCAGAACAATGCTCTGTGTTTACGGCTGCCACACCTGTAATTTGTAATTTGCCTTGTTTTGTTTGCGAATAGAAGCAGTGGCCTTTCACTCCCCCGCCAGTGTTGTGGTTTGGTTTTTAATGCCTAGGTGTCAGGGGAGGGGTGCGGGGGCACGGCTGTGTTAATGTGCAAACAGCTCATTTACAG
Organism: Naja naja; assembly: GCA_009733165.1. Classification (NCBI taxonomy): domain Eukaryota; kingdom Metazoa; phylum Chordata; class Lepidosauria; order Squamata; family Elapidae; genus Naja; species Naja naja. Next base: position 8,702,987 of record CM019157.1, read on the forward strand.
CTCCTGCATGTTTTATGACATCAAAAGAGCATGGAGAGAAGGCTTGGGATAATGTTAATTAGGGGGCTCAGAAATAAACGCTTTTACTCCCTCATTAATTGTTATCACTTTGTCGGGCTCATTAGGAAGTGATCTGGTACAAAAGGCTACTGAGGCTTGCTAAGGAAAAAAAAAATGAAGTGGGGTGGAGGGTCTCTAGCATCACAATACTGGGAATCTGCCCATGATGTGCTTTGTAGTACCCCGAGGTGCTTTTTCCAAAAAGGCAGGTGGACTTCCTTTGTTTTTCCTTGAAGAGGTTTCACTTTCACATCCAAGAAGCTTCTTCCGTTCTGAGTGAATGGCGGAGGATGGGAGGATTGATATTGCTTGCAGTCCTCTGGTCGTTAGTACTCTTTCTGAGAGTCATTGAGGCCACTTGGAGGTGTATCTGCACCCTGAATAGTACAAATGTGGGACCTTCTTGGAGCTGCTGAGAGGACAGTGTTGAAAATGGTTGATGATGCTCGTTTTGGCCAGAGGCATGTTAAGTTGGAACTTAAACTTCTAAGAAACGCTGGCTAAAGTCTACTCCAAAACCATGAGATTTTGAGTTACGGGAAACTTGTTCCGTGTGTCAGTTTTCATCGTACAGAGAGTCAACAGTTCGTTTGATGGCTGTTTTCCATTACAACGGCACTGAAAGCAGTGACTTGTGATTCGTTTAATGACGGCGAGAAAGGTAGTAAAACGAGGCCAAACTCACTGAAGAGCTGTCTTGCTTAGTCATTGTGGCTGCACGTTGAGAAGCACCTGGAGCAACGGTTAGGGTATTGTAAGCCGCCAATATTCACTTGATAGTGAGATGGGCAACATATAAATTTAACAAATAAATCAAAATAGCGAAATTATTGGAGAAGGAGGTTGGGTTTCAGGAAAGATGGCCCAGTTTGAATCTCTGGAATAAATCTGGGGCTCTCCTTGCTTTAACATCCAGTGTGGTTAAACAGCAACTTCTGCAACTGAAGTTTAGTTTTGTGGAGTGCTTTTTTGTCTTGGTGTGTGTAATTTTTCTTTTCCCTAAAAGTAATCGTAAGAAGAAAGCTAACCCACGCCATCCCAGCCACACAGATAGTTTGGAAGAGAAAACTCTGTTCTGTGAGCCCTTTAAAACGAGATCAAAGAGGTATATGCTAATCAGGCATGATTGGGATTTTAAAAAAACAACAACGGAGGGATCTTTGTATGTGTGTGTGTGTGTGTGTGTGTGAACTTGCGGGTGGGTGCGCGCATTCAAAAAGATATTCGCACAAAGAGAATAACAAATGAACAACAAGGAGAGAGAAGAGTTTCAAAACAACTGCAGGAGGGGAGACCAAAAGAACGAAAGCAGGATGCAAACGGCTTTCATGTTTTTGAAAAAAGGAGCAACAGTTGACACTGTTGTTTAAAAACACTCTTTTGTGTTGGACTGTTCTCTTTGATGGGGTTCTTGAGAGTCTTCTGAGCCCATCAAACATGGTGAAAGTGGTTTCTTCTTCTTCTTTTACTTCTACTCCTCCTCCTCCCCTCCACCCCTGTGGGAAAAGCATACATTTTTGCCTGATCCCCTCAACAAATCGTCTTTGACTTACAACAGTTCATTCAGCAACCGTTCCCAAAAAAAGTGATTTATGACTGTGCATAGCATAACACTTAGGACTACCCAGTTAAGAACCGTAGCAAGAGTCGTTGTAAAATCGGGTGAAACTCACTGAAGAGCTGTCTCGCTTAGCAACAGAAACGTCGGGCTCAATTGTGGTCGTAGGCCGAGGTCTACATGTACTCTGGGCCACCAGAGCATAGGAGAAGCTCCTTCTGCATGGATTTCCTGACATTTCCTTTCCCTCAGGGTGCTTCGGACATCCTTTTGAAATGAGATCTTCCACTTTCAAGGACCATGATGACCTCCAGAGAGAGGCAGAAGAGCCACAGGTAAGGGGGTAAGTTGGATAAGAGGCAGCTGGCCTAGACAGTGGTCAGATAAGAGGCAGCCGAGCCCATAAAAGAAATAAAGATGTGGCAGACATCTCAGGAGGCACCCTCCCTAGTTTCCTGGACTCTAAAGCAGGGGGTGGACTGATACCGGTTCACACCGGTTTGGGCGAACCAGTTGTTAATTTTACCCAAACCGGTAGTTGCTATTATATTATTATTATTATTTATTATTATTATTATTAACTTATATGCGCCAACTCCCAGAGGACTCCGGGCGGCTCACAACAAAAAAAACACACAAAAGAATTACATTATAAAATTTTTAAAACAATTTAAAAAAAACAACAAACAACAGAAGGTCCGGATCTCGCTAGATCTCAGTCGCGAGATCATGTTGCCCCATGCCTGCTGGAAAAGCCAGGTTTTGACTGCTTTGTGGAAGGCCAGTAGGGTGGAGGCAGTCCGGGCCTCAGGAGGTAGCTGCTTCCAGGGAGCCGGAGCAGCCACAGAGAAGGCCCTCTCCCGCAGGCCCACCAGCCGGCATTGTTTAGCTGGCGGACCCCGAAGGAGACCGACTCTGGGGATCTTACCGGTCGCAGGGAGACGCAGGGTAGGAGACGATTCTGGAGATAACCTGCAATGACTGGCTGGCCCCGCCCCTCCCAAGTAAGGATCCCCTTACCTGTTCTGGATCCCAGGTAAGTGCAGAGCTACACTGAGGCTCAGGGAGGGTGAAAAATGGGCCTCCCAGAAGTTCCAGAAGGCCGGAAATGGGCCCATTTCTAGCTTCCAGAGAGCCTCCAGAACCAAGGGAGGCCATTTTCATCCTCCTGGAAGTTTGAGGAAAGCCTCCAGAGCCCAGGGCGGGCAAAAAGAGAACCAGTTGCTAAATTATTTCAAACCTTCCTCCTGGTGAGGGGGAAGCGATGGACTTGATACTTCCGGTGTTCTTCTTGCCTGGACTACCTAGCAAGATTGATATTTGTTTCCCACCCTTCCGTTCAGTCCCAAGGGAGATTCCCCCCCCCAAGGTGGGCAACCAAGGAGGTTTTAGTAAGATGGATCAGAAAACGGTACGTCTAAGAGTCACTGTCTTTGTGAACTCCAACCACCACGGGCACCGTCAGATAACCCTCCCGGGAGAAATTTGAAAGAAATTCTCACGCCTTCAGAGCATGAGGTAGAAAACAGAAGTTGGAAAAGAAAAGGAAAAGAAATATCCAAAACTGATTCATTGCAGCTTCTGTTCTAGTGCTGGCCCTTGTGGAAAGGAAGGTGTGGAGAAACGTTGATTCGACGCAGGAGAAAGCAACCACTGCAGGTAGCTAAAATGTAGTCTTAACACCAACCCAGAGGATGCCCGTGGCAATTTGCATATTTGCATATTAGATGTGTGGTCAGCCAGGTGGAGGCGACCCTATTAGAAGTCCTTGTGCCCGTTAGGACCTCATCAATCTCTCTGCTCTAAGTCAATTATAATTCTCTTCTCTTGTGCTTTAGGGGTAGATAAGAGAGGCAAACAGACTGGTTAAATAGTAGAATTCTTGGCACTTAATTCTCCACGGATGGTGGGGTGGGGTGGGGAGTTTGCAAAAGCAGTACAGACATTCATGGCTACATAAAAGCCAGAGAGCCAAGGGTGTGACACAGCATTAAGCCAAGGGTGAAACTCAGATATGATGCTTAAAAGGCTTTTAAGAAGTTTAGGTTCTTAAAAATGCAACACACCTTTGTCTTTGAGGAGCAGTGAATTTGATCGTTCTGTTGCTTCACTCCTCTTTACAACTTCTTTCTTTCTTTCTTTCTTTTTTCCCCCATGGTGAGAACATTTGGGGCACAGTTTGATGGTAGGTAGGTAGGTAGGTAGGCAGATGGATCGATGGATCAATGGAAGATAGATGAAAGATAAATGGTAGGTAGATTGGATATAGATAGTAGATAGATAGATAGATAGATGGATGGATGGATGGATGGATTGAAGTTAGTTGATAGATAGAAGATAGAGGATAGGTAGATGGATAAATAGATAAATAAATAGATGGATTGAAGATAAATGCTAGATAGATAGAAGATAGATGATAGTTGGATGGATCAATGGATCGAAGATAGGTGATAGAAGATAGATAGATGGATGGATGGATGGATGAATGGATGGATGGATGGATTGAAGTTAGATGATAGATAGAAGATAGATGATAGGTAGATGGATAAATAGATAAATAAATGGATTGAAGATAGATGATAGATAGATAGAAGATAGATGATAGTTGGATGGATGGATGGATCGAAGATAGATGATAGAAGATAGATAGATAGATGATGGATGGATGGATGGATGGATGGATGGATAGGTAGGTAGGTAGGTTGGTTGGTTGGTTGGTTGGTTGGTTTCCAGCCTGTGGTCCATGGACCCCTGATTTTTTTTATGGATACCAGAAAGCTGTTCTTTTGTTTTTGCCCTTCCATTAAAATTTACTTAGTTTTTTGTTCAATGTTTGGTTGACAAAATATCCCATAGATGTCAAAATATTCCAAGCACGGGGCTGTTGATAAGGAACCCATGATCATTTCCCAGTGTGTTAAGCTACAGACAATCGAAGGTTAAGACTAACCAGGATTTAATATGTTGGGTAAATAAACATATTCTGCTGTTGCACAATACATTGGGAATGGTTTCTCATTGTCTCTTCATCCTTCCCTTCCCTTCCTTTCCTCATTCTCTCCTCCCTTCCCTTCCCTTCTTTATCCCTTCCCTGTCCTCCCCTCCCCTTCCCTGCTGTATTTTTTCATTCCGAAATGCTTGCCGCTAAATTAAAAAAATAAAACACACTTAAAAGCGGCAGTTTGAAGTGCCTCACTCGCTTTGCGCGGAAGCCAATACATCCGGAAAACAAATCTTTGGGGGGGGAGAATTTTAACTTTTAAGCCTTGCTAACTGCTTCAAGCAGAAAAGGGAGAGATTTTGCACGCAGCATCCCACCCCACCCCCACGCAGGCCTGTACACGCACACCCACACAGGCAACACAACAGAGACACACACAAATAGAGATTCATGGAGAGAGGAGAGGGAGAGAGAGAGAGAGAGAGAAAGGTGCAAAGAGATCCTTACAAGAAGGGAAATATTTTCCACCTGTCTTTCTTTTATTACCTGTCCTTACTCATCTATACCATACTAAAGTCGTCTTCCAAGGTTTGGCCGTCGGACAAATTGTACCTCTGTATGTCTTAGCAATTTCCTCTCTTGGCATCCCTCTTCCCCCCACCAACCCCACCAACCCAACTCCCCCTTTTCCTCCTGCAGGAAGGAGCAGCTCTGGCAAAATTTGCAGCAGGCCTTGATAAATATTTTATGCAAATTAAAATTGGATTCTTTGCTTAGTTTAAGCAATTTCCCTAGAAGGAATATGTCGGTGGGGGTGGGGGTGGGGGGAGCGAGAGAGAGATTACAACATTTGCCTGTTTGTTTATAATTTAATTTTTTTTAATGTTGCGGCTGGCAGGAGGGGGGGGGAACGCCAACACCTGTGTGTGTTTATAGTGTCCCAGCTCCTGCACAGCTGCTCCTTTTCAAAACACCTCGCCGGCGTAATAATTTCATAAAATTTCACGATTTGCCATCTGCTAGATCAGGGCTACGAGCAGAAGCAATAAGCATTTTCGTGGCTCTGATCCCAGGAAGGTACAATAACTGTATATTTTAACTTAATGGCTTTTTGGGAGGGGGGACATGTAGATTTGCACCAGGCAACGGTGTAGAGGGGGAGAACACGGGGGAGCAACGAGTAGGGATGGTGCTGGGCTTGGCAACCCGACCGGCGTTCCCGAGAGATCCTTCTAGGCTTTGCTAAAGGTTGCCCATGTTCCCCCCCACCCCCAAAAAAAAAGAGGAAAAAAAAATCTAGACCTCTCTTTCGAAGACTAGGTAGGAGGTGCGGGCAGATTATTTCCCTCTTAGCGTTTGATGCCTGTGCATTTGGGCAATTAAAATGATTACTACAACAATTAAAGCAAGTAATTAGAAACTAATTACACCAGCATTTTTTGTGATTACAGGAGCAGATGAAAATAGTGTTCAAAATTAAATTCATTGCATATTCATGGGAATGAAATTAAATACTGCTGGGTGGATGAGATAATAGGAAAGGCAAGCGGGAGAAAACGGCGTTCTCGGGAATTGGCAACCAGGCCTCTCCTAATGCTTCAGACATTTGGTTAAATCAGTGATAATCTTTTAATGGCTTTAAAAAGAGCTAATATTTGGAAAGGAATCAAAAAAATGCTGAGGGTTTGTGTTTTTTTTTTTTTACCCCCTTTTCTTTTCTTTTCTTTTCTTCTTTTTCTCCCCTTCCCGTGCCGGCACGATAATACAAGCCAGCTGCAGTACAATGGGCAACGTTTAATCATTATCCATTCAGATGGATGCTCCAAAGCAAGTGGTTTTTATGTCCTTTCTGTTGCTTCGCGCACGATAAATTAAATTATAGAATTTTCTAAAGCTCCTTTCTTCCTCCTTCGCCCCCTCTCCATCCACGCACACACACACACACACACACACACACACACACGGACGATATATTCACATCGATGTGTCGTTTTTGGTCCCCTCCTGCTATTGACGCGCTACAAGCCGCTCTCTCTGTCTCTCCATTTTTTTTTATTTTTTTTTGCCCGTTTAATGAGATTCTTTAGATTAAATAGATTTTCTGTTTAACTCAGTGCTGGTGAGCTCGCGTGTCAGGAATTGAATGGTTATTAACATTTAAATATTTCACCGAACAAAAAGAGAGAGAGAGAAGAGAGAAAGAGAGAACAGTGGGGCTGGAATATGAATTTTTCATTCTTTGCAGGGAGCTCCATGGATTTTCTTCAGACCCCCCCCCCTCCCCGTTTTCCCGCTCTTCTGCTAGACCTAATGAAACTAAAGTAATTAGAAAGATACAAGAAGAGCATTTTCACAAGAGTGCAATTAAATTGAGCGAGGAGTCGTTATTTATATAGGTTGGTCAATCCACAACCCTGCTATTTTCTCAGCCTGCTTGAGTCATAGATTATTACAAGAGATTAATAATGTAAATTTTCACTGACTCGGCTGCACTTGGCCTTCAGAAATTGATGGGCTCACAATCCATCACCTCTTCCCATCCCGTCCTGTCTCTTTTCATTCCTCATCATTCGCTGCTCTCCTGCCATTCTTCTTCTCCTTTCTCCTCTCTCTCTCTCTCTCTCTCTCTCTCTCTCTCTGTGTGTCTCTCTGTCTCTCTCTCTTTCTCTGTCTCTTCTCTCTCTCTCTCTTTCTCTGGTCTCTCTCTCTCTCTTTCCATCTCTCTCTGTCTCTCCCCTTTCCACCCACCCCCAATGTTCTCTCTTCTCCTTGTCCATGTCAGTGAGTGATTCCAGTTGGGAGGAGCGTTCAATATGATGATGGTGGTAGATAGATGCATCATCTTCACGTCTCACCAAAGAATCTATCAGAGCCTCCCCTTTTCCCCCCTCTTTCTTGGACTTTCTCATCACTGACAGAACTATCTGTCCCACATGGCTACAGGGTAATCCTTCTGTCTCCGAACCTAGGGTAATATGCATCATTTATTCATGCTTTAAATAAAGTCTGGGGCCAGCTCTACTGTTAGACAGATGGAATAGTATCTCCAAGTGATGTCAGAGGCAAGCAACCAGAGCTACTTGTGAATAATGAAAGACAGTAACTTTATTGCCTAACACTTACGTTACAAGAATCTTCCAAGAGTGCTTGCTTTCTCCTGGGAATGACCAGAAAGACTTCACGGAGGAGGAGGTCATGCTGATGTTGCATGAAAGGACTCCAAGCTAGGCCCTTGCTTGACCCGTCCTTCCAGCCTGCTAGTTGTTTCCTAACAATTGGCCGATCTTAGAGGCATTTACTGCATAGCCATTCTCCAGAGTGTTGGATTGCTGCTAAACTAGTTTATCTAAACTCAGTTCATTACTACTCTTGATTTCTGCTGTGTTGTAAAAGACCTCTGGTTGAATAATAAGGGAGAGAGGATGCCTGTCCAGGTTTCTGCTTTAGAAGTTATCTGCTGCTCAATAAATTCAATCTGCATCTCATGGCCTGCTCTACCTTGTCTGACCGTGATGAGAATGAAATGAGATGGGGCAAGTGACAAATGTACACTGATATTTTCTAATCAAGGCTGCTCACTCACCATAGTGAGTTGGCCACAGTGAGTTGGCCATGGTGAGTTGGCCATGACAAGTTGGCCTTGGCGAGTTGGCTGTAGCAAGATGACCATGAGAAGTTGGCCGTGTTGAGTTGGCCATGGCAAGTTGGCCAGGCAAGTTGGCCACGGAGCATCATCATAAGAGTCTATAGACCCTTTGAAGGGTGCCTATTAAGTTGTCCAAGCAAGTTGGTGAGCAGGAGCTGTCTGTGGTGCTGAAACCACTGGTGTGGAAGGCCAGGTGAAGTTCTTATTAAAGATATTTTGGGTTCAGTTGTGGTTGTAAGTCATGAACTACATGTAATCGGTAGGAAGATCTGGAAGGAAGAGGTGTGGGGGAAGCGAAAAGACCGAGTCAAAATAAATGAGCCTGTTTTGAGCCAAGAGGGTCTGCTTTCAAAACAATTAGTACAAACATCTGCCTAAGCACCCATGCTGTTTTAATATAATTAAAACAAGGCTTCCGAATCCCACCGGAGACCCTTTAGAAGCTACTCATTTTCTGCATTATTTACAACAAGGAAGCAACACGGAAAAGGAGAGGCAGCTCACTCTCTTCCCCCACTCCATCTCCCCACCCCCGGAGCCTTGAAGGACAATTTGGTAAACGTTTCACCTGCTTCTCTTTTGGATCAATTTCCGAGACAATTTCCCTGGAGAGAAGGATGAAGTAGGTCAGCCGCTGGTCTTGCAAAAGCACTCCCGTGATTCCTTCCACCTTCTTCTCTCAAATCGGTGCCTACAAAGGACTTCAAAAACCATGACCAGGTGTCATGCCCCTGTCGGAATCGGATTCAGAGGGGGAGGCTGAGCAGCTGACAGGGAGTAGGAGTGTGGCTCCGTTGGCTGTGAAGAAACTGGAGAAGGGCAAAGGACTGTGGTCGTAAGGTGAGGATTACTGTACCCTCCCAATTGAGAGCCGCCATCTTAGCCCAATGCAATCCACTTTCTAGCCTGATTTCAACTTCAGCCCCCAACACACTTTTATTTCTAATATTGCTGTATGTCAGACAGGGTGATGTAACGGCTTCTCCACACACACACACACACACACACACACACACACACTATATATGTGTGTGTGTGTGTATATCTATATATCTATCTATCTCTCTATCTCTCTCTCTCAGAAGATGGTATTCAGCTGGTTCTGACCGGTTCTGGAGAACTGGTAGCGTAAAGTTTGAGTAGTTTGGAGAACCAGCCAATCCCACCTCTGACTGGCCTTCCAACCCCATCTCTTCTCTGCCTCCCATCAGCCCCAGCTGATGTTGCCCTACACAGGAGAACAGAACTGGAAAGCAGGTTAGTGGGGTGGGGTGGGGAGGGAATGGGGATTTTGCAGTATCCTTCCCCTGCCACGCCTACCAAGCCATGCCCACAGAACTGGTAGTAAACATTTTTGAATCCCACCACTGATATAATAGCTTAATACATTTTCGTAAAATAATGAAAATGCTTAATTAAGTACAAAAAATTAAAAAAAAACCCTAACAAAGAAGAATAGGAAAAGTTTTAAAAAGCAAAGGAAAAAGGAAAAAATATATAATAAAAAAAGCTATGTAAAGAAATGAATATTGCTCCATTGTATTAATAGGCTTCCTCCTTTAATTGTAATCTTTAGTTCTCTCTGGTTCCTTCTAATCAACCTTCAAAGTTTCTTCTTATATGGTTTCTCTCCCACTTTACCATGGGAGGATTTCTTACACACACACACACACACACACACACACATACGTATGTACGTACGTACGTACGTATGTATATGTGAAATTTTAAGCAAATCACAGGAAATATTCTTTCAAATCCATTTTGCCCTTGTTATCTGTTTTATTTTATCCATTTGTTGTCTGGGTTGCAATTCTTCTTCCTGATCCTCAAGGTTATTTTTCTTCCCATGGTGGATGGATGGATAGGTTGGTAGGTGGCTAGCTACCCATGGTAGACAGACAGATAGACAGACAGACCTTCAAGATAGGCCAGACCAAAATGCCAGAGTTATGAGTGCTAATGAAGCTTTATTATAAGTTACAGTAGCAGAATCTTGCAAATCTGTGCTTCCCTCTTCCATCCATCTTGGCCAAAAGGAAGGATGATCTTGTCCAAGATCATCATCATCATCACCTTTTAATGACCCGATAATCCCTTGTGGGGTGATGTCTGGGCAACTGAATGGCACTATCACTGTTTAATGGCCAGATGCCCTTCCTGTCTCCAGTGCGGAGTTTTTGTTCAGCAGATATATTCTCATTGTGCCCAGAGAGAGAAAGATCTGCCTCTAACTAAGATTGAACTCACAATCCTCCTGATGGTGAGTTCCACCTCTAGGCCACCGCACCATTCCATGCTCTTCTTCTCCAAGATTACTACTTCAAATTACTACTCTGCCCCGGACTCAGATTTCTTTTATCTGGCTGTCGTGTTGGTAAGGGTTATTCCTTCTGCCCGTTAAATTTCCAGGCAAATCTTTGTGATCAAATATGAAAGCAGGAGATAAACCTGTCACCACAGGCCCAGTTTTCAGAGCGAGGTTTTTAGTGGGTTTCAAAGCCCAAACAGTACGTATTTTAAAACAAATATATAACTGCATAAAAGTGGTAGAAGATGCAGCGTTTTGTAACAGTGGTTGCACTGTGTGAATACATATTGTGTAGCCTTGCTGAATTTGGTGTATGCATTATTTTGGTAAGAACAGCAACACTGGAAGTAAATAACCCGACAACAGAACAGCAGAGTTGGAAGGGAACTCAAAGGTTTTCTAGTCCACCCCCCACTTGGTTTTTCCAATTTCTTCTTGAAATCCTCCAGCAATGAAGCACCCACAATTTCTGAAGGCAACTTCTGTTCCACCGGTTAATTGCTCTTCCTGTCAGGAAATTTCTCCTTGGTTCTAAGTTGCTTCCCTCCTTGATCAGTTTCCATCTGTTGCTTCTTGTCCTGCCTTCAGGTGCTTTGGAGAATAAAAGTGATATATTGTATTTCATTTTGGCCATTTACCTTTTCTTCTTTCCCAAATTCTTCTTTGGAAGACGTTAAGTATTATTATTATTTTTTTAGATGACATCTCTACTCTATTTACAACTCCGCCTGTCCTATTCTGTATGCGTCATTTATCTCTGACATATTGGATAATGAATTTACACATACTGCCAGTTCACAGTCGCTCACATCTGTATCCTTGTTTTTGTTTTTTGTTTTGAAGGGGCACCGATGCTGTGCAGTTCCCCCAACAAATTCATTTTTTTTAAAAAAAACCAGCTGAACTTTGACACTTGGTAAGAAGGTGACCCATTGGTTATCTTCGTTTCCGAATGGTTAGTGTGAATTCCTTAACGATTTGTCGTCTTCTGTCTGGAAATCTGCCCTTTATTTTGCAAAAGAACAACAAAAAAAACCCACCCTGTCATGAGGTCATCAACAAATGATATTTACTGCCCAATGACTAGAATCCAAAATTTTAGAAGGAAAATAAAGAATCACCTGAGTGCCAGCCAGGGTTTAATTTTGTTTTTCCTCCTCAACTTCCTTCTCCTTTCTTTCTTTCTCCCTCCCTTCGGTAGAGAAGCTGTCACAGAATTAAAAAAAAAAAAACCTGGAGATGCTTTTGAAAAGCCCTTTTCATTTTTAAAAATGCATTTTATTTATGAACGCACTTCTTGCCTTGAATATGCTTTTACAGCACAATGGCCCCTTCTAATTATTTATCAAAGCTGCAAATCTTTAATGACTTCTCTCTTTTTATATATATTATTTTCTGAGCCCTGGAGCGAAATAAATAAATAAATGAAATAGAATGGCGCTGAATTAAACATTTGGGGGAAATTACCCCACCCCACCCCAAGACTCTTGAATTTCCAAAGAAAGGAAAAAGGAGGGGGGATGTTTGGGGAGCAAGAGAGAAACTGGCTTAATATTAAAAAGCGTCAACTTCGCTTTGTTTTGAGAGCCTTAAAGCCGAGACGTGGATAAATATCCCATCTAAAATATTTATTCCTCTTTTCAAGAGCTGTTTCTCTCCCTTCTTCCCAGAAACAGATTGCCAGGGTTTCAGCAGCCCACTGCCTATTTTTTTTTCCCTTGGCACTATTAATTATTCAGGACTGTTTGCCCAATAATTTCTGAGATACGTTTGTAGATGGTGGCTGATTTGTAACAGACTTAACATGTCTGGAAGGTGATCTTTTTAGGGGAAGTTAAGATTTTCTGTGATAAGAATGATAGCTGGAAACTCCATAACCCATCTCACCTCCCCTCCTCTTAGTTGTCAGCCTCTCAAGAAAGACCAGGCTAGAAAACCAAAGTTATGAGTCACAGAATAACAGAGTTGGATGGTCTCGTGTCCAAATCCCCTGCTCAGGCAGGAAACCCTAAACCATTTCAGACAAATGGCTGTCCAATCTCTTCTTAAAAACCTCCATTGTTGGAGAATTCACAACTTCTGGAGGCAAGCCATGCCCCTTCCAACTCTGTTATTCTGTAGTACAAATTTATACCTGGATTATTTTCCTTTTTATAATCAGAGTAGGAAAAGTAAGCTGTGAGGGTTGATCCCGGCAGCAGACGGGCTGTTCAACTACCCCAAGAGGTCAAACTGGACACAGAGTGGTTTCTTCTAGGAAAGTGGATTGTTGGAAGGACATCTCATTTGGGGCCCCAATCAGGAAATCTTAGATCTGCTGGGGAATTGAAGTGGGTTCAGCCAAACATCTGCTTGCATGATTGACCAAGCTAGGCATATGGAAACCAACCAAGATCAGCTCTCAAACTCCAATGCAATAAAGTGACCCTGGAAAGCCAGGCTGTTTAATTGTAATTCAACCCCTCCTGATATTTTGGTCCCAATTAATATTGATTTTCCAATTGGTTTGCCGAGATGTTGTTTTATTACTAATATATTTAATGTGGAAATCAATAAGCACACTTGTTTGGCTCTGTCCCTAGGAGGTAATAAAATCAAAGACCTCAAGAGGATAATGTTATCTGATCCATAAATGGCAGGCACGACAGATGCTTAATATAATAGTTAAAGACTAGCCTGGATTTCTTGGCAAGTCACATGGATTTGCATTGCACAGTGACGTTCACTAATTTTCCCATTACAATTGATCCCCTGCTGTCCCAGCAAAGGAGAAATTTTTAGCATCTTTTGGCAGCAGTTCATACCAAGGGTGCAGAAAAAGACCATCATCCTTTATACCCGAACCTCAAAGATCTTGCAGTTCCTTGTTATGCCACAGGTAGTCTTCAACTTAGGACTACAATGCAGCTCAACATTTATGTTGCAAAGTGAGAAGTCCTTTCTGTAATAGAGCCCCATATGTTTCTTCAAAATCCCTTTGGAAGTCCATTCCCAACATATGGGAATTTTTAGCAGCATCTTAAGTAAGACATTTCTATAGAATAGAATTAGAATAGAATAGAATAGAATAGAATTAGAACTGAAGATGGAATGGAATAGAATTAGAATAGAATAGAATAGAATAGAATAAAATAGAATAAGAATAAGTATAGAATTAGAATAGAATAGAATAGAATAGAATAGAATAGAATAGAATAGAATAGAATAGAATAGAGGAGTGGAGTGGAGTGGAGTGGAGTGGAGTAGAGTAGAGTAGAGTAGAGTGGAATAGGAATAGGAATAAAGCTGGAAGGGGCCTTGGAGGTCTTCTAGTCCAGCCCCCTGCTCCAGTAGGAGACAAATGGCTGTCCAGTCTCTTCTTAAAAAGTTCCAGTGATGAAGCACCCACAACGTCTGAAGGCAAGATGTTCCACTGATTAATTATTCTAATTGTTAGGAAGTTTCTCCTTAATTCCTTAATTCCTTGGTTAGTTTCCATCCATTGTTTCTTGCCTTGCCTTCTGATGCTTTGCTTTCTCCAGACTGGCCATACCCAAATCCTGTAACCGTTCTTCATACGTTGGTGTCTCCAGGCCTTTAATCATCTTAGTTGCTCTTCTCTGCACTTCCCTGCCCCCCCACCAAAGTCTCAAGCTTTTTGTGCGTGCAGTGCGGTGCCCAAAACGGGGTGCAGTATTCCAGGTGTGGCCTTACTGAGGCTTTATAAAATGGTTCACATGATTTCCATCTATTGCACGTGCAAACTATTGCAACTACAGTATAACCAATTCCCCTCTGTCTTCCAAGCAATGGCCACAGCACAAAGAACGCCAAAGAAGTCCAGAAAGCTTTGGAATCGTTAAATATTCAGCACCGAAGCATCTCTTTTGGGGACGCACCAGAGATGTGGCAATTCTCCTCCTCCCCCACCCCACCCCACTCCCCGCACCTCTTAATTGAAGACTTAAAAATGCAGCACAGAAAACATTCGCCTTTAGCCAGCGGTGTTGATTTATGGGTGAGCAAATAATGAACTTGGCAAACAGTAAATAATCAAGAGGAAAACCTCACTGTTTTAATTAGCCACATATAAATGACCTAGCAGGGTTTGGGAGGCAATTGGGGGCACGAGTTGTGTTGTTTAGGGGCCATGAGTGGGTTTGAGAAGCAGGCGAGGCATAAACAGGGCATCGGCCACAAAGAGCTTCAGGGAAATGTGGACAAAACGCAACACCTTTCTCCCTCGTCTTGTTTGTTCCCCAACTCGGGCTGATTCAAATCTTGCTAAATTTTAGGAAGGAACGACAAAGTGCCAGACTGGCAGTCCAAGTGCACCAGGAATCTAAACAGGAGCAGAATAACCGAATTGGAAAGTACCTTAGGAGTCTTCTAGTCCAGCCCCTGAATCTGAAACTAAGGACGCCTCATTTTAATCAATCGATGAAGGTTCTGCAGTGGGATTATTTTGGAAATGGCCTTGCTTTCCAGATTCATCCGTTTTTGTTTCTGGGTTTTTGGGGTTTTTTTGCAAGTTATTTGGAAGGATTATTTTATTTTCATTTATTTGTTTGACTTCTCTAGCTGCCCATCTCAGCAAATGACTCTGGATGATGCACAATTCAAAACATACATTACAATTAAAATTAAAAAAAACATTTTTAAACAATAAAAAAGCATTAAAAACATTTAAATGTCTAATTCTAAAAAGATACACAAGCAAGTTCTGTCAATCATACCTAAGAGTCAGCATCCAACTGGTGTTTGGCTCTTGGGGATTACATCCATATATTTTACTAGGACTAAAAACACTTTGTTTCCACAATTATAAAAATCATGCGCATGTCCACTTTCTGTAATGCTGAATTCGGAGTCAAGAATTGCAAACCTCACACCATTTGATACGGTCCAACTGTCGGATATTGAAAATATCCAAATGTAGAAAGTTAGAACTTAATAGATGGGGGGATTTACTTTTTTTTTGTCTCCAATTTCTTAAAACTCTTGCTGTTTTGGTTTGTGTGTGTATGGCAACAATATGTGAAACAATGCAAAAGATTAAGAAATGCTTGGAAAAAGGATTTGGAGACAGGAAAAGAGAAAAAGGAAAGAAGTCTAACTGAATTGAGCTTCTAGCAATATCTGTTGAGGCTCTTGGTGCTGAAGGGTTGTTTTCTTGCAGACGTTTCATGACCCATCTAGGTAACATCATCAGTGCTGGAAGGGAGTGGAATTGCCTTCTCATTATATACAGTTGGCTTGCCCTGTTGACAAATAAAATTTAGGTAACCACTTCCCCTTCTAGCACTGATGATGGGTCATGAAATGTCTGCAAGAAAACAACAAAGCTCAGAGCGCATCAAGGACCCCACATACTTCCTCCTCCTCCTCCTTTTCACAAACCCCATTCCCTTCTAACACTGATGATGTTACCTAGCTGGGTCACGAAATGTCTGCAAGGAAACCGCCAAGCTGAAGGAGCACCAAGGTTCCTCCTGGTTCCATCCCAAGCTACAAATACTCCCTAATAGCCAATAACTCCAGTTCCTCCTTCATACTTAATCAAAACTGATTCCTTCCCATATGCTCAATGTTTGCAGCCCTTCCCCTAAATAATGGCCCAAGAAAGGCAGAGCGCAACTGACACTTAGACCCGAGGAAAATGTTGGACAGGCTCTTTGCTGTTTCCAGCCTGCTCTCCCCCTGCACCAATTCCTTCTTACAAAGCAGACCTGCTTTTCCTGATGAGAATGTGCAGTTTTGGAAACGGCGGAGAAGCAAATGCTACCCGTGTTTACAAGGGCTGGGGAGTGGGGAGGAGGGTGGGGGCGAAGGAATTGCTCAAGATTTATTTATTGGTAATGACGGAAGCGTGTGACTCCTATACTTCATTTAAAATGCTTTTTATTTCTTCCAGCCTTGGGGCTTTGTGAACATGTAATTTTACCCATAGCTATATTTCTTCAACCAACCAGTGTTTCCCCCTCCGGGGGTCTGCTCGAATCAGTTTGGTTTATGTCCCCTTCTCGGGGAAGCTGAAAGGAAGCTGGTTGCAGGCTTGAAAACTTCCTCAGTTCCTTCTTCTCTCGGGTGAAAGTGGGCCAAAAGGACGGAAGCTCACCGGCATGTTTATTTTTATTTTTTAATTTAAATTCATAATAGGCTGCTGCGATCAGCCTGGATTCTGGGCACTGTATAATTAAAACCGATAGAATCCCTAAAGCAGACTTGATAGCAGATACAGATATAGATTAGCAGAGTTGGAAGGGACCCTGTAGGTCATCTAGTCCAACCCGCAGCCCAGGCAGACCTTACACCATTTCTGACAAAAGGGCAGTCCAATCTCTTCTTGAAAACCTTCAGTGGTGAAGCTTCCACAACTTCTGAAGGCAACTTCTGTTCCATGGGTTGAGTGTTCTCGCTGTCAGGAAATTCCTCCTTATTTCCAGGTTGAATCTCTCCTTGTTCAGTTTCCATCCATTATTCCTTGTCTGGCCTTCCGGTGCCTTGGAGAATAGCTTGACCCCTTCCTCCTCTCTGTGGAAGCCCCTGAGATATTGGAAGGCTGCTATTATGTCTCTCCTTGTCCTTCTCTTCCCTAGACTAGCCAGGCCCAGTTCCTGCAACCGTTCATCGTATGTTTCATCCTCCAATCCCCTAATCATCTTGGTTGCTGTTCTCTGCACTTTTACTAGAGTCTCCACATCTTTTCTATAGTGTGTGGTGACCAAAACTGGATGCAGTACTCTAGGTGTGGTCTCACCAAGGCTTTATAGAGTGGTATTAGTACCTCACTTGATCTCGATTGTATCCCTCTGTTAATGCAACTTAGGATTGCATTGGCTTTTTTGGCTGTTGCTACACACGGCTGGCTCCTATTTAGCTGGTTGTCCACTAACATGCCTCAGCTGAGGCAGATCACCTGTTATACAGGCAAAGCCCTAACTTACTCCAATGTTTGGATAAAAAACTTATTAATGATGATTTCAATTTCATTGTATACATGTTGTGCATTGACAACAAACGTTTGATTTGATTTCAAGAATTGTAGAGTCAGGGTAATCCGAAACTCAGAGGGGAAGTAATTCTGGTTGATGGAGGAGACACGATTTCTAAATCTGAGCAGATAATATTGTTTTGGAGCATAGCGGGATGTGAATCCCACAACCATTGTGGACGAAGGGTGGTGTGTCCAATTTTACGACCTTTTTTCCTAGCGCGGTTGTTAAATGAATGGTCATAAGAGCAAGGACTAATTGTAGGTCACTTTTTTCAGTGTTATATGGTCAGTGAGTTCTAGTCCAGCCTTAGCCATGAAAGCCAGCTGTGTGACTTTGGGTCAATCACCAGGAGACCATGAGTTCTAGTCCCACTTTAGGCATGAAAGCCAATTGTCTTTGGGCCAAATACTATGAGACTGTGAGTTCTAGTCCTGCCTTAAGAACGAAAGCCAGCTGGCTGACTTTGGGCCAATCACCAGGAGACGGGGAGTTCTAGTCCCACTTTAGCCATGAAAGCCAGTTGGGTGACTTTGGGCCAGTCTCTCTCTCAGCCCAACTGACAACACTGAATTGTTGCTATGGGAAAAAATAGGAGGAGGAAAGTTTTGGAAGGTGTTTGAGATAGATAGCTAGATAGATGGAGGGAGGGAGGAAGGGAGGAAGAAGAAAGAAAGAAAAAGAAAGAAAGAAAGAAAGAAAGAAAGAAAGAAAGAAAGAAAGAAAGAAAGAAAGAAAGAGAGGGAGGGAGGAAGGAAGGAAGGAAGGAAGGAAGGAAGGAAGGAAGGAAGGAAGGAAGGAAGGAAGGAAGGAAGGAAAAGAAAAATGAATGGCTGTAAGTTAAGAACTCCCTGCATATGAAAATGAACCCTTTCCTTCCTTAATAAGCTGAGAGCTCAGCTTTTGGGGGCTCCTGTGAAAGAGCTTGCTTAAACTTCAGCCTGGGTACCCCACCGGCAGGTGTCCATTAGTATTCGTGCTTGTGGCCTCACTTCATAAGACTAATGGAGTTGCTACCGAGGGACATTAATTGTGTGTGACACTGCCGGCGTGCCTCCCTGCACTCTTACGAATATCACCGGGGCCTTCTTGGCAAGCCCGCCTCAAAAGATTACAAACAGGCCTAAAGTAACTGCCACATTTGCGCTCCTATTTGACAAGCGAGCGCCAGGTTCGGTGGCAATCAAATTGTCGTTCCTCCGTTGCACCTCTGGCTCTCCTGATTGGGTTAAGCAAGGGGTGGATATTGCTTCTGTTAAACTGGTGTCATCTCGTGTAAAATCCCGCCGTCGTGTCTCACCCACTCAGCCTCCTGTTCATCTGCAAAAGTTTTTCATCAAAGCTTCCGGCGGGCTTCTGAGTCGGGAAGTGACGCTGTGTACGCTGGTGGGCCAAACTCCAGCAGGGTTGCAGGGAGCATCCCTTCCACCAAAGAACCCATGGTTTGATGTGAATCTCTACCACCAGAGTGACACAACTGGGAAATCACAAGAGACCTTTATACCGTTGTCCAGTCTATTTTGAAAACCTCAGGTGATGGAGCACCCACAGCTTCCATTGGTTCGTTGTGGAGGCTGACCAGCTGCGCACGTGCATTGCTTTTATTCATTTCAGTACCTGTGATGACCCAGAGGGGTGTGGCACAAAAGCAACAAAGTCACAAAAGTAGGTAAAGTCCCTTTAATTCCTCCAACTTGGCCCCCAATGTCCAGTTATCATCGGCTGGAGAAAAAACTCTCCCAAGAACAGTTTTTAAAGGGAAGAAATTCAGTCTGAACCCAAAGCACATATAAATTATAGATAAAAATCAACACAAACCATGCTGCAACAATTAAGGAGACAGGACAGGATAAGGAATTGCAGACTTCCAAAAGACAACGAAACACACACAGTTGGGAGGACGCCAGAACCTAGATAAGACGTGACAAACAAAGATAATGCACGCTTTGCCTCCAGCAAGGTTCTGTGCGCAAACACCCTTTTTATCCTGGTTTTCCAGCTGCAGCTAATGAAGGGAATCAGGGCCCTTTTCTCCCCTGTAACCCATGTTGCTCCCTTCTCTGTTCCTCCCTGCGTGCCCTAGGATGAAGAGGGGGGTGGGCCTGGATCTTCCTTTGAATGCCCAGCCGGACTGTGCCCTTCCCCAGTTTCCTCCACAACCACTGCAGCCACACTCCCACTCCCTGTCAGCTGCTTGACCTCCCCCCTGGAATCAGATTCCAACAGGGGCATGGCAGTACCTATTTCCCATTTCTTAATTTTAGGGAGGGCTTAAGACGGCCATGGAACACCTTTTACTGGTTATTTACTGAAATTTCCCCAACCACCGGAACTGCTTGCCACCAGAAGTTCTGGGTGCTCCACCACTTGAATTCTACTTGGAGGGGTAAACTTCATGGTTCTCTTTCCCCCCAGTTCCCTGTGCCATCCAATATTGGGGGAGAAAACATTTTGACACAGTTTGGAGATGGGTGGGGGGTTGAAGTAAGAGCCAGAGGAGAAACGAGCGTTGCCAGAGAGGGTTAATAGTTTATTATATTTTTTTTTCTAAGTGATTTTATCACTGTCATTAGAACATTCATTGCACTAAGTGAGAAATCCATCAAGAGTTGACAGCATCGTGCAGACTAATGGCTGTTAGACAGTAATAATTTTTAATACGATTTTTATTTCACTTAATTTCATATGGGCCTGACAAAAGGTCCTGCATCACTAGGGAGTTGTGTGAAATGGGGAGCAGGGTTTGATAGGAGCCACTCTTAAATTGGCATGCTCAGAGGGTAACCATCTACGGAACACACACACACAGGTACCTGGTTTTTAAGGGAAGTAAATTTAACTTTAAAAGGTAAAGGTTCCCCTCCTTGCACATACGTGCTAGTCGTTTCCGGCTCTAGGCGGTCAGTGCTCATCTCCATTCCAAAGCCAAAGAAGAGCCAGCGCTGTCCGAAGACGTCTCCGTGGTCATGTGGCTGGCAGGACTAAATGCCTGCGAAGGTGCACGGAGGAACACTGTTCCCTTCCCACCGAAGGGGTCCCTATTTTCCTACTTGCATTTTTTTACCTGCTTTCGAACCGCTAGGTTGGCAGAAGCTGGGACAAGGAACGGAGCTCACTCCATTATGCGGCGCTAGGGATTCGAACCGCCGAACTGCCCACCTTTCCTGTGGAAATGGCTAAGACGCTCAGCGTCTTAGCCATTGAGCCCGCGCGCTCCCTTTTAAAATTTAGCTTTAGAAGTTGCCAATTAGTACCAAAACTGATCAGCGGATGGATGGCCTGCCTGCTGTACGTTGAAAATGAAACATTAGGGGACGCCACCGTGCGTTAGGCATACATTGGGCCATTTTACAGATAGGTAAGCTGAGGTTGGGGGGAAAAAAAAGTCTACACTCTTCCAGGTGAGTCTGCAGTTTTCTGGATGCTACTCAGAGTCAACTCAGTTAGTTAAGGAGGAGTGAGAACATTGTATTGATCTAGCAGTGTTCCAATATTTGAGGGGCTATTGCAAAGAAGAGGAGGTTGATTTATCCTCTAAAACACCTGAGGAAGCAATGGGTGTAAACTTAAGGAGAGAAGCAATGGGTGTAAACTTAAGGAGAGAAGCAACCTAGAACTAAGGAGAAATTTGCTGACAGTGAGGACAATCAACCAGTGGAAGGGCTTGCCACCAGAAGTTGTAGGTGCTCCATTACTGGAGGTTTTTATGAAGAGACTGGACAGCCACTTGTCTGGAATGGTATAAGATCTCCTGCTTGAGTAAGGGGCTGGACTACAAGACTTCCAAGGTTCCTTACAGCTCTGCTATTCTGCAGTCTCTTCTGTATTCCTTCCTATCCAAGCCCTTAGATGAGTTGATCACCGTCTATTCAGAGAGATAAACCAACTGGGGACTTGAACCTGAATTCAATCCATTTAAACCAAAAATCCAGTTTGCGTGAATCGCAACGAACGTGACATGCTACAATAATTAGTGGGAGGAATTTGAGAACTTTTTATTTTCCTTTCCTGGAGCGTGAGATTGTATCTCTCTTCGTTTGTCTTCTTTGCTGTTTTAACCAGAGATTCAACAGACCTGCTTTATTTATTTATGTGTTTGTTTGTTTGTTTGGACTTGTATGCCGCCCTATCTCCCAAAGGACTCAGGGCGGCTCACATCATAACATACAACAGATTGTAAACACAATACAAAAGGTTAAAATTATTTAAAAATTATTAAACCCAATTCAAGCCAAATAAATTATCTAAAACCCAAAAGACACTAACATCTAAAAAGCTAAACCCACCCACCCCCTCAGTCCAGGCCGGCTTGTTCGAATAACCATGTCTTTAGGCCGCGGCGGAAGGAGCGGAGGCCGGGGTCCAATCGTAGCTCCAGGGGCAGCTGGTTCCCTAGAGTGGGCGCTCCCACAGAGAAGGCCCTACCCCTGGGGGCCACCAGCCGACCTTGTCTGGCCGACGGCACCCCAAGGAGCCCCTGTCTGTGGGCACACACCGGGCAATGGGCATTCGATGCTGGCAAGAGACGCCCGCAGTACTGCCCCGCCCCAGCCATATAGGGCTTTATAGGTAAGTACCAGCATCTTGAATCTCATCCGGAGGGCAGCCGGCAACCAATGTAACTCGCGCAGGAGGGGTGTAATATGGGAGTATCGGGATACCCCCCATCGCTTTAGGGTTTGCATTGATGAAAATCATACCGCAATGTGATTTTGGGGAGGGCAGGAGGAAGAAAGAGAGAGAGTGTGTGAGAGGAGAGAGAGAAAAGAAGAAAAAGAAAAGAGAGAGAGGCAAGAGAGAGGAGAGAGAGAGAAAGAAAGAAAGAGAGAGAAGGAGAGAGAGAGAGGAGAGAGAGAGAAAGAAAGAAGAAGAGAGAGAGAAGGAGAGAGAGAGAGGAGAGAGAGCGAAAGAAAAATAAAAAGAGGAGAGAGAAGAAGAAGAAGAAGAAGAAGAAGAAGAAGAAGAAGAAGAAGAAGAAGAAGAAGAAGAAGAAGAAGAAGAAGGAGAGAGAAGAGGAGAGGAGAGGAGAGGAGAGAGTCAGAGAGGCTGTGAATGTTGCAAAAAAGAGCCAGGGGATTTTAATGCCGTTTGCTCACCGTTGATCCATCATCTGCCTACTCGGCGTTAAGGGAGGCACTATAAGTTACCTGCCCGTTCAGTTTTCCCCCTCTCCTCCCTTTTGTCTCTTCCTCTGCTGCACCAAGTTCAAATTAAGTCAAAGCCCAGCGCTCTGCCTGAGCCTCTCTCTTGCTATTCATCACCAAGTGGAAACAGGATTGGACAGATATACAAGCCTCTGTAGATTTTTTGCATCTGTATTTCTCCGACTCTTGTCTGCATGGTAGTTGCTGATTGATCGACTCTGCAAAGATCCATGATTTTGTGGCTCTCTCTCTCTCTTTTTCCTTCTTGGTTTTCCTTAAATGCCTCCTAAACATCTTGAGCTTGTCAATTTCAGTAAAGGTCAGCAGTTCGGCTTCAAACTATAATAATTTTCCTTGACTTTAAAGCCGAAACATGTAAAAATGCAGAAAGGTAGAAAAACAGGGGACCCTTTTGGTGGAAGGTAAACAAGGTAACAAGGTGTGCCTTTGAAGGCATTTAGTCATACTGGCCATATGACCGTGGAGACGTCTTCGGGCAGCGCTGGCTCTTCGGCTTTGCAACGGAGATGAGCACTGTCTCCCTAGAGATGGAAACGACTAGCGTGCATGTGCGAGGGGAACCTTAAGGTTCCTGGGTCTGGTCCTGGTGGTAGGAGGGAAATATGACAAGGTTGACATGCCTGCCTATTTAAACTTCACCGCATGTGGGGTGGAATGTAGCCTGGATTCCCAGGAGGGAGTGGCTGCATTCCAGGAGGCCAAGAGAAAGAGAAATTAAGATACTTTCTGTGGGAGAAAGAGAGTGAAGATGCTACCTCCCTAGAAGATATCAGAATGTATCTGTACTAGCTTGCTTGTTTGTCAAGATTTCTCTATAGGTGAGGAACAATGAAAGGAAACTGCTTCGAATACCAGAATAATTTTATTTTTATTTATTTTAATTACATTTATATGCCGCCCTTCTCCAAAGACTCAGGGCGGCTTACAATGTTTGAGCAACCCAATGAGCTCAGCAATAGCCTTCATTCCATTGTATACGCCTGCTTATTACTAAGCGGCATTTTTACAAAGTCAGCTTATTGCCCCCAACAATCTTGGGTCCTCAATTTACCTACCCAAGAGGATGGAAGGCTGAGTCAAGCTTGAGCCTGGTGGGATTCGAGCCTGCACTAATTGCAGGCAGCTGGATCTTAAGAGCAGGCATTTAACAGCCTGAGCCACCAAAGCTCTTGGGAGGGAACTCGGAGATCTTCTAGTCCACCCCCCCACCCTGCTCAGGCAGACAAATGGTTATCCAATGTCTTCTTAAAAACCTCCAGGGAAGTCCTTCCACTGATCATTGTTCTCATGGTCAGGAGATTCCTTCTTTGTTCTAGGTTGCTTTTCTCCTTGATGAGTTTCCATCTGTTGCTTCTTGTCCTTCAGGTGCTTTGGAGAATAGCTTGACTCCCTCTTCTTTGGGGCGGCCCCTGAGATATCGGAACTTCAGCGTGTCTTTCTTGGTTTCTTGGTTTCTTGGTTTGTTTGTTTCTGTCGGCCAGAGAAGAGGGATGATGAGATGAAGTAATTCTACTTTATTGTACGGATACATTGGTAGAATTTGCAAGTCTGAAAGCTTGTGAAGTTGGAGAAGATTTCTGAGGTTCTTCTTGTGCCTGTTATGCAGCTGTGGGCTCCTCCACCTTTTATCTGATGGTTCTCCAGGCAGCATCTCCTTCCTGTGCCTCCTCAATCATTCCCACATCCCTATTTACCTTCATCCTAGATCTGTCCATAGGACAATCTGATTTGGGGTCCCCTTTGGTGACATTTTTAGTTTCTGACAGCTTTGCTGAAAATTCCTTGTGGGTTTACCTGGCTGAGACCAAGGTCTGGAAAACAATTGTTCCCAATCCATTCTTCAGCCTGGTGTCACCTCTGCTAGTAAAAACATCTACTGCTATGGTTGCATTTGTGATTAAGCCGCACCACCGATTCACCCATTCATGCCATTCTACGAATGCTATTTTCTCTTTTAGGATCCCAGCTCAGAAGTTATCTTCCCTCTGATAGTGCCTGGCTGTGTTGTATTTGTCAAAGAAAACTTGGTTCTTCAATGCAGTTGCTTGAAAGAGGGGAAGGGAGCCCACCTGGGCTTATTCTGCTCCCCCCCCAAGATTGCTCCGGTCTTGGTCCCAGCAATTAATAAAGGAAACACACAGCACAAAACTGAGCAAATCCCCTTGGCGAGAAGGGGTTAAATTACCATGGAAACAAGCATGCATTATTTACATGGCCTAATGAATAAAACATTTAAGTAGTAGGCTAATAAATTTCAGACACAAAAGCAAAGTAAGCGATGATTTAAATATATGCCTCTGATGAATATAAGTTGAGTTATAGGGAAAGAAAGCTATGGGGAACCAAGCGTAGTTTTAGTCTCCGTGTTATGTTCTTGTGAAGCTTCATCTTCTCCTCCTTCCCATTCTCCTATTCTATTCTTCTCTCCTTCTGTCCTCCTCCTCCTCCTCCTGTCGTTCCCTCCTTCCTCCTCCTCCTCCTCCTCCTCCTCCTCCTCACATCTTCTCATTTTCCTTCATCTCATCCTTCCCCGTTCAATATTTCATTTTCCTTCCCCTATTTCCTCTTCCTCCTCCTCCTCCTCCTCCTCCTCCTCCTCCTCCATATCTTCCTTCCCCTCTTCCTCCTTCTCCATATCTTCCTTCTTCTCCTCATCCTCCTTCCTTTCTCCTTCTCCTCCATTTTATACTTTGCTGGAGAAGGAGCATGATAACCGCAACACCTTTGTACGACATCTTTGTGTGGTTCTTCCTTCCTTCCTTCTCATCCTCTCCTTCCCTCCTCCTATCCTCCTCCTCTTTCTTTTTCTCCCCCTCACTCTCCTTCCTTCAGCAAATATGATCTATAGTTTCTTTTTTAAACATTCTCAGTTTGATGGATGACCTCAATGAGAGGAGCCATCAGTTAGTAAGAGAACTATTTATTTATTTACTTATTTATTTATTTCTAAGATTTATACGGCTGCCCATCTTAAACAACTCTGGGTGGCTCACAACAGTGTTAAACAACTCTGGCTCAGGACTCATGGCTACGTTGGGGAATTTCAAACAGGCACGAGCGTGTCTCTGGGATTCAGAAAGGCACCAGCAAGAGAGACAGGGACTTAAAGAATTAATCAAGACATTCTTTGGTTCGCTTCTGAATCTCAATCAGTTCTCCTTGAGCATGTCACGTTAAGCTGTATGTCTTGTAGGGACAGGAGAGGAAGAAGTCAAGGAGAAACTTGCACCCAGACAATGTGTGTGTGTGTGTGTGTGAGAGAGAGAGAGGGGTGGGAGATGAATGGTAGTCTATGGAGCAACTTCTAACCTGGATTCTTCGAGATGGACATTATGAACTGTTTAATTTCTTTTTAAGTTCACTAGAATCTTTTGAAATTTAGCATGCTAATTTGTGGACATTCCGATTCCCTTTCCCCTTTCTTGTGATAGTTGGGGTTGTTTTATTCTTGTTTTCATTTGCTAAATTTTATCATGTCATCCAGGAGACTTCATTGTAAAATGGAAGTGAGGTGTTTTTTTTTTCCAGTGTAATTTAGAGACCACCATCAAAAGTAGAAATCTCCCATCCAAATCACCTGGGGAAAACATCAACAGTGAAAGGTTTATTATTTTTTGTAAGAGAAGGTAAGCTCAGTGAGTCTTCATCCTATCTAACGACAATCAAACCCTTCAAGTCCAGGGATTTTTCTCTTCGCACCACATGCTCTTGTGCAAAGAATTAGGACCACACATTAAGTTTCAGTTAAGGTGCCTTATTGATCATGCCTGTTCATGAGAATCCAGTCAACTAACAGCCAGTACTAAATATGGATGCTAGATAAGAGTCAACGGAATTCAGTAGGGATTGGACTTAGACCATTTGTGGCAACCTTCATGATTCTAGGCTGGTTGCTTACTTGACTCCACCCTCTGTCTCTGCTCTTCTCCTTCATCAGCTTCCATTGATCCTGGTTGGCTACATTGTTGCTGTTTGAAAGCCTGATCCACTGAAGAACCTTTCTTGCTAAGGCTGGTGACCTTTGGCTCTTCACCTGCTTGCCCATAAATCTTTCTATCCGATCACAGGTTGGACAAGGGAACGGGAGAAAGAGTTGCCCAGACAGACGTGGGTGGTGGACAGCAGAAGATAGAAAGAACTAAGGGGACAAATAGCAAAAGAAGTATAGCCAGTCTGGTGCTGGCTTGTGGTTGCTGGCATCTCAACCCATAGATCTATGAGTGTCCCTTGGAGAGGAAGAGCTCCCCTGTTTCTCCTTTATTTACACCTGTGATGTACACAGAGGCTCAGTTGATATTTCCATGTACCATGTGGATGAGTTATGTTCTTGTCCTCACAAACCATTACTAGCAGCTGGAATAGTTTTATTGCTCGCCGACAGGTTTTATTCTGCTTCGGTATATTGAGGCTAGTGGCGTCAATCAGTGTATGCAGCAGATTGTCATCTGCTGAGATAGATGGGAGAACAGCTGGCATTTTCTAGGGTGACCTAGCTGGTGAAATAATAACTCCAGGATGCCCTCCGTGCCTGGCTATTTATCATGGGCCATTCTAATCCAGGTGGCCTAGCTTTGATGTGGCAACAGCTTTTGGGGGGGAGACAAGACGAGAAGCAAAGATGCTGGATATCGAATCCGTTGATAGGTTTATCAACCCCACTGCAACCTTTTTCAACCTCATCTCCTCCACGGTGCCATCATTAATTATCTCTGAGTGATGGCGGTGGCTAGAATAAGCCAATTTGAAAATAACCAGAGTCTGTTTTAGTTTGGAGAAAGAGGCTACGGGCAGAGCAAGATCTCGCTTTATATGGAACCGTCCGTGGTTCTGAACATCAGCGTTGATGAATTCAACATGGCCCTTCTGATAGCTGGTGGATTCTTTGATTTTTCTCCTCTGGCTTTAGCCAGAATCCTTCATCCTGATCGGTTGTGTGAAGGCTCTGAAGCTATTTACTATTTATATTCTGTTGCCAAGGTTCAAAAGTAGCGTAATTTGGGCCCGTCTCACTTTTTGAGTGTTCCGGAAAACCCACAAGAAAATAAAGGAAATAGGTTCCAGGGAGGCCTTCTGGAGTAAACTTCTCTGGAGTTATCCAAGGAAAACAAGGAGATAGTTTCTTTGAGCAAAAAGAGCTGTAGGGAAGCTGAAAAGGGATCAAGGAAAAGGATATTCTGGGATATGTAGGAACAAAAGAGCCTTGGTGGTGCAGGCTGTTAAACGCCTAGCACTTAATTCCAGCTGCCTGCAATTAGTGCAGGCTCGAATCCCACCAGGCTCAAGGTTGACTCAGCCTTCCATCCTCTCAGGGTAGGTAAATTGAGGACCCAAGATTGTTGGGGGCAATAAGCTGACTTTGTAAAAATGCCACTTAGTAATAAGCAGGCATATACAATGGAATGAAGGCTATTGCTGAGCGCATTGGGTTGCGCTCCAAAAATTGTAAGCCGCCCTGAGTCTCCGGAGAAGGGTGGCATATAAATATGAATTAAAAAACAAAAAAAGGAAAGGCATCAGGAAGTCCCCAAGGTGCTTTTTCAAAAGGCCACTGGACTTTGTTGTTCCTTGAAGACGTCTCGCTTCTCGTCCGAGAAGCGTCTTGAGTTCTGAACGGAACAATTCAGAAGAACAGCCAGAAGTGAAGAACCTTCCTGGATGAGAAGCACGTTGGGGAGAACCGTGACCAATCTGCATAGACATGTATCAGGAAGCGTTGTGTTAAAAGGAGAGAGGAAGCCACCAAAGACTGTAGAGGACCTTCCTGAAGTTCAAGGAGTGGAATAGCAGGGTCGGAGTGGAGAGGAATGGGCTGCCCAACTCAGAGAGTTGCTAGAAAAACATGTTGGTTTTCTTTTTCCCTTCCTCTCCTCTCCTCTCTCACTCTCTCCATAAAGCCATCACAAATTAAATGCCACAGATGTAAATGCTTTGAGAGCCAATGTTGCTGAGTGCATAATGGCCGTCATATCTGCCTTCATTCCATCACTCCGCTGCAGGTAATTAATTGCCTTGTAAAGTGCTCCGAGATGCAGTGTATGAAAAAAATGTTATATGGGGGGAAAAAAGAAAAAAAAAAAGGAGGAGATACAATGGAAGGGCGGTTAAAAGCGACAAGACCCCGAAGGGAGGTGTGCGTGGACTGACATCCCAAGCCACAAATTCCCCTTCAAAAGGTTGCATGTGCGGTACGATACCTCTCTCTTCCTCCTGAGCCATCCACGAAGGTTTGTGCCGATTGGCTGGCCTTCATCCTAATTTCAGCCTAGCCAGGTTGTTTATAGCTCCTGACAGGGCAGGAATTATAACAAAATAAAGGTTATTTATGAGTCGTTCCAGGAAAGGCTATCAAAACAGGGACAATCCAGAGTTCTGATGGTTTTAAAAAGGTGTCAGTTTGGAAGAGAGAGAGAGAGACAGAGTGTGTGAGGGAGAGAGGGAGGGAGAGAGAGGGAGAAAGTGGGAGGGAGAGAGGGAGGGAGAGATAAAGATAGATAAAGAGAGAGAGAGAAAGAGAGACTCACTAATAAGTAACATTAATGCAAATGTCAGTGTTGTTAATATATTCCCAAACAAACATAATTGGTTTTAAGGCCTCTGAGGTTGCAAGTACAGCAACAATGAGCAGACAGTTTGAATACTTAACCAAAGGACTAGATGGTTGGTTTTCATGTTGTAAAAAATGTAAATGTTTCCCAGACCAGTCGTGTCCGACTTTAAGGCGCGGTGCTCATCTCTGTTTCTTGGCCAAGGGAGCCAGCATCGTTCGAAGGCATTTCCCGTGGTCATGTGGCCAGCGTGGCTACACACCAAAGGCAATGGAATGCTGTGACCTTCCCACCAAAGCGGTACCTATTTGGATGGACGGCAACATGCTTCGACTCAACCCGGCCAAGACTGAGTGGTTGTACATACCGCATCCCGTCCAGCTTGAATGTCCGTCGTTGTGACCATAGGGGAGTGGTGTTGCCCCCTGTGGATAGGGCGAGGAACCTGGGGTCCTCCTGGATGCACGGCCCGTTGGAGGAGCAGGTGGGAGCCGCCGCCAGGGGGCCTTTGCCCAGGTCCGGCTGGTTCGCCAGCTTCGCCTGTTCCTGGACCGGGATGCCCTGCGAGGGTCACTCATGCCCTTGTTACTTTGGCGACACTACTGCAATGTTTCTATCTAGAACTGCCTTGCATACCATCCGAGACTGCAGCTGGTGCAAAATGCGGCGGCGCTGGTGGTGATGGGAGTTTCCCGGTTCTCCCATGTTAGCCCCCTCCTGCGCTGCCTGCATTGGTTGCCGTTGCTCTCCGGTGAGATTCAAGCTTTAAGGCGCTGTGCTCATCTCCGTTCTTCAAGGGAGCCAGCATCCGAAGGCTCCCATGGTGGGCAGGAGCAATGGAAGTGAACCGCGGACTCGCATTGGCATGCTTTCGAGCCGCTAGGTGGGCAGGAGCTGAGCTAAGGAATGGGAGCTCACCCCGTAACACGGCGCTTGGGTCTCGAACCCGGGCTGTCAGCTCTCCAGCTGACAACCTCAGCTCAGTCTTTAACCGCTGAGCCAGCGTGGCCCATTTCACGTTGGAGACCCGCAAAATCTTAATCCAGAATCAAGGATTTTCTATGACCACGGAGATAAGAAATGTTTACGAGCGGGCCCAGAGAAATTCCACCTGGGAGGGAGTGGCAACTTGTTAAACATGCATGCATTTCAAAATCAAATCTACATGGTGCTTGGAGAAGAGAGGACCAGAACATACTGGGACCTGGACAGCGGTCTCAGAAATGTGTCCTGGATGAGTAAACAAATCAGATCATTTGATTGATCAGTCAGAATAGAGCTGGTGGGGGGACCTTGGAGGTCTTCTAGTCCAACCCTTGCTCAAGCAGGAGACCCTACATCATTTCAGACAAGTGGTTGTCCAGTCTTATCTTAAACTAGCTCTATACCTGTGCTTTGCTACGAAACTACGTGGTCAGGCTTAGTTTTTGGGGAGGAAAATAAGGGAGGGGGGGAAATTCTGCCTCTGCCTACCAGCATCTATGGGTATTCATCTGGCTAACATCCTGTCAGTGTGTGAGAGAGTTGAGGGCTGTTTGGAAACTGAAAGAGTATTTGCTGTGTGAGCAAGAAGGAGACAGCAAGGAGCCTGGGCGTGGCTTAGCTCAACTGTTCTGTACTAAAGCTGCTTGGTGCTGCGGTGAAACTGAAACTGAAACTCCTCTCCTCTGCTTGTGTTTTGCATTTGGAAGAGATTTCTTTCCAGGTGGGAAAGTAGCATAGGCTGCTGCGGTGAAACTGAAACTGAAACTCCTCTCCTCTGCTTGTGTTTTGCATTTGGAAGAGATTTCTTCCATAGGACTCTTTAGCATCAGAGCATGTTAATAATAATAATATAGGAAATACTACTGGTGATCATTTCAAGAATTCCTTTCTTAGTGAGCCCCTAGAAGCCAAGAGAAACATATGTGCCAAATGTCAAGTTTGTAGACTTTACGGTTCTGGAGATTTTATTATGATGCATGATGTCTACGAAGTTACAGACTTTATGACTTTACTGATATCCATGAAGTCATCAGGAATCTTGCTGGATTTCAACAAACCTTAGTTTTTATTTTATTTATTTATTAGTTTTGCTGCCATGTAGAGAAACAGTTTGAATTTAGCAACTTTCCGTGCAATGATTGAGGACTGATCTGATGAATCAAGTGATTATTTTCCATCTTGACTTGACATTTTTGTTAAAAGATTAAAACGGTTGTCTTTGGAAAGGAGGCAGGAGAGCAGACCTCACCCGCCTTCAGTTTCCCTGGCTTTAGTTGCACAAATCCATTCCCACCTGGGGATGTTGTTGTATTAGGTTCTCAGAAATATCTGAAAGACCGAAGCTACACTTGATTTGATTCCATCAGCCTTTTAACTTCACTTTTTACTTAGGGATAATCTGACACAAATTGGGCGTGATACCTAGGAGGCAGAAGTAAAACTCAAAAAGAATTTGATTGGTTAAAGAAAATAGGCTGAAAATAACAGTGTGAAATTTAGCAGAGAGAAATACAAAGTTCTTAGGGGACAGAAATAAAATCACAGGTATAAAATTAGATGAAGTAGCCTAAAGAGAGTTGCCTTTCTCATTCTCTGGATTGTTTTAGTTCCCCTGTTCCACATTTTTTAGATCCCTTCTGGCATTCTTGACTTGGCTTCGTTGACAGTTATGAAAAAGGAAGATAAGAGATTATCTTTATTTTTCAGATGTCCCAAGTCATCTCATTCTCCTCCTCCTCACCTTGAGTTCAGTCCTAGTCTTCAAAACCATATTAATGTTTTACATATGGTACGGTAAGAAATAACAACATGGCTGAGCTACCTTGAGGTAGCTTTCAAATGAGTTTGACGTGGCTCTGGACTAAGGAAGGCTTCATGAATTCCTTACCAGATGGGCTCAGGTGCGTATGGGGCAGGGGGTGTTAATGTCTGCTTGAAGCACCTGCATGGTTGCTACAGAGGGTCCAAGACAACCAAATATGTAATGGGAAGCAGCTGCACACAGACCAAAATTGAATCAGGGCTTAGAGACTAGGGACACTTCATTGTTTAACCTTCCCTGGTCTCTGCATCGTTGCTTGCAAGAAGGCTTTGGAAATTAGTTCAAGGGCCGGGTGAAATTAGATTGATCTTCTACAGATGATGGGCAACAGATTGTCCATCCGCGCTCTCGGCTGGACCCTAAACAGCTGTCCTCAGCCCCCAAATCTAGATGAAAACAGGCCACTTTTAATTTTCTCCTCCTGACAAGATTTTGAAATGTGGTTTACTCATCCCGCAGAAGCCTGAGCTGTTACTTTGGGTGATGTTTCCTATTTATTTTTATTTTAAATCTCTCCGTTGGGTTTTTTTTATTTTTTATTTTATGCCCACGATATGATAAAGCTCTCAGGATGGCTTACGAGAAGGTTATAAAAAGAATAAATGTAATCACAATAAATATAAAGCTGACAAAAAGGAGAAAGATGAAGCTGTTGAGAGCTGTGGTTTCTCTCTCTCTCTCTCTCTTCTCTCTCTCTCTCTCCCTCCCTGCTCTTCATCTCTCCATGTCATGGTAAGACCACACTTGGAATACTGCATCCAATTTGGGTTGCCACAATTTTTAAAAATGTTGAGACTCTAGAAAAAGTACAGAGAAGAGCAACCAAGATGATTAGGGGGCTGGAGGCTAAAACTTATGAAGAACGGTTGCTGGAACTGGGTATGTCCAGTTTAATGAAAAGAAGGTGTGATAGGGGTGGCATGATAGCAGTCTTCTAATATTTATTTTTTTATTTTTTTTTTATTTTTATTCATATTTATATCCCGCCCTTCTCTGGAGACTCAGGGCGGCTTACAATTTTTGGGATACAACCCAATGCGCTCAGCAGTAGCCTTCATTCCATTGTAAATGCCTGCTTATTACTAAGCAGCATTTTTACAAGGTCAGCTTATTGCCCCCAACAATCTTGGGTCCTCAATTTACCTACCCCGAGAGGGCGGAAGGCTGAGTCAACCTTGAGCCTGGTAGGATTCGAGCCTGCAATAGTTACAGGCAGCTGGAACTAAGTGCTAGGCTATTATCAGCCTGCACCACCAAGGCCCTTATTTGAGGGCTGACACAAAGAATAAGGGGTCAAGCTATTCTCCAAAGCCCCAGAAGGGCAGGACAAGAAGCAACAGATGGAAACTAATCAAGGAGAGAAGCAACCTAGAATAAGGAGAAATTTCCTGACAGTGAGGACAATCCACCAGTGGAAGGGCTTGCCACCAGAAGTTGTGGGAGCTCCATCACTGGAGGCTTTCAAGAAGAGACTGGACAGCCATTTGTCTGAAATAGTATAGAGTTTCCTGCTTGAGCAAGGGGTTGACTAGAAGATCTCAAAAGTTCCTTCCAATTCTGTGATTCTGTTAAGATGAATTATTCAAATCTGAGATGTGTTATTCCAAAATGTGGATAGGGACAGATGAATCTGGGGGGGGGTGGTGGAAATGAAGAGCTAACGACAGTGGTTAAATCCAGGAAAATTGTCTGTTTGTGTGTGAGAGACAGAGGAAAAGAGGGGGAAGAGAGAGAGGGAGAGGGAGAAAAAAAGAGAGGGAGAGAGAGGGGGAAGGAAAGAGAGAGGGGAAGAGACAGAGAAAGTGAGTGGGAGAGAGAGAAAAAAGAGGGAGAGAGAGGGAAAGACAGAGAGAGAAAGAGAGAGAAAGGGAGAGAGAGGGGGGAGGGAAGGACAGACAGAGAAAGAGAGAGGGAGAGAGAGAAATAGAGGGAGAGAGAAAAGAGAGAGAGAGAGAGAGAGCGCATGCCAAAAATAAATAAAATAAAAAATAAAAATTACATTTCAGGCGGACAAGTGACTAATCAAGGCAAGTGAAACGGTGCTGCCATAAATTACTCCACCACGAAATAAAGCACACAAACAGACCGATGATAATAAATGTAAATTATTTCTCTGAAGAAATTTTCTTGGTATATGAGTAATACGAACCATCAGGAAGGAGTCTTCCTTAACATTAATTACAGAAAATGACAAGCGGTTTGATAGTTCGGAAGGCTCATTATCTCAAGAACATATTCACAACTTTGCAATTTGTGTGAGATGTTCCCGGGCTAAATTAATCTCTCTTCTTTGCATGAGCCTTTTCTAATTTTCATGTTATTAACAGGTTTGCGGTATCACTCAGTACTTGCCACTCCAATCAGGGTTCCACGCATTCACAAAACCCGAGTGTCATTTATAAGGATAAGTCTCCATAATGGTGCTTGCCTTCATGTGAAGAAATTCTACAAGCTTGCGTTTAATAAGGTCCTTTAATCATCTCCTTGGCTCAACTTGGTTTCTCTCCCTCGTATCTTCTCTCTCTCTCTCTCTCTCTTTAATGGAGAGTCATTATCAGACTTTGAAGTTCATCAAGGAGAGAGAGAGAAAAATTGATGACATTGTAGTTGGCAATTAAAAAGAAAACAGAATCCTAAAAAAGTGGAGATTAAAAAAAAAAGAGAGAATGTTTTTCTAACCACCTTGATTTTCAGGTTCCTTCAAAGTTTCCGGTGTTGTGTTTTCGTAATTTCACCAATGCCTTCACTTCCCTCTTTCCATTCTCATCTTGTTATCCATCCTTCACACTTCTTGGTTTTCAAACTTGTTGGGTACAGGACTTTTAAGATATCTATTTGGGGCTTTCTAAAATGGCCCATGCCTCTCATTACTTCAGCATCCATCACTCTTGACCGAGAAAGGGACTTGTTACTTAAGTGGCATTTGAAAGAATCTCAGAGTTCACCATCTTTCTCCATATATAACAACAGCCTGCTGATTTTTCTGATTTTGCCAATTATTGTGGCAATATTTGACTGCCTGTTTGAATATCAAACCATCTAACATTTTTATTGCCTTTCTTCTTCTTCTTCTTCTTTCATCCTTTCTCCTTCTCCTCCTCCTCCTTCTTTCTTTCTTCCTTTTCAGAAGAAGAGGAATTTATCATATAAATTATTTAGTACCATTATTTAGAGCCAGAAGGAGAGGTGAACTTTGCCAGAATTATCCCAAACAAACAACCTTTTCCAAAACAACCTTAGTTTTTTTTCCCCCTTGAAAACCTTTCCTTTCTCATCCAATAAGCTTCTTCAGTGCCAGAATTAAAAATAGAAAATGAGATCGAGAAAGCAAGCAAAGAGAAGGTGGCCTTGTGTCAGGTTAGGGAGAAGATTTCTTGAAAGGTGACCATCCTAACATGTGGCTGTGCTGATCTAGAATGAAGCTGCTCCCTCGCTAAGATTTGATCACACTGGAGTGCTCTGCGAAGCGGAGAGAGCAGTTGGGTTCTCCATAAGCAAGTGGAAGAAACTTTATTAAATGTTCAACATTCATCTGTGCGACGGATCAACCTGATGAATGGCTTGCTCTGGCACACGCCTCATCCCATGGAAGGGAAGATAATTTAGGTGGACATAAACTGAGAAGCAGATTAAAAAGAGGCTTAAGCCAAGTGCTGTAAAATATCTCCAAAAACAAACGGCAGAATTAACATTACAAAGTCGAACCTCGTAAGTAACGATGGGGCAGAGAGCAAAGGATGGCTCCGGAATTGCATTTCGGGACGATAAATCCCATCCGAATTCAGATGGAATCTAGAGAGCCGACGTCTGAATGATGCAGGACTGTGGAAGATCAATGGGCCAAGAATTCAGAGCACCCAGTGCTCTCATTTCACGGTGCAGCTTGTCTGTTTTCCGTTCTTTTGCTTTCCATGGTCGTAAGGGTGAAAATTCACCGTAGGTCGCTTTTATCAGTGGTGTTCTAATTTCAAACAGTCACTAAGTGAACTGTTGTAAGTTGAGGACCACACACACACACACACAAACCCCTAATTTATTTAGTACCATTATTTAGAGCCAGAAGGAGAGGTGAACTTTGCCAGAATTATCCCAAATGTGCTTTTCCAAAACATCCTTGGGTTTTTTTCCCCCTTGAAAACCTTTCCTTTCTCATCCAAGAAGACACACACACACACACACACACACACAAATTTAAAATGAGAGCAAAACCCACTCAGTGCTAGATGTTGAAACGCATTTGAAACAAATCTTTTTGAAGGCGTTTCGCTTCTCCTCCAAGAAGTTTCTTCAGCTGTGACAGGATAGTGGGGAATGGAAGGATTTATATAAAGCACCTTTGGGACAACCATGACCTGGATGACTGAGAATCTCTACAAACTTGTAGCTATACAATTTGGGATGAACACCCTTGGAATGGCGTGGGAGTAGGAATGGATTTCCAGAGGGGGCCAAAAATTGCAGACTACAGGAACCAGGAGCACTAACTCAGGTGACCCCGAGGACACAAATAAACATCCACGTGGCCTCAACGACCCTCAAAAAGGATGCAAATGACCAGCAGTCTGCAAGGAGTATAAATCCTTCCATTTCCCACCATCCAGTCAGAGTTGAAGACACTTCTTGGATGAGCAGCGAAACGTCTTCAAAAGAAAAAGACAAGACAAGTCCAGTTGCCTCTTGCAATAAGCACCTTTGGGACAACCGATGACCTGGATGACTGAGAATCGCCACAGAATTCCAAACAAATGTGTGACATCAACAAAAATCCAAATGCCATAAAACCTCTGCAAATGAATTGCCCATATTTAGAACTTTGCAACTTGGGAGCAAGGAAATGCCACATTTCAGCCTTCTCGACGTTTGTCGCTTGGAGAACTTTAAAATAATAATAATAATAATAATAATAATAATAATAATAATAATAATAGGATAAAGTGGAAAAAGAGCCACATCGTGTTTCCTTTTTATTATCGCAAGCTGCCGACAGATGCCGCGTTATTAACATTTGATTAAAAATCTCTTCAGGTCTTCAAGCAGCTTGCTGGAAAGAGAACATCTTGACAAAACAAGCAGTTTGTGATTGACAATTAATAATATTCCATGTGTCACGATGTGGAGTGTGTGACTTTATTGGCAACGGCAGAACACGACATCTTTCAAATTTGGGATCCTGAGATAGGAAGTGAGAGAGAGGCAGAGGGAAATTGAAGCGAGACATCTCTGTTTACAAAAATGGCAATGTTGAAGGTATCTCCTTGGGGGTCACTTGATAGATTTCCATTAAAAAACAAATTGCGAAGAAAATACCTCAGGGAGATGTGGAAGAGCTGTGTAGGATTGACTGGCGATAACTTCCGGATTTCTTTTTCTGTTAAAAAAAAAAAACCAAAATAAAAAAATAGCATGGAGTTTTTAAGTGAAAAGTTTCAGCCTTTCAGTTTGCGTATTCAAAGGGAATAAAACAGACTCCAGAAAGGTCAAGGCCAAAACCTTGAAAACTCCAAATATGGCACTGAAGATTTTTGTCTTGTGATCTGGAAAGAAGCTGGAAAAAAATGTTGCATATAGTAAAAAAAAAAATAGTTGTCTCTAAATTTTAAATTTTAAGTTGATAGGGAGGGAAACTCTAAAAGAACGTTAGTTCGAGCCTCCGGGTAGGATTTGGCTAAACCTTCTAACTCCAGGCTCCTTAGTTGCTGAAAATTGAAACGGACAATCCTTGACTTCCAATTTTTCTTCAGTTTTTATCCCCCTGAAAAAAAGAAGGCTTCAGGTTTTTGTTGGGTTTTTTTTTTCATTCTCAGGGAGTTTCAGAATTACTTTCTGAGATTCATAATGGATTTTCTTTTCTTTGTTTAACTCATGGGTTGGGAGGGGGCAGCTTGTGTTTGTGGACCGCTTACAATGGAAATAAAATATGTCAAAGGCGGGAATTTCTTCGTGGTGTCTCCTCTTATAAGCTTGGGGACTTTATTTATTTATTTTATTTTATTGGACTTATATGGAAGTCCATAGAAGTCCTAAAGAATAAGTCTTTAGGAAGAGAAAAGAGAAAACTGTACAGTGATTGGATCTTCACAGAGACCCCCTCATCTACTTGGTCGCTAGATAAATGCAAGAATATCCTAGGTGATGAGAATCTGAGCAATATTTGCTTCTGAGGAAGGAAGGAAGGAAAAGAGGAAGGAAAGAAAGACAGACAGACAAAAAGAAACAGGGAGGAGCAGAACAGAGTAGGAAGTAACCTTGAAGGTCTTTGGGTCCAACCCCGTGGTCAAGCAGGAGACCCCATACCATTTTAGATTGTCCAGTCTCTTCT
>CM019157.1:8742311-8785019 GCA_009733165.1 Naja naja
TCCTTTTGACCCGGTCGTCCTCCATCCAGCCAACCTGCTGGTCCCCACCAATCTCTTCTTCCTCCCTTTCAGAATATGAACCCTGACTTTTCACATTAATTGGCTCTGAAGTCATTAGCATGAGAAAGGGGAGGGACGGAGGGCATTCTTTTAATCCCCTTTGTTAGAGATGGACAGCACCGCTTCGTGACTTTGAGGTGTACAACCCCTTTCTTCTTCTTCTTCTTCTTCTTCTTCTTCTTCTTCTTCTTCTTCTTCTTCTTCTTCTTCTTCTTCTTCTTCTTCCTTTTAAATGGGGGAGGGATGAGAGAAAGAGTGGAGGGAAAGTATGTCTTTAATTTCATCTGTTAATTCTACCCGCCATGACTTGGCGTGGCCGAGATTGCTCAGGCGCGTATGATGGATGATCTGTGTTATACCTCCACAGCAACTGAAGCCTCCAGTAATGTACAACCCCAAATAGTTTCACCCCCCTCCCCTGGAGCAATCCCTGGGGGTGTGTGTGGAGGAGGGGTACGAAACGAGGGAGCTAATGAAAAGAAAATAGAAGACTGGCAAAGCAAACTTGAGGTATATAATCCTTTGGAAGAAAAGCTCTTTAGCCAGCCCATAATGGAGTTTCCAGCACTTAATATTATTTTAAACGCCAATTCACTCCAGCTGTGCTTCTGTTTTATATACACACACGTGCGTGCGCGCACACACACACACACATACACTAGCTCGATACCCATCGTTCGCTACGAAACTATGTGGTAGGGGCTTAGTTTTGGGGGAGGAAAATAAGGAGGAAAAAATTCTGCCTCTGCCTACCAGCATCCATCGGTATTCAGCTGGCTAGCGTCCTGTCAGCATGTGAGAGAGTGGAGGGCTGTTTGGAAACTGAAAGAGTATTAGCTATGTGAGCAAGAAGGAGACAGCAAAGAGTCTGGGCGTGGCTTAGCTCAACTGTTCTGTACTAAAGCTGCTTGCTGCTGTGAAATTAAAACTGAACCTCCTCTCCTCTGCTTGTGTTTTGCCTTTGGAAGAGATTTCTTTCCAGGTGGGGAGGGGGAGTAGAACTCCTTAGCATCAGAGCGTGTTAATAATAATAATAATAATAATAATATAGGAAATACTCTAAATGCTCTGATGGTCATTTGGAAAAATCCTTTCTTTCTAGTGAGCCCCTGGAAGCCAAGAGGAACCTACGTTCAGAGGGAGGCTGAGAAAGTAGCCGGAAGGAACGTTGGACATCAACAACTCAGAGGGTACGAAAACATGAACCGATGGCAATTGCTTCCCAAAAGTTTGAGATGACACACAAACACACACACACACACAAGATTTCTGTTGATAGAAGCTCTGCCTCTGTAAAGGAAGGGCTAAGAATTTCTTTAGCGGTTTTCAAGATTTTGCAACAGTTCATTTAGTGACCGTCCAAAGTTGCAACGGGGCTGAAAAAAAAGTGACTTAGGACAGTTTTCCCCACACCGCGCTTTGTCCGTCTAGCAGGTATTATTAAATGGATCATCTCCTTCTTTTGCTTGTAGATTCTCAGCTTGGAATGCTCTGAGGTTGGTTTGTGGTGGTTGTTTTAATTTCCCGTGGACGAGCATTGCTTTAAAATATATGTGAGCGCCAGCTTTTTGGGTAGCCTTCTGGGGAGGAGAAACAGATAAGCCTCCAGATGTTGTGGGGCCATAATTCTAAGGAGATCCAGATGGCGCAGGCTGGGAGTAATCTGGACGGCTGTGTCCTTTGTGAAGCAACTGTACCCTCCTAGAATGGAGTCTCGGAGCCCTTGGCGATGCCCAGGAAGTCTGTAACAAATGCAGACGTGTTCACCACGGTAGTCAGAAACCAGAAAGAGGAAGGGAAAGCCATGTGTCCCAACACGGGACGCCCCCATCCATGGCCAGATGATGAGAATTCTAAATTAAGTCTGGAGACCTCAACAGAGCAGCCCCCATCAGTGCTAGAACGGACTGTGTAGAAACAGAGAGCAAAACCCATTCCTTTCTACCGCTGATGAAGTTACCAAGGTAATTGGGTAATGAAATGTTTGCAAGAAAACAACTAAGCTCAGATAGCACCAAGGACCTCACAGTCCTGTTATTCCTTCTCCTTTCCCTCTTATTCTTCCTTCTCCTCTGCCCCCCTCATACCCTACTCTCTTCTAGCACTGATGATGTTACCTAGTTGGGTCATGAAAACAACCAACCTCAGAGAGCATGAAGGCTCTTCCTCCTCCTCTTCCTCCTCTTCCTCTTCTCCTTCTCCTCCTCCTCTTCCTCTTCCTCTTCCTCCTCCTCCTCTTCCTCTTCCTCCTCCTCCTTTAGTGTTAGTCTCTGGTACAGGGCCTTGGTGGTGCAGGCTGTTAAATGCCTAGCACTTAGCTCCAGCTGCCTGCAATTAGTGCAGGCTCGAATCCCACCAGGCTCAAGGTTGACTCAGCCTTCCATCCTCTCGGGGTAGGTAAATTGAGGACCCGAGATTGTTGGGGGCAATAAGCTGACTTTGTAAAAATGCCACTTAGTAATAATAAGCAGGCATATACAATGGAATGAAGGCTATTGCTGAGCACATTGGTTTGTATCCCAAAAACTGTAAGCTGCCCTGAGTCTCCGGAGAAGGGTGGCATATAAATATGAATTTTTAAAAAAATCCTGGAAAGGGTGACAGTAAATTTACACCCCTATTTGTAGTGATCTCCTAAGGGAAGAGTCTCTTTGTCTTGAAATGCTTCTTCCCAAGTTTTGCCGCCCCCCCCTTGGACCGAGTTGCCATTTATGATGGGCTTCCTTAATGCACGGGATTATCCTGTCCATGGGAATCAGATCCAATCCAATCCCATTCGGCTAATCGATCCAATTTAATCAGAGGTCTAAATTGGGCCAACCTCTTGACGCTACGAACACTTTCCTCTGTGCAACCAAACAGAAAACAAAAACAACCACAAAAAAACCCCCAACAGTTTGAATCAATCCAAATTGATTCAGAGGTATTCAACCGGAGCTGAATTGTGGCTTTCATCTGGAAAATCAG
The DNA here is from genome assembly GCA_009733165.1 of Naja naja. NCBI lineage: Eukaryota > Metazoa > Chordata > Lepidosauria > Squamata > Elapidae > Naja > Naja naja. Next base: position 8,745,339 of record CM019157.1, read on the forward strand.
TTGGGGGATTGGATTCAATTGCCTCCCAATTGCATCTCCAAATTGAATATTTGCAACGGCCTTGGTCTCTGCAAGGAACAGGGTGGAGGATAGCCCAACTGATCCGTCAGGAAACTTTTGATTGTCTTGTGAAGTTGATGCTCCGTTGTGCTAGCGAGCAGGTCTTCAGGGAAGGGTGGCCAGCCCAGCCTTTAAAGATTAAAACCCAGCCATCAGCTTTAATGCATGCCAGGCCTTCCCGTGGGGGAGACACCTGCCATTCATCTCCTTGTATTTGAAAAATGCATTTAAATGTCAGAACGAAAATACCCAAACAAGGTTTGCTAACTATGAAAAAAATCTCTTAAGGCACCGCTTAGCTGAACGCCTTCGCCAAGACTTATGGAGCTGGCCTTATCCATAAAATATATTACAAGTGATACACAGGCATCCCAGGAGGAAACACGGGTACTTCCTGACCTGTCTTTATACCACCCATGTAGACCATTGGGTTTTGTTTTGCTTTTTTTTGCAAAATGAGCATGCCAAATGTTTACATTCCAGCCTCTTAGGGAGGCTGGGTAGAGTTTGGTTTGTTTCCTTCTGAGAAGTTTGGAGGGCTTGACATGTCTGTCAGGATAACAGAGTAACAGAGATTAAACTGGTAGATTAAACTGGACTGGACTAGAATAAGTATGGAACAAGAATAGAGTAGAGTAGAATTAGAAGGAGAAGAATAGAATAGAATAGAATAGAATAGAATAGAATAGAATAGAATAGAATAGAAATTGGAGTAGAAAAGGAATTGGAATAAAATAGAGAATTGAAGATGAATAGAATAGAGTAGAATAGAGTAGAGTAGAATTAGAATTAGAATTAGAATAGAATAGAGAATAAAAGAAATTGGAATAGAATAGATTAGAGTATGAATACAGAGTAGGAGGAACAGAAATTGGAATAGAATAGAATAGAATATGAATTTATTTAATTTATTTATTGACTTGTATGAGAGGACTCAGAATAAAACAGAAATTTACAATAAAACAGAATTAAGAAATAAAGAATGGAATTAAGAATGGAATGGAATAGAGGGACAGATGCTTTCCAAGACTGCATGTTGTCACATCCAGGCTAAAATTTATTTAATTATTTTGTATCCCGCCTTTGTTATTGTCACAAATAACTTGAAGTGGTGAACATACCCAACACCCCCTCCTCCTCCTCTTCCTCCTGCTTCTCCTTTCAACAATACTGTTGTAAAACATGACCATATCACCGCCAGATGCTGCAAACAGCCGTAAATTCTGTAATGGCGACAGCATCTGTAATGGAGACTCATAATCTTGGCTGCAAGTCATGGCGGTTATAAAATGGTCTGAAGTGTGTTTTTTGGGTGGGAGGGGGCAAGCCATCTCAGGACCGCAGGATGCTGTACATGTAGGCTAGTTGCCGGGGTTACCTGAAATTGGGTCACATGACCATGTGGGAGGGGGAGGGGACAAACAGAATGTCAGCCTCGGAAGCCATTTTTCACTTACAAGCTTCGAGGCTGCCCTGTTCAGTGTTTGGGGATTTGGGAGGGGGGATTTCATATTGGAGTAGAAAGCTAGACACAACAACATTCTTTTCTCAGAGAGTCAAGGACATGTTGCCCTGCACCTGGAGGGGAGTGACTTGAGGGATGGCTCCAGTTGGGATGAAGATTTGGTTGGGCCATGTGATGGACTGATGGATGCAGGGGATGGATCTTTGATTTCTCTTTTGGGAAGGGAAAATCCAGAACTCTCCTATACGAGTTTTCCCAGATGTGCCAATATGACAACTCTAATAAAATTGAACTTTGAGGAAATGCTTATCTCGGAGTTTATCGGTTTGGAGTTGGTAGTTGGAACGCTGACACAGAACTTCAAACCTGAGCCACTAAGTTGCTCCCAGGTAGCTCGGTCATAACTCCGAACACTCACTAACTGAATTGGTTGTAAGTCGAGGGTCACCTGTAAGGCACCAAAGAGGATTGTAAAAAGGGAAATTGACCATCCGAATGGTATCTTGAAACAGATAATGCACATGGATGCCAGCTTTAGAAAAAAAAACATGTGTAGAAGTTATGTGTCTGTGTGTATGTGCGTGTTTGTTCCGAATTAATTTTATTTATTTATTAATAAAATTTATCAGCCACCTGTCTTACCAATGAGTAACTCGGGCTGGCTTACAATCATTAAAATAGATCTATACATATGCATTAAAACATAAATATATTCAAATCAAACCAATGCAAAGAAAAATGAAATCTGTTGATCTGTTGAATCTCTTCGCTTCTAATAGTTTGCCTTGCTCTCTTCTAACATTTCATTTCTTTAACCCGGGCTTTATGATTTTTGTAATGTTTTTAACTGTAAACTTTTATTGAGAGATGCCAGACCTTGTTGGCCAGTCTATTCAATTCAATCAACAAACAGCGTTAAATTCTGTTTTGTCCCTACCACCAGGCTAGGTCTTTATCATCTTTTTTCTTCGGTTTTTTTTTGAGGTGGGGGTATCTGCTTACCTGAGTCCCTCCCCATAAACATTCCCTTGCTCTCTAGCCCTGTCAGACCCAATTTAGGAAAAAAAAAACCTGCCCGTTACAAATATTTTATAGGGCTTGAAAATGCAATGTGTACAACTTCCCTTCGAACGTGGAAGAGGGGCGGGAAGGAAAATCTATTACACAGTGCTGTCTAATTGAAATTCTACCATCGTTACCGAAAAGGGAGGGGAGGACTTAATTATTATTCCAGGAAAGTTGCAGTTCCATTGTGGAGACCTCACTGATCTTCTTCCCAAAGAATCAATTCCCTTTCATCTTTGATGAAGATGTTGAGTTGCCCTGAACTTGTTTGAAAACAGGCTGGCAAAAATCTGAAGTCGCCTTGTAACAACATCCGTGGAAGAATTAGGGATGAAAGAAATAGGCAAGCCGACAGTGGAACAAAAAAAAAAAATGAAAAAATGACCCTGCCAATGAATTCCGTAGTGTTTTCATCAAACCAACGTTTTCTTGCAGAAATATTTCTAAAACAGAAATTGATCTTTAAATCAAAACACATATTTCAAAGGAGTTGAGGAACATTGAGAGAAAGGTGTATCTCATTTGGGAGTTACCTACTGTGCGTGCAGGAGAAATTTCAGATGGCGTTTACTACTAATTTATCCGACTAAACCATCCAGTGGAAGAAATGGAATGAGTTGGTTTGGTGTTGGGCTTTAAGGCACCAAGCTAGGAACTGGGAGACAATGAGTACAATTCTGCCCAAGGCACAAACTGTGGTGTCTGGATTGCCAGGAGGGAGGGAGAGGCTCCTTCCTGTAGGACAAAGAGCTTAGAATGTCTGTTAGGCAGGAAGAGGGCAAAAATCAGTCCCTCCATAGCAGTGCATGGAGTATATCCATAGTTATGCAGATTTGTTGCTTTAGTCTGGCAAGATTCTGTCTGTAGGTGAACAATGATTTAAAAAACTGCTCAGAAGTAACTGCATGTGTTGTTCTTGCCGGCCTGTTTCTTTTCTTCTTCTTTTTTTAAAAGATTTTTATTTTTTAAGACAAACAAGAACATACAAAACATAAAAAACATAAAACCATCTTCCATTTTATATACCTGTTTCTTGGAGGAGGAGGAACGGGAGCAGGAAGAGGAAGGTTTTCAAACCTTTTAAAATTTTACTCTCTGCAAACAGCACCACAGTTCAGGGAGGGTGTGACTTCAGTGTGACTTTAATTCACTGTTAATTTCAGCTGCTAAGAATATGAACTGCAAGAAATATCTCATTATAATAATATTAAAACATGATCAATAATAACTCAGTAGATTAAGCAGCACCACAGACATGATAAGATCTTGTTGTCTTGCGATACTAATTTCCTGACAATATGTCACAAAGTCATATGGATCCGAGAAGAACACAACACTTTTGGATGGAGGACTAAATTTCAAAGTTCAGGACAACGAGTAGCAGATTTTCTAATAATGTTTTTGCAGTGCTTTTTAAAAATATATGTTTATAATATAAAATACAAAAAAATAGTAGGAAAAATAGGGGCAGAAAAGAAGGGAAACAGAAAGAAAAGGCACTGACTTCCAACTCCTTTTGGTGCAGTAAAATAAGATAGTAACATCCAACCTCAACGTTTCACTTTTACATAGTGGTATCAACTAGCCATTTCTATATTAAAGAAAGCTATCTCATGGGTAAAACCCACTATCAAAAAGTTTCACTTCAAGCACAAAGTCCAGAATCAGTTTCCAAGTAGAAACAAAAATACCTATGTTAAATTTTCTTTGATCAAAGCAGTCAATATTTCTGCTAACTTTTGTTAGCCACTCTTCCTAGTGGTATTGTAACTTCAATCTATCACTAAATCAACTGTTGTAAGCTGAGGGACTATCTGTAGACTTCTTCCTCCCCCTGTTTTACAGCCCAGGAAACTAGGGAGGGTCTCTTCTTGGAAGTTTGTCACATCCCCATTCCTTCAGCTGGATAAGCTGATTTTTATATTATCATTATCTCTTTTATTCATTAAACATGAAACTCAGTCAACTGAATATTCAAAAATGTATCACAAATATCATTGACTGGCGCTGGTGGTTGATACGGGTTGCTGCCAGCATCCTAGGTATCAAGCAAGTATCTTCTTAAAATGTAAGTTGTTCCGAGTAGCACAGTTTTTTGCAGCTCTGCTGGCACTACAGCAGGAAGCTGCAATTTCTTGATGTATTTTGCAAAATTCTTCGACATGGTGCCAAGCACCCCGATGACAATGGGTATCACAATTACATGTTTCATCCATAATCAGGTCGTTTCGATGGCCAGGTTATGATATTTCATGGTTTTTTTCTGTTTTTTTTCTTCGACTCTGGTCTCCTGGTGCGGTAATAACAATAAATTGTATGCTTCGGTTTTTGACAACTGTGATGTGTGGCGTGTTGTGTTCCAAATGACAATCATCTGTATTTGAAAAGTCCCACAAGATCTTTACCTTCTTATTATTGACAACTTTTTCCACTTTATGTTCCCATGACTTAATTATCCCCATCCCCATCTTATTATTATTATTATTTATGAGCTGCAATGGCTCAGTGGTTAGAGTGCAGTACTGCAGGCTAACTCTGCTGACTGCCAGCAGTTCAATCCTCACCATCTCAAGATCAACCAGCCTTCCCTCCTTCCAAGGTGGGTAAAATAAGGACCCAGATTGTTGGGGGCAAAAGAGTGACTCTGTAAACTGCTTAGAGAGGGCTGTAAAAGCACTGTGAAGCGGTATATAAGTCTAAGTGCTATTGCTAGGTAGAGAGGAGGAAGGAGTGGGTCATGGTGTCACAGTGGTTGGGATGCAGCATTGCAGGCTAATTCTGCTCACTGTCAGCAGTTCGATCCTGACTGGCTCAAGATTGTCTCAGCCTCCCATCCTTCCAAGGTGGGTAAAATGAGGACCCAGATTGTTGGGGGCAAGAGGCTGACTCTGTAAACCACTTAGAGAGGGCTGTAAAAGCACTGTGAAGCGGTATATAAGTCTTAGGGTTATTGCTATTTATCTGACTGTCAGAATGGCTATGGTTCTTCTTTTTGGTCATTTCCACATTTCCACATCTTCTCCCTCAACTTTATCAAAATAATAATAAGTCACTTTTTTCCAGAGCTGTTATAACTTTAAACAGCCAGTAAACCAACAGTTGTAAGTCGAGAATTGCCTGTAAGAGCAGTTATACCAAATGTACCTCACGTATCTGGAATGGGAGTCGATATTTTTTCTCCTGTGCAGTTTTTGGTTCCAAGCCGTTCGTTCAATATAGCATTTCCCACCCACCCTTTCTTTCTCCCTCTCTCCTGTCTCTTGGGAATCCTATCATTTGACCAGCTAATTCTACCATAACCTTTCTTGACAATCACAGTCGGTAAGTCTTTATCCCTCTTTTAACAATTAAAATATGGTATTGATACCAATAAGGTCTGGCAGCTGCTTCAAAAGGTTTTTAATTGAATGATTATTGTATTAAATAACTGTTTTTAATGGAGCATGAACTTTTCAAATCATGGCTGGGGAGCTATTGAGATTCGGTTGAGTTTAGCAGGTATTAACAAGCCTTGAAAATTATAAAGTCATTATATGCATTATTATTTGAAATTTTGCCCAGTAGGGTTTTTCCCCCTTTTTTCTTCCCCCCACGCCCCCAAGCCAAGCAAATTGAATCTCACCGAGAGTGTAAGAACAAGAACTCTACATTAAGAGTGGTACTACATGGATGCTATATGACATGGTTACTCTTCAGGATGAGAATAATCTGTAAAGATTCTCAGTCATCCACGTCCTGGTTTCTTTTTTTTTCAAGAGGCAACTGGGCTTTCTGGTTTTTCTTTGAAGACATTTCACTTCTCATCCAAGCAGCTTCTTCTGCTTCAAACTCAAACAGCCCACTCTCAACAGAGAGGGAGGGATACGACACCATCTACCTCCAGTTTACAGCACAAGTCCTTAGTAATAGTAAAGGGATCAATGATTGCCTGGGAAAAAAATGTAGGGCATAATATAAATTTAGAGGATTGGGAAAAAATGTGGATTGACAACCGTAAACTGACATTGTCAACAGCATTTAAAGAAAATCAATATAAAATGTTTTGTAGGTGGCACCTAGCCCCAGCAAGACTGGCCAAAATGTATCCAAACACAAAGGCAGAATGTTGGAAGTGTAAACACAAAGAAGGAATGTTCTTCCATATGTGGTGTCAGTGTCCAGAGGTTAAAAAATATTGGATGAGGGTACAAAGTATTAGAAATTACAGAGCACAAATTAGAACTCGAACCGGAGATATTCTTATTAGGAATAATTAAGGGAAAATTGAGCAAGGTCATCCGATACATCATTATACATATCATAACTGCGCCAAGAATAGCTTTCGCACAGGGATGGAAGAAGGAAAAGATACCATCTGAAGAAGATTTGACACAAAAAATAATGGATTGTGCGGAACTGGATAAGCTCACAATGGCATTAAGAGGCAAAGATGATTCGGACTATTATGTGGTTTGGGATAGGTGGTACAAATGGGTGGGGGATAGAAATAAGAGCTGATGTTTATGTATAAAAGGAGAGGTATGTATTAATAACATAACGCTGTTAATGTGAATAGAGATTTGTATTTTTGTTTTTAAAAATAAAAATATTTAAACATACAACACAAGTCCTTTCAACAGTGCCAGGAAAGCTCCAGCCCATTTGCACTAGTCAGGTGACCCCAAAAAGACAGACAAACCTCCAAGTGACCTCAACGCCTCTCTAAAATGATGCAAATGACCAGCTGTCTGCAAGGAGTATAAACCTTTCCTTTCCCCACCATCCAGTCAGAGATGAAGAAGCTTCTTGGATGATAAGCGAAACGTCTTCAAAGAAAACAATTTAGGATGAGAAGAATAAACACACTGGTTGCCCAGCAGGAAAATCCTGCCCACCCTAAGCTGTCAAACAGAGAGGGCTATACAGGTACAACCGTTAGGGACCATTTGAAGTTAGAATGGCACTTTTTCACACTTAACAACTGTTGCAGCATCCCCACAGTTATGTGATCAAAATTAAATAATAATATTTGGCAACGGACTCATATTTTTGACAGTGATCACCTGTTGTGTCCTTCAGGGAAAAACAAAGTCCAGTGTGAATTTGGTTCAGTGTTCATATTGCTAGTCAAATCCAGTGGTTTTTCCAGACACACTTTGACATGGTGGCTGCAATTTCCCATCCAATGTGGTTTCCACATATTGTCTATGTTAAAGTCATCTTCTGCAAGTACTTTAGCAGATCTGAACCTGGTCTGCTCCAGGCAGGCTATGTCTCTCAATGTTAGCAGCTGAGAGTTATCAGACGTGGGTGCTTCACCACTGGAGGTTTTTAAGAAAAGACTGGACAGCCACTTGTCTGAAATGATGTAGGGTTTGAGCAGGGGGTTGGACTAGATGACCTCCAAGGTCCCTCCCACCTCTATTCTGATTGATTGAAATCATCTTTAGGTATTCTGATGTTAGAGGGTTGGACTAGAACAGGGGTCTCCAACCTTGGCAACTTTAAGACCTGTGGACTTCAACTCCCAGAGTTCTTCAACTAGCTTTGCTGAGAGTTGGAGTCCACAGGACTTAAAGTTGTCAAGGTTGGAGACCCCTGGAATAGAAGACCTCCAAGGTGCCCTTCCAGCTCTGATGATTTTGGGGGAGGGTATTCTTGGGGGTTCTTGTAGAACGGTGGTGAGAAGATCATCTACCCAAACGAACGTCAAGGGAAATTTTTCTGTTTGAAGAGCTTTTGGTAGCAATTATTTCAAAGCGTGCTTTGTTGAAGAGTCATCCAGCCCAACTCAAGTTTCAAAGCAGGACCCTTATCTGGATTGGTAGAACTTATCTCCTCGGTTGCGTTAAGGAAATCTGAACCTTCACATATCAACAGAGGGCTATTTTAGTCATAAGAGAGAGCTCACTTAGAACTTTAGGGCAGTCTCTCTCTCACACACAAAGGATCCCCCCCATCTGAAGTTCTCCAGATGGCTTGGTGTCTCATCGTGATTGTGGATGTAGGAATATCAACCAAGACACATGGAAAGCTCCAGATTGAGGACACTGCCCTAACAAGCTTTTGATGTTTGAAGGTCTGTAGAACGTGTTGGGGAGATGCCGTTTCCCTCAAAGTCAAATTGATGTTTAGCACACTGCAATTCCTACACGGGAAGAAACCTGGACATAATTGTAATTAGTCTATATTGCCCCAGGCACAATGGGAATTGCCGGTCCATATGCCACGCTGATTCCTACCTTCTGGAAGGGCATCTGTCATATTGCTGGTCCCAGAAGAAGACATTAATCAGGGCAAGTCTTGTTTCTCAAATAGCTGCCTTTTTTCCAAGGCCAGAAAGTTGAGATGGAATTTAGAAGAGGGTGCTAACCCCACTGTATTCCCCCATCCCCGATATGTGGGGTGGGTTTTCACTCTCAGAGGTGAATCACGTAATATTCAGTTTGCCTTTATGCAATCTTAAAGCAGACAGCTCCAAGGCCTTTCTTATCCCCTTCTGCGGGTTGCCCTTGAAGAAATTCTCATTTTAATTAGTCTTCTCAGAGCTGGTTGTCACCCTGCCACAATATAGCCCACTGGTTTATTACCTCCATTAAGGCTCCAATAACTTAACAAACAGATCAATAAACCATTATTACTTCCAGTCTTTCAAAAAAAAAGGAGAAGGGGAAAAAAATCATGCCCTCCTTCTTCAGTCAAACTCAACCCAGCCCTGGTGAAATTTACAATTTCTCGTCATCACAGAAGACGCGGTTGGGACAATTCATTAAAAGAATCCACACTGCTGAAATTGCTCTTCCCTTTATGGTCAGAGAAGGAGAAATAGAAGTTGCGTTAGCCAGAGATCGCCCTGAAAGTAGAAAATAATCTGTCTATGGAGATTCTCAGCCATCCAGATCAAGGTTGTCCCAAAAGTGCTTTTTTCCAAAAGGATACTGGACTTCGTTTGTTTTCCCATGAAGACATTTTGCTCCTCATCCAGGAAGCTTCTTCTGAGCTATGTGTTGACCGACTGCCATGAACTGTGGGGAGAGGGAAAGACGAGGGGAATGCTTGGGGAAACGAAAGTAAGAGCTGTACCTTCTCAAGGTGCTGCCTCAAAGTCACCCAACTGGAAGGAGAAGGGAGCTGCATACCAAACTGCACTTGGACTGATCTTTATGAAAACATCGTGCCTGGACCCCCATTGATTACATTAGGGTGGGCAGTAAGAGACAGTTAAGGGAGGCAAAAGTAGAATTTAGGGATTTTGGCATGGGGTTCTCAGTTCTGGCTTTGCACCCATGCAATATACTTGATCTCTAATAAACTATACCTTTCTCAACAAATGGAACCAAGGGTTGTTTCTAGTTAGAGTTTTAAATTGTGGCAGGTCTCCCTCGTTCTCTGAAAAGTAAAGGGGGTGTGTGTGTGTGCGTGCTTGCACTCCAAACTTGCAAATACATTTTGAAAGTTTGGAGGCTGAACACAGCCTCCAACTTGCAAAATTCTTCTAATCTTACAGTAAAACTCTTGCCTGCATTAATCAGCGGAACAATTATTTGCCTCCAGAAGTTGGAATGCTCAAACACTGGGAGTGATTAAGAAGAGATTGGACAGTCATTTATTTATTTATTTGATTTGATTTGATTTGTCAATCGCTTACAAGATAACAGGTATTAGTATAAACATAGTTACGAATGCATGAAATGGATACATATAAGAAAAATAAAAAGAATCGATAGGACAGGGACAGTAGGCATGTTGGTGCGCTTATGCACGCCCCCTACAGGCCTCTTAGGAAAGGGGTGAGGTCAATACCGTGTTTCCCTGAAAATAAGACCTACCCCGAAAGTAAGACCTAGTGTAAATCTCCAGTTCCAGGAAGACTTTTCAGGGAGCAACCACCCAAACACCCCCTACACACTCACACCCACTATTTGGCACCATAAATATATAAGACCTACCCCGAAAATAAGACCTAGTGTGTTTTTGGGAGCCAAAAAAAATATAAGACAGTGTCTTATTTTCGGGGAAACATGGTAGTAGACAGTCTAAGGTTAAAGTTTTGGGGTTTGGGAAGAAACCACAGAGTCAGGTAGAGTATTCCAGACATTGACCACTCTGTTGCTGAAGTCGTACTTCCTGCAATCGAGTTTGGTGCGGTTTACCTTGAGTTTGTATCTATTGTGTTTCATCCCTTTAAGTTGTGGGTGTTTCATCCCTTTAAGAAGAGATTGGAGAGCCACTTGTCTGAAATGATACAGCATCTCCTGCTTGAACAGAGGGTTAGACTAGAAGACCTCCAAGGTCCCTCCCAACCCTATTTTGTGACTAACTAACATACTAACTATACAGTTTTTGGGGTTTGGGGAAGGAAAATTTGTCTGAAACAGTAGAGGGTTTCCTGCCTAGGCAGCGGATTGGGCTAGAAGACCTCCAACTCTTGTTCTTCTGTTCTATTCTGCAACCTCACCAGATCCAGAAGATATCAAGCTAATTCCTTAAGGTACATTTTAGGCTCTGTGTCAGATTAATCAGTTTCCTTTTTACAATTTCTGGAAGGTTCTCTCGAGTGTTGTCGTTGGTGGAGAATTAAGAGGTTTTGCTGCGAAAGAACGGCATGGCACACAAGGGAGAGGAATTGATTGACTGGAAGGGGAAGTTGGGCTCCTGAAGGAGTCCCTTCTTTAACTACAAAGAGAGTTGTCTGAAAACGCAACAATTTGGCAGTGTAAAGGAAAGAAGGTGGCAACGGTGAGGAGAATGAACTGACAAACAAGTAATTCCAGGCAGGCTAGGAAGAGAAAAGAACTGCCTTTTAATTATATGATCTTTTTTTTCTTTCTTTCTTCTTCTTTTTTTTGTTTCCTGGATGAATTTATTTCTGACAGTTTCGTAAGATGACAAGGGAGTGCATTTTATATGCATAAAGGAAAGAGAAAGGGAGAGAGAGAGAAAACGCTACCCATTATTCAATCTCGACTGCTAAGGCATAAGAATTGGAAATGATTTTTAATACAGTTTTAAAATTTTATGTTTATTGTCAGGATATTAAAAAAAATAAAAATAAAACAAAACCCAGCAATTACCAAATCGCGAGGCTCTTAAATCAGTTTCTTCCTTCCTTCTTTTCTTTCTTTTTTTTCCTGCCCCTCCTGACAGGAATAACAATAAAATAGGTTTGTTTGTGTTTGTTTTATTCCACATCTTTTACTGTGCAGATTGATGAGGCTTTAAGTGACTGTTTAGGGACTTTACAAGGGGGAAAAAATCAAGTAACTTTGATGTCAATGAATCATTTGTCGCTCAGCGTGAATAATTGGTTGCAACTGTGCCACCGCTAGTCCCTTTCAAAGGAGCCTACAGTGGGGCTTAAAAGTTGGCGAATCTTTTTTTTTTTTTTATGAATTCGTAATATTTCTGCATAAACAGGATTTAAAATGTGATCTCTTTGTGCTGAAGGTGTTTTGCAAGGAGGGAACTGGGTAAAATTCCTCCAAGCTGTAGCATGTAGCAGAAGGACAGGAGAACTGGGGGTAGAGTCAAGAGAGCCATCAGCCTAGAGTCATTATATTCCTACAAATATTCTAAATCCAACCCCTCTTGAATTCCGTTGGCTCTTATCTACTGACAATTTAGTGCTGTCCGCTAGTTAACCAGATTCTTGTGTAAAGGTATCAAGTATAAATCAGTTTAACAAGCTCTTAGCACCAGCCAGAGTCCTCACTGTCTAAACCCCAACATTCCTACAATAAACCCACCAAAACTAGGTTTGCCCATTGGCCAGGGGTGGGCTGCTACTGGTTCGACCCGGTTCGGGCGAACCCGTAGCTAACCCGTAGCTAATTTTATGGCCTGTTCAGTGAACCGGCAAATCCCACCCCTGGATGGCCCCACCCACCCCACTCCACCCCTCCCAGGAGTCTCCACATGGCCCGTTTTGGATCTCAGATCTGCAGGGCCTGCATGGAGGCTTAGGGAGGATGAAAAACAGGCTTCCAGAGGACCTCCGGAGCCCACGGAGGCCATTTTTGCCTTCCCGGAGGCTCAAGGAAAGCATCCAGAGCCAGGGGAGGGCAAAAACAGTCCCCCTGCCATGGTGCAGGAGGCCAACTAGGCCACACCACCATGGCCATGCCCACCCAGGCAACCGGGCATAGAACTGGTTGCTGAAATTTTTGAAGCCCCTGTCATGCTCCTGGTGGAGACTGACTCTGAGGGAGAGGAGGAACAGCCAACATGGGAGTGGAAGTTTGGCTCCGGAGGTTGTGGAGGAGGCTGGGGAAGGGCAGAGGCCAGCTGGACAGTCAGAGGAGACCCAGACCCATCCCCTTTCCATCCTAGGGCACGCAGGGAGGAGAGGATAAGGGAGAGATGTGGTCTATTGGGGAGGAGAGGGCCTCGATCCTCTTCATGGACTGCAGCTGTGACAACTGGATAAGATGATGGACATGTGTACGGGTGAGTGCTGGAAACAAAGCATGGAAATATCTCTAGTTTGTTGTTCCTCTCTGAGTTTGGCATCCTTCCTAGTGTGTGTTCTGATATCTGTGGATGTCTTCAATCCCTTATCTTGCCTGGTTTGTGTTGTTTTTTACTCTTTATAATTTAAACAGCATTTCCTCCTTCTTGTAACTGTTTGTGTGGGAGTTTTTTTTGTCTCCAGTCAAGGATATTTGGAGCTTGGAAGGAAAGTGAAGGAATAAAAGAGGCTTCATCTGTTTTTTGTGACTGTGTTTATTTTGTATCCCACCCTGGGTCATCACAGCCCCACCCCTGGTGTGAATTGATGCCAGGCCTGCTCTGGAGAGGACTTCTGTGTCTGGCCCCTTGTCCTGCCACCGGATCTTCGAACCAAGGTGCTTGCAAATGATGGGGGAGATATTTCCATACGACTTGGCGCCTCCAAAGTATGAAGGACACAGCTTGCTGGGATGGGCGACTTTCGAGAGAGAAATTGGCAATGCAAAGTGGATTTAAGGAATGATCCTTTGGAGGCTCTTCCAGAGGGCATGAGAAAGGAATCCACCTTCTTTGGAGACTGCTTCTGTCCATTCAGACATGTGTTAGGCAAGGGATCAGCAGGCCTTTAAACACTGGAGGTGCAATTTATTTCTGCTACCAAATGGATTGGTGATATTTCATGACAGAGCCTGGAGTGGCTATGAAGGTCAGCCCATCAGAGTGAGAAATAAATCGTATCGGATTACAGCTTCCCATTATGGGGCTATTTATAGCTGGCTTCTTTGAAAACTCTCTTGGAATTTGGTTGGGGAATGGTGGGGGGGGCTTGGTGGGGCGGGGGGGGCGGGAAGAGCTCTCTCTTTGGCTTCTCACTTAAAGAATTGCAGCTCAAAAGTCCCTTGGGAGGAATTGGCCCACCCTGGGATGAAGGCGTTTCTAAACAAGATCTGTTTGCAAGGGAAAAACCAGCCAGATAGCCATAAGCTGAAGAGAGAGCCTGGATCTAGAGATACTTCCATCTCATCAAAGTGGGGCAGTATTTCATTTGGTGGAGCCTGGTTTGTAATGGTGGACAGGAGATTATTTGTAGCTCAGGGTTGAATTGTGGGGTCCTTGGTGCTCTCTGAGCTTGGTGGTTTCCTTGCAGACATTTCATGACCCAGCTGGCTAACATCATCAGTGCACAAATGTCTGCAAGAAAACTGAGAAACTCAACAAGCAACAAGGACCCCAGAAGGTATCTCTTGATAATGAGATGGGTGGCATATAAATTTAAGAATAGAGTAGGGTAGGGTAGGGTGGAATAGAATAGAATAGTAATAGAATAGAATAGAATAGAATAGAATAAGGAATAGAATAGGAATAGAATAGAATAGAATAGGAATAGAATAGAATAGAATAGAATAGAATAGAATAGAATAGAATAGAATAGAGTTGGGTAGTCTATGCTTCATTGAGTTGCGAAAAAACCAGCCCATTAACTTAGCAAGTTGATTACATTAGACCAATGGAAACCATCGTTTGATGTGTGTGTGTGTGTGTGTGTGTGAATGAGTGAGTGAGTGTGTGATGCAGTCCCAGCCTTTGCATTTGATTAATCTCAGTTTCAGTTAAATGCATCGTGGGGTTAACACCAGTCCTAAAATGCCAGCTTTCGTTCTCTCTTGTTGATCTGAAAAACAAACTTCCAGCACCCCAAATCTACAACTTCCATTTCCATTTCCTCTTAGTGAATCCCCACTTTGCTGAATGGCGACTGGCTAGAGGTAGCTCTGTTGAATATGAAGCACAAGGGGTAGTTCACACCCACAAATCCATGTGTTCTCCCCTCATCCTATCCTTTGAAAACTCCAGTTCCCAATCAACAAATTGCAAAAGGCCATTTGGTGACAGAATGTCATATTTAAACATGTCTTGTTTCCAAATCCCGTTGCCTTGGCTCAAAATGGCTCGCCCCAATGACCAACTTAAAACGATCAATATTAAAAGCAGCAAGACACAGTAAATAAAAGAGGCGCTTGAATTAATTGATCGCACCCTGGCAATCCTGCTAAAAGCTTGGGCAAAAATTACTGCATTGACCTTGTGTCAAAAATAAATAAATAAATATGCCATCAGAGCCGGCTCGAGTTCAACGAAAGAATTTCCACAAATGAATGTCGGTGGCTTGTCCATCCTTATGGAATCGCTTCTCTTGCTGAAGATGCAGATGGGGTGGAGACCTTTTTTGAGACAGGAAAGCCAATATAGGAAGGAAGGAAGAAAGGAAGGAAGGAAGGAAGGAAGGAAGGAAGGAGGGAGGGAGGGAGGGAGGGAGGGAGGGAAGGAGGGAGGGAGGGAGGAGCTAAATCTAACACCTAAATAAAATAGGTTTTTCTAAGACGTTCTTCAGATGTTCTTCATAGCTTACCCATGGTCTCTTTTAGACAGGGGAGCTCAACCTGCAAAATGTTCCTGTCCAGGTAAAGAACAAGATGGCATTTGTTCTCCTTTAATAAGTAGAAATGTTCCAGTGTGTCCTTGAACACAAACCTCAGGGGTGGGGGGGGAAGGAAAAAAAATCTTATCCAGCCTTCCTTCATCTCTTCCTCCCCTTTCTTCAGTTAACTAAGTTAGTTACTGAAGTTCAGAAACTTAACTAAGGCTGTAGAATCCTGGCTATGACAGCTTAGAACAGGGGCCTTCAAACGTGGCAACTTTAAGACTTGTGGACTTCAACTCACAGAATTTAAGACTTGTGGACGTCAACTCCCAGAATTTAAGACTTGTGGACTTCAACTCCCAGAATTCCCCAGCCAAGCAGAGGAATTCTGGGAGTTGAAGTCCACAAGTCTTAAAGTTGCCAAGTCTGGACACCCTTGCCTTAGAATACTAGTTGATATGATCTTTATATTTTTCCCCTCTTCCTTCAACTCTGCTTGTTTTCAAAGGCATTCTTCCTCCTCCTGCTGTCCCCCATCCCCAACCATTTTCTGCAGCATTTGTTGACTTTTCTTGGAGACTTCTTCAGACATCCAGAACTGGAGTCAGGCATGAAGGTCATCACAAATGGACCACTTTTAAAAAAAACCCACTTTTGACATGATGAGCATGAAGTGCTGCAGGATGCTGAGCGGTTTCTTTCCACTCCCTTTTTGAGTGCTGAAGTTTTTCAGAGTTGAAAATTAGAAGGGGCCTGTGCCCTGTTGTGTGTGTGTGTGTGTGTGTGTATGCTTGTGTATGTGTGTAGAACATGGAGGTCGTAAGAGAAACACAACTACAGGTACAGCTGGCTGCCTTTGTGAGTGCTAATTGCACTGCACATAAGGATTGATTTGTGAAATGTATTTCTGCTTGCCCTGAAGGACAACATTGTGCAAATCATATTATTGTATGCAGAGAAATTGGTAACACTTGGCATTATGGCTCCCTTTATAAATACCCTATTATTTATGAAATTAAATTAAATGGCACTTGATAGCAATCTGTTTCCACCACCCTCCCACTTCCATGCCAGAGTGCTGTTTTTAAATGCTACCTCTACCGTTGTAAAATAATCTATTAGATCCTAGGAGTCTATCAAGTAGTGGAAGAATTTATTGTCCGTGTATTTTATAACACACTGTGTGTTAACACTGGGAAACAAATAGGCAATTCCCAAGATAATAAAACACAGCCTCCTTTTTTATTATTATATTGTGTAGTACTTTGCAACAAGTTATTACAGACTTAGGAAGGTTTGTTTCAGTGATGGTTCAAAATTGTGACTGTCTCAGAAAAAGCGATTTGCGACCCAGTCTTGAAGTTGTGACCCCCAGGGTCATGGGATAGCAATTTGAGCACACCTACAACCGGCTGCAACCTCTTGCAATCACTTGATCATGATTTGCAACCGGTTGCAAGAAAGCGATGTTAGTCGGGCAAGCTGCATTCGCTTCATGAGCGCATGATTGGCTTAATCGCAGTCAGCATGATTGTAAAATTGGATCCGGTTACATAAGGGAGAACTTACGGAATGAGGACTAGTCCCTTGTTTTGGTAGGTTAAACTTTGATCTGGACATCATGAAGTAAATAAATTACTCGCTGAATGAGTTCATTGCTTAGCAACTGAAGGTCCAGTCTCAATTGTGTTCCTAAATTGAGAAATTACCAGGATTAAGTCTTCCTGGACTTCTTGGGATGTGTATGGATGGATAGAAATGAAAGGGTGGGGCTCTTTGGTAGGCTGGGTTTGCACCCAGGGTCAAAAGCCAGGAAATGGATCTCCGATTCATTGATTTGCTACTTTCCATGGTACATCAAACATTCTTCCATGGCTTCCATTTATCCTTATCGTTCGGCCAAATAGGATTGGCTGTGTATCCTTTGGGTTCCACCATGGGCTGCATCTCGACCAGCTTTGCTCACTTTGATGACCATGGAGATCTCAGCAGGTGGCAGAATCTGGATTAGGTTGTCTAGGCTGGAAATCAGGCTCACCCCCTCCAGAGTTTGTGAGTCCTACCAGGAAGAAAAGAGACAAAGGCATTTCCAAACTGTTGTGGTCCTTCGGCGACCTGTGGAGCTGGCAGCAGAATCGGACAGCGGGGAGGAACAGGGGCCGGTCCTGGAGTCTGGGGGGCTTGGACGAAGGATCTGTGTCCAACATAGAGATGGGGCCAAGGCCATCTGAGAGTTATGTGCGGACTCCGGAGCCTCCAGAATCTGACATCAGTGAGGCAGAGGAACAAGGGGAGCCTGTTCCCAGTGTGCACTTGCACAGAGCTGTCAGAAGGCAAGAACAGTTAAGACAAAAGGGGTGACTCAGGAGTAAGGCTTGGAGGTGATTGGCCCCTCCCATAAGACATGAGGAGGAAAGGGACATGAGCCTTTGCAGGAAGCAACTTCATTCGTTCTGGTCAGTTTAAAGTCTGAAGCTCCGAGTTGACTTTGTGCTCCGTTTGGCCTTGTACAGCTAATTGGCAATTTAGTCGTTGGCAGCATTTCAAGGGAGATAAAGGTGGGTGCTGATCAGCCTTATCCTGAAGGACTGTGGCAGACTTCTGTTGGACTATTCACAAACTGTTTGGGACTCATTACGGGCTGTGAATGCGTATAACTCACAGCCGTTGAAATAAAAAGAAAGGTTTTTGGGAACAGCATGTGATTGTTACTGTCTCAGGAAGCCTTGGTCAGAACACAAACGGTTGCAAACAAACAAGCCAACCTCCACGCGTGTATCAATGAATCAGTCAGGAGTCCAACTCCAGTCAGAGAAGATTTTACTTTAGGAATACCCAGAGGCAGGACATGCCTACTATACATCTTTCAACTGCCCTAGGCATCTTTACTGGAGTGTAAATATCTCTTGAACATCCCTTCTTTAGATTGGATTCCCTTGTGCTCCAGCGCCTGCAGCAAAAGTCATTAACGGTTGCCATTTGGGACACAAGCAAAGGAGGTTCATACTGTCAACTGTACAGAGATTTCCAAGTTTTTCAAGGAGAGCTGATAGCATTGTGATCTCTTCTCCACCCCTCCCTTTCCCTCCACTTGAGTCAGTGCAACCAAACCATTCTAATCTTTGATCTTCTCTTCTTTTTTAGTATCTTCTTCTGTTGTCCTTCCCTTCCTCTTCTCTTCTCCTCTCTTCTCTTCTCTTCTCTTCTCTTCTCTCCCCTTCCCTTCCCTTCCCTTCCCTCTTCTCCTCGAGTCAATGGAAACAATCCATTCTGATTCTTAAACTTCTTTTCACTTTTCATTATCTTCTTCCATTGTTCTTCTCTTCTCTTTTCATTGTCTTCTTCTGTTGCCCTTCCCTTCCCATTCCATTCCATTCTTCTATGCTACCGTGTTTCCCCGAAAATAAGACCTACCCCGAAAGTAAGACCTAGCACTATTTTCTAAACCTGCCCTAATATAAGACCTACCCCGAAAATAAGACCTAGTGTAAATCTCCAGTTCCAGGAAGACTTTTCAGGGAGCAACCGTGCACCATAGAAACACCCCCTACACACTCACACCCACTATTTGGCACCATAAATATATAAGACCTACCCGAAAATAAGACCTAGTGTGTTTTTGGGAGCCAAAAAAATATAAGACAGTGTCTTATTTTCGGGGAAACACGGTATGCTATGCTATGCTATGCTATGCTATGCTGCTATGCTATGCTATGCTATGCAGTTCTGTTCTGTTCTGTTCTTCATTCCAATATTCTATTGTATTCTATTGTATTCTATTGTATTCTATTGTATTCTATTCTATTCTTCATTCCAATATTCTATTCTATTCTATTCTATTCTTCATTCCAATATTCTATTCTTTCTATTCTTCCTTCATTCTATTCCTATTTCTATTCTATTCTTCCTCATTCATTCATTCTATTCTATTCTATTCTATTCTATTCTTCATTCCAATATTCTATTCTATTCTTTCTATTCTTCCTCATTCTATTATTTTCTATTCCTATATTATCCTATATTCTATTCTATTCTATTCTATTCTATTCTATTCTATTCTATTCTATTCTTCATTCCAATATTCTATTCTATTCTTTCTATTCTTCCTCATTCTTTATTTCTATTCCTATATTATCCTATTTCTATTCTATTCTATTCTATTCTATTCTATTCTATTCTTTATTCCAATATTCTATTCTATTCTTTCTATTCTTCCTCATTCTATTATTTTCTATTCCTATATTATCCTATATTCTATTCTATTCTATTCTATTCTATTCTATTCTATTCTATTCTATTCTGTCATATTCTACTCTACTCTACTCTATTCTATTCCATTCCTTAGGGGAGCAATCCTTCTAGTCATTGTTCTTTGTTGCTGTCCATGCCTACAACCCATCCTTCCCAGCATCCATCTCTCCCGCATTGATCGCCCAACCACTCTTTGGTGAAAGAAACCTGAGAGATGTTTACTGATCAGGCGCCTTAAAAAGTCAGGCATGTGCCATTCTTAAAACTTTTCAAAGTTCCACGTTGCTCGTGTGTATATTTCTGCATATCTGTCTGTAGGGGGGATAACTTTTTTTTTCCTCCTGGCGCTTTCAGTAAGACGCTCAAATTGCACATCAGAAAAGATAATGCATCTTTATGCCGCTACAATGACTTCTAAATTTTTCACTGAGTGTCAGCAAAGCAGGGAGGGAAAGGAGAGGGGGGGGAGGGGAAAAAGATGGAAGGGACACTCCATTGGTTGCATTACAGTCACTCCAAGATGGCTCCCCCACCCACCCACCCTCCTTTCCCACCAATTCCATAAAGTGTCTGCAGTGGATTTGAGCGGTCGGAAACCCAGCAGTGATAAATAGCTATTTCTAAGTAAATTTCATGCAATTGCCCTTTGGTTAAAGTCTCTCCTCTCAGCACTTTCCGTGCGCCCGCCACATGGCTAATAACACTCAAGAGCAAATTCTCTGCAGTGTGACAACTGATTGCACTTTGAAGCAGTAAATGGCTTATTTCATAATTGGTATAATTTTTCACAAGTACCTGAATGTCATATCGGGAAAGAATAAGCAACCTGGACTTAATACAGGAGCTTTTTCAATCCGCCAACAAAAATCAATAATGTATTAAATCCCTCCTCAAACTGATTAAAATAACGGCAGGCTTGATGATGCTTTGGCAAACCTTCCTCTAAAGAGGGGGACTCTTGGTCTGGGTGGGTGGGGGGAAATTTATGGCCGAAGGGTTGAAATGTGGGGTGAATGGGGCCAGCTTCACAAGGGGCATTTGTTTTCCTAATTAAACTTTCATCAACATTCTCTCCCCTCCTTTTTTATCCCCTTATTTACTCAGGACAATGGAAGACTGCTACATTTTTTAATTTGAAAAATATTATTGTTGTTGTTCCTTTCACGGTCAGCCAGAGGTTCAGACTGGATGTGTCATTTTTGTCCACCTGTCGGGTCCTTCCCAAGGACCTGAGATAGACAAGTGTGAATGTTTGATGGTGTTCAAAGTCTTGTTGCAGGATGTCAGCTGTTCCGAGTCAAACTGCCTTTTGCAATTGACCGATGGGGATTTTGTCAATGCCATGGCATTCAAGTATTATTATTATGGTTACTCAGCCACATCTTTAGGTAAGTCAGCCAGATGTTTCGACTGGATTGGCCAGTTTTGTCTACCTAGCGAGTCCTTTCCAAGCACCTGGGATGGTTCTTTGATGGTATCGAAAGAGAGTGTAAATTGTTCCAAGCAAAGCTGCCTTTTGCAATTGACTGATGGGGAGTTTGTCAATGCCGATGATGTTGAAGTAATTCTCCAGTTGCTTGGGATTATCATTATTAAAGTTGGTCACACAATCAGCCAGTTGTTTAGACCGTGGGATTTGGCATTTTGGGCCACCTATTGAGCTTTTTCCAAGGACCTGAAATAGGCAGATGTTGACATGTGATGGTGTTAGAGGTATCGTCATAGAATGTAAGCTGTCTTGAGTAAAACACTAGGCCATCTTTCTGCCTTCAGGCATCTTCGACAAAGTTTAATTAATGTCAGTAATAATATCTATACAAATATCATTGTCCAGGCAGCAAAAGGAGGGAAAAACAGAGGGTGAAAAGTTGGAATAAAGGGAATGAATATTGAGAGAAAGGAATATTTGTAGCTCAGGGCTGAATGAAGGGATCCTTGGTGCTCCTCTGAATTTGGTGGTTTCCTTGCAGATGTTTCGTGACCCCACTAGGTAACGTCATCAGTGATTGAAGGGAGTGGAGTTGTGGAGAAGAAGAAGAAGAGGAGGAGGTGGAGGACGACGACTCTGGGGTCCTTGGTGATCTCTGAGCTTGGTTGTTTTCTGGCAGACATTTCATGACCCATCTAAGTAACATCATCAGTGCTAGAAGGGAGTGGGGTTTGCTGTCTATTTCTATACACTTCCTTCTAGCACTGAAGATGTTACGTAGATGGGTCATGAAATGTCCGCCAGAAAACAACAGCCTCAGAGAGCACCAAGGACCCACAAGACAACGAATATGTTCTTCTCACCTTCTCCTGCTGGAGAAGTTAAGATGAACTAGAAAGCAAATCTCTCAAAAAGAGTTTTGGGAAATCATAGTGGCCAAAGTCCTTCCGTGTATTTGTTCTCTGACCAAAGGCATTCGGATGGCCTTCTATAGAATGTGACAGACATGTGAAATAAAATGATATCTCCCCATTCAATAATGGTGGGTATATAATATAATCATATAGGAAGATCCCAGGGCTACGCTGTGTTTCTGGTTGGTGAGCCCTATTAATCTCTATGGGACTTGTTGCCATCTAATCAGGCTTGAGATTGTGCTATAAATATTGATCACCTGTAGAAGTTTAACAGCCCTGTCGAAAGAAAGAAAGAAAGAGAGAAAGAAAGAAAGAAGGAAGGAAGGAAGGAAGGAAGGAAGGAAGGAAAGAAAGGAGGGAGGGAGGGAAGAGAGAGAGAGAGAGAAAGGAGGGAGGGAGAAAAGAACTCTACCTAAATAAGTTCTGCTCGACCTACCTAATGATAGAGCCAGTTCAACTAATTTCCACTTTTCCATGAAGGAAGTCTATCCAATCTCTTTCCCCCGCTCCCCAATCCAAAGAATAAAATTCATGCAACAGGAACTGAATAATACATAAAACAACCTCTGGCATTTCACTCCCAATTGAAAATAATCAGATCAGTACACAAGTTAGCTAGGGGTATCAGCCTGGATCATTGCTTATTGCTGCTGAATGACAACAAGTCGATCATGCTTGGGCTCATAAAATTCTGCCCCCAGACAAAAGTCAAACCCACGGTTGGTTTAAGCCACGTACAGTTTCTCAGGTGACTTGGGTAAAAGTTCTGGGCAGCTGGAGGTGGCCCTTGAATTATCCTTCAATCATGATTTGCAAACGAAGATGGAATTTCCTGTTTAAGAAGGGACTGAGGACATTAAGAACCTCCAGAATTTTTTTTTAAAGAAAGCTGCTCCATTTTTTGGAAGAGCCAGATGTAAAACACCTCTCCAATGAGATGTAGAACCAAGTGATGTTGGTCTATATTTTTGAATTTTTTGTGGGTCTGATTGTTCCTTATAAATAAGGGTAATGTATGCTTCCATCCATGATTTAGGCACGTTAGCATTCTCCAAGGCTTCATTGTACAAGTCCACCAATATCTCTTCTATTATCTCTTGGAATTCCTTATAGAATTCTGAAGGGATTCCATCTGGGCCAGGGGTCTTTTGTGCTCCGATTGCCTTCCTAATTTCTTCTATAGAGATTTTGTTATTCAAATTTTGTTTCTCTTCATCAGTAATTTTGGGCAAGTTCTTTTCATTCAAATATTGATCAATAGATTTTCCTGGTATTTCTTCCTGTTTATACAATTTCATAAAAAAGTCCTTAGCAATTTCTCTCTTTTCTTGGGTCTGCGTGCATAATTTCCCTTCCTGATCTTGGAGAGCTACAATCATTCTCTTTTCTTGTTCTTTTTTAATTTTATGGGCTAACCACCTCCCCGGCTTATTTGCGTTTTTAAAATAATTTTGTTTTGCTAATTTAATTTTTTGGGCCAGATCTTCCTGTACATTTAGACTTATCTTATGCTTTACCAGATCTATTTCTTTCTTAATGTTTGAATTGTTTGGGTCCTTATGTCTACTTGTTTCCAAATCTTTCAGTTTCTCCCTCCATATGTTTTGTTGCTGTCTTTTTTCTTTATTTTTTTTAATGTTGTAAGCAATAGTTAAGAGCCTTGGTGGTGCAGGCTGTTAAATGCCTAGCACTTAAGTTCCAGCTGCCTGCAATTAGTGCAGGCTCAAATCCCACCAGGCTCAAGGTTGACTCAGCCTTCCATCCTCTCGGGGTAGGTAAAGTGAGGACCCAAGATTGTTGGGGGCAATAAGCTGACTTTGTAAAAATGGCGCTTAGTAATAAGCAGGCACATACAATGGAATGAAGGCTATTGCTGAGCGCATTGGGTTGTGCTCCAAAAAAAAATTGTAAGCCGCCCTGAGTCTCCGGAGAAGGGCGGCATATAAATATGAATTTTTTAAAAAAAGTTAACTTCTCACATAGGCCTTGGTCGTATCCCATGTCGAACCAAGTGTAGGAAATCCCTTGATAAGGATCCATACATTGGCAAAATACCCATAATTGAATTCAGGATGTATTGTGCCTTCTTGTGTGAAATACAGAATGACAGAGTTGGAAGGGGCCTTGAAGGGCATCTAGTCCAACCCACCCTGTTTGAGTAGGACACTCTATACCAACCTGCCCAAATGGCTGTCCAGCCTCTTCCTCAAAACTTCCATTGATGGCTATAATTGTTGAATGAGAATATAATATAGAGACTATAATATTGTATAGAGTTAATAATAATAATATTGGATAATAGAGGAGATAATTTAGGTAATGTATGAACTAAAATGTATAAGTTTTTGAGACTTCTTCAAATAGATAATAGGCAGTTGTATTCTTTTTTTTATTATTTCTTGTTTGCTCTGTATATTTTTTTTTCTTTTCTTCTGCAATGGAGAGTATTGATGGTAAGGGGATGGCACCGAGATTTGTGACCGACCGACACACTTGAAATTGATGTTGGTTTATGTTTTTTAATGTTATGTTTGTCTTGTCTGTCTTGGAAAAAAATAATAAAACTTAAAAAAAAAAACTTCCATTGATGGAGTGCCCACAACTTCTAGAGGCAAGTTGTTCCATTGGTTAATTGTTCTCCCTGTCAGGAAATTTCTCCTTAATTCTAGGTTGGGTCTCTCTTTGATAATCTTCTACCCATTGCTTCTTGTCCTGCCCTTTGGTGATATGGTTGATCTTCCACCCTCTTCTTTATGGCAGCCCCTCAAATATTGGAAGAGTGCTATCATGTCAGCCCCTAGTCCTTCTCTTTGTTAGACTAGAGACAAAGAGAATGTAAATTCCTGGTTTTTAATATTCTCTTTTATTCGGGAACCATGTTGAGGAAAATCACGTTCTTTGTCTTCCATACGACTGCTAAAACCTCCCGCCCTATCAGCCCTTCTCGGCCGTCCTTTGAATCCAAACAGAAACCACACTGGCATCTCTATCGTTCCTATCTCTCAATCTAAGTCAGCCCCCCTCCTGCCCAAATGTGGGCATTACTCACATTTGTGTCTATAGTTTTAGACTCATTTCCTATTTTCCAGTTGAAATGCTTCTGCCAGGAGCTCTCCACGCCAAATATGAAAACGATTTAGGGAGCAGACAATCCAATTTCTTTCTTTGAAGACAGCAAATTGGATATCTGCAAGAGGCAAGCAAATTTTATTATCAACACATAGTTTGCTACTTAACTAGCCTTAAGAATCACCAAGGGTTCATAAAGTCTAATTAAGGGAACTTAGTAGAACGACGGGGATTTCCTCCTGCTAACTTTACCAATGGTGAGATTAGGGATCCCAAAACCTTCACCCAAATTTTTGGCTAAACCAGCCTTTCTATTTTTCCATTATGCCACTGTGATAAAGAAGTAACACAAGCCAGCATGATGTAATAGGCTGCTAGACTAGAACTGAGGTGATATTTACTGCTAGACTAGAACTGAGGTGATATTTACTCAAATCTTCTTTCAATTATGGACCCATCATCCTCTGCTAGTCCAACCTACCACACAGATAAAATGAAGGAAAACCCACCTGTAACCCACCTTGAACTGTTTGTTTGTTTATTTGTTTATTTGTTTATTTATTTATTTATTTATTTATTTATTTATTTATTTATTTTATTATTTTATTAGACTTGTATGCCGCCCTCTCTCCCTAGGGACTCAGGCTCACAACTACAAATCCCAATACAATAAATTAATTAAAATATTAAATCAGCAAGTCCAAACTCAAACCCATAAAAATTCAATTAAAATCACTTAAAAACCTGGGTTGGGGTCAGCTGGGGTTTTAAATTTTAATTCGGCTTAATTGTTTAATTCTTTTTAAAATTAATTTATTTATTGTTGTATTTTAATTGTAAGCCGCCCGAGTCCTCGGAGAGAGGCATAATAAGTCGTAATAATAATAAATAATAAATAAATAAAAACCCACCTCAACTCATTTCAGTCCAGGCCAGCCTGCTGAAACAGCCAAGTCTTCAGGTCGCAGCAGAAGGAGCGGAGGTCCGGGACCAAACGAAGCCCCAAGAGGAGCTGATTCCACAGGGTGGGTGCTCCCACAGAGAAGGCCCTATCCCTGGGCTCCACCAGCCAATATTGTCTAGCCAACGGCACCCCAAGGAGACCCTGTCTGTGGGAGTGCACAGGGTGATCAGAGTGCGATGCTGGCAGGAGATGCTCCCACAAGTACCCCGGACCCAAGCCATGGAGGACTTTGTATGTTAACATCAACACCTTGTATCTCACCCGGAGGGCAACCTATATATATATATAGCCAAGACCCTCATCTCCAGAACCAAACACCTAGCCAACAAAGATCACCTGAGAACAGAATTACACTCCCTCACTAACGTATTAATTTCCAATGGATTCCAAAGAAACACAATTATCAACCTAACCTAAGGAGACACCCCCAAAAAGATACCAGAGATAACAGTATCGCCCTCCTCCCCTACATCAAAGGCACCACTATAAAATCAGCAAAATTCTCCACAAACACAATATCAGCCCTTGACCCAAAAATAGCCAACATCTTAAGAAACCCCAAGGATAAGATCAGCTAGAAAACCAAAGTTCATGCATGCAAAATTGCACCATATACATTGGACAAACCAACAGGAGAATAAAATTGCAGAACACAAGAACGCAGTTAAAGCCACAGGACATGAAATTGATTTTGAGGGAACCAAATTAATCTCCAATACCGAACACTTCAACAAGAGAATAATTAGGGAAGCCATCAAAATGGAGAAACACCCCCATAACATGAATAAACAGGATGATACCTCCCGCCTACCAGACATCTGGAAACTAGCCCTAATCAACAAATGAGTCCCAGCCACGAAAACCAACACTGGATCCAAATCAACACATGACGCCACCACCAATCTCCTTCACCAGACTCAAACCCAAACCGATCCCATAGACGAAAGACAACCACCATCCAGAAACCAGACCATGTCTGCATCACCAGCTCATACACCCTCCAACCCCCAAACTAAGCAAACTGGCACATGCCATGAACACATAGCCAGACCTCAAACTCGGAGCCAAACCAAAGCCCGGAACGTTACATCACAACCATCTGCTCAGGATATCACATCACGGAACTCAGGAGGTTACACCACAAAACCTCAGGATGTTACAACACAGCCAATGACCCAGGAGATTACAGCACAAGACCCAGGATGTCACAACAATAGAACTCAGAAGGTCATCACACAGCCCATTACCCAGCTCGTTACAACACAAAAGGCTGAAAGACACACAGCCAGTACCTCAGCCACACAGGTTCTTACAAAAAAGCCAACCAATCTGCAAACATCAACTCTATCAACCAATCAAGAAGTAACAACACAGCCAACCAACCCGCTTACAACAGGGCCAGCACACCACACCTCCCCACCAGTATTTATAGAGAGACGGCAGCTCTGATCACACTTTGCTCGCACAAGCATGAAGCTGAAAGCACCAGCCTGAAGATGGTGAGTGGGACCTCATCGAAACATCACCAAGATACTTTCAATCTTACATGGGAAAAGACCCAAACAAGCCAAAACCTGTATATAAAATTCATTCCAACAGTGGTGAGATTAAAAAATTTTTACTACTGGTTTTGTGGACATGGCTTGGTAGGCGTGGCATAGCATGGTGGGCATGGCTTGGTGGGTGTGGCAGGGGAAGGATACTGTAAAATCCCCATTCCCTCCCCACCCCACTAACCTGCTTTCCAGCTCCCTTCTCCAGTGCAGGGCAACCAAAGAAGACCCAGCCGATCAGCTGGGACTCAATGGGAGGCAGAGAAGAGATGGGGTTGGCGGGGCCAGTCAGAGATGGCATTGGCCGGCTCTCCAAACTACTCAAAATTTCCGCTACTGGTTCTCCAGAACTGGTCAGAACCTGCTGATTCCAACCATCCAAAACTTGTGTCAGCATTCCAAGTAACAACCTCCAAAGAAAAAGACTCTGAGAATATCGTCTTCCCAAAGATCTATTTTATTAGAGATGTCATATTGGCACATCTGGGGAAAACCTAGCCCAAAGAGAACCCAAAATCCAACCCCTGTACCCCATAGTTCAACATATGGGCCAATCATCACTTTGTTCCAACTGGAAACTATCCCCAGGCATTCCCCTCCAGGTGCAGGGTAACATGTCCTTGACTTTTTGAGAAAGGAATGTTGTTGTGGCTCATCTTTCAACGCTCCTTGAAATCCCTCCTCCCAAATTCTCAGGCACTGAATGTGGCAGCCCAGAAGCCTCAAAGAAAAATGGCTTCCATGCTGACAACTTGTCTATATACTACATGGGTCAAGCAATAATGTTTAATTTATAAATTCTCCACCTTACAATGTTTTTCTGTGATATTTCTAATTCCGGAAGAGACGGACAGAAGTCAACTCTTTATTTGCCTTGCTAGACTTTCTGTCCACCAGGTTGAAATCTGATGTCCTTTTCATGGTAGCGCTATAAATTTCCTCAGGATCAGGAAATATAAATCATAATTGCATTTTATGAGAGTTCAGCCACCAAGAGGGAGCCATGAACCGTTAGAGATAAAGGACTGGACCATAATTCAGAAGAAGATCTCGAAAGCTGAAAAGAAGATCAAACAAAGGTTAAAGTTCTCCTGCTAAAATCTCTAGATCAAGAGTGGGGAAATGTTGACTTTTCAAAAGTTGAGGAACTATGATTTCAAAGAAGCAGCAGTGAGGGATGTTGGGAGACTATTGTTTGGCAACTTCTGGAAGAAGCTGCTCCAAGGATTGAGACCTTCCAGTTGGGTAGATCAACCCCTAGAATTCCCAAGTCAGAAATTACGATCTGGAGTTCCTATGGGGAATCTTATCAAATAGGGTTGGAAAAGACTTTGGAGGTCTTCTATTCCAACTCTTTGCTCAAGCAGCAGATCCTATAACATTCCAGACAAATGATTGTCCAGTCTCTTCTTGAAAACCTCCCGTGTTGGAGCATTCACATCTTCTGGAGTCAAGGCGTTCCACTGATTAATTGTTCTCACTGTCAGGAAATTTTTCTTTAGTTCTAGGTTGCTTCTCTCCTTGATAACCTCTCATCCATGGCTTCTTGTCCTGCCTTCAGGTGCTTTGGAGAACAGCTTGACTCCCTCTTCTTTGGGGCAGCCCCTCAAATACTGGAACGCTGTTATCATGTCACCCCCTAGTCCTTCACTTTGTTCAACTAGGCATACCCAGTTCCCGCAACCATTCATTGTATGGTTTACCTTTATCTTCCTGTCCCCTAACAGTCTTTGTTGCTCTTCCCCTCTCTTTCTTTAGACCCCAGATGATTTTTTTTGGTGCAAGAATCGAGGGAGAAGAAAATGAGGGGAAGCGACCCAATGAAAACAACAGCCACCAAACTTCAGATGTCCTCTCTACCAAAAGTGGGATTCTGGAAGCCTCTTTCCTCAGGACTACAAAGGCCCCTGTCGCAAGAGGAGCAGCGGAGGTAGAGGACACTCGAATCCAAGCTGCTAACTGAGAAAAGGAAAGATTTGGTGAGACAATGCAAATTGGCGGCCTGGAATCCCCCCTTCCCCCCCAAAAAAAGATGGAGGGAAACTCGCTACTTGTGGGCAGAGGGGGTTGGAAATGAAAGGGCAGGTCGGAAATAGAATCCCTACTCCAGTCCTGAGCATCACTATAAATTAAATATAAATCTCTTTTGCTCCTTGTAACGTAATGGGCTCAAAGGGGACCCTAGAGAGACTCAAGGAAGCAATGGAACCGTTTCCTCGCAGTAGTGAAGTCAGAAGGGGAAAAAATTCTCCGTTATCTGCTCCTCACGTCTTCTCTCTCAAGCTGCCAATGATGGCTTGCCCCACTGATCCGCTTAATAAGCCAGGACCGAGATGCCGAGTGTGTGTCGGGTGTCATCGACAATGGATGGCCTAGGAGTCATTTTCTTGCTTTTTATTGCTGTGACATTATTTTTAAATTGCCCCTCACAGCACTTATAAATGGCCTCTCCCCGTCAGCTGAGCTCCATCTGGAGAGGGAAAGAGGGCTGGTTTCCTTTGCCATCATATCTGTTGCTAAGATTTGTGTTGCTGCGAGAGATTTTTGTGTTGGGTCTAGAAGAAAATCGATGGTGGGGTTTGATAAGGGAGACCAAACCTATTTTGCCCAAATGCAGCCCTCAACTCCTTTGTCCTCAACAGCTTCCCCAGAGCTGAGCCAAGGAGACCTGAGTGAGTTTCTCTTAACAGTTCCTAATAGATTAATAGTTACAGAAACAGATAATCAGAGTTGGGAGGGGCCTTGTAGGTCATCTAATCCATTCCCCCCCCCAAGTGGGAGACCCTGCACCATTTCTGACAAATGGCAGTCCAGTCTCTTCTTGAAAGCCTCCAGGGATGAAGCTCCCACAACTTCCGAAGGCAACTTCTGTTCCATCGGTTAATTGTTCCCACTGTCAGAAAGTTTCTCCTTATTTCCAGGTTGAATCTCTCCTTGATCAGTTTCCATCCATTATTCCTTGTCTGGCCTTCAGGTGCCTTGGAAAATTGCTTCACCCCTTCCTCCTCTCTGTGGAAGCCCCTGAGATATTGGAAGGCTGCTTTTATGTCTCCCCTGGTCCTTCTCTTCCCTAGACTACCAGGCCCAGTTCCTGCAACCGTTCATTGTATGTTTCATCCTCCAATCCCCTAATTATCTTGGTTGCTCCTCTCTGCACTTTTACTAGAGTCTCCACATCTTTTCTATAGTGTGGCGACCAAAACTGGATGCAGTATTCTAAATGTGGCCTTACTAAGGCTTTGTAGAGTGGTATTAGTATCTCACTTGATCTTGATTGTATCCCTCTGTTAATGCAACTTAGGATTGCTTTGGCTTTTTTGGCTGCTGCTGCACACTGCTGGCTCCTATTTAGCTGCTTCTGTCCTTGGTTAGTTTCCACCCATTGCTTCTTGTCCTGCCTTCAGGTGCTTTGGAGAATAGCTTGACCCCCCCTCTTCTTTGGGGTAGCCCCTCAAATATTGGAAGACTGCTATCATGTCACCCCTGGTCCTTCTTTTCATTAAACTACACACATCGAATTTCTGCAACCATTCGTCATATGTTTTATCCTCCAGTCCCCTGATCATCTTTGTGCTCTTCTCTGCACTCTTTCCAGAGTCTCAACAGGAGGTTGTTGAGGCTGTAACCACAGTCGGGTAGGGCGTTCCAGGCATTGGCCACTCTGTTGCTGAAGTCGTATTTTCTGCCATTTGGAGCGGTTTACCTTCAGTTTGCATGGGTTGTTTGCCCGTGTATTATTGTGGTTGAAGATGAAGAAGTCGTTGACAGGCAAGATGTTGTAGCAGACAATTTTGTGAATTGGACCGCAGGCGGCACAGTTCCAGATTGTCCAGGCCCCAAATTTTGTGCCCGGAGGCACTAACCCAGTTGTTTGTTTGTTTTTTTCACTTTGATCCCTGCGATGTAGGATGTCCCAAACGAAAGTGTCCATCCAGATTTTAATGACTGTGACAACTCACACACCCTAATTTTAGCGATTAGCTTTGTGGCTAGTCCTCAAACTCTCCCAATCCCAAGCTTTAGGGGCAGCTGTGAAGTGCTGGGTGTAGAATTGGGGCACGGCAACTCAGGAAGAAGGGGAAAGAATACAACACACCTGCATTTTTCTGCATGCACCTGAGCTTATGTACATGAAGGATGAATTGTGGCTGGAGAATCTGCTCCCAAAACACCGCCATTCAGTGGCAGATGAGTCAACACAGAAAGATGCCCTGAAGGTGGCTAGCTTTAAAACTGCTGATCTAAGGGAAGCCAAAATGTGATGCAGCTTTTTCAAAATAGAGAGATCAGACAAAGCCAAAAATGAAGATAAACACCCATGCACGCACCCATCATTCATCAGCCTGTTGACCGCACAGTGAATGATTTATTAAATTTTAATATATATTCCATAAAGATTTGCCATATTTCCATAAATGTGTCACATCTACCTAATACATAGTAATGAACCTCCTCTCAGGATAGATAAATAAGAGCGAAGCACGCGGGGCCAATGTTTGTCAAAGGGAGATGTGCCAATATTGATTTTTTTTTTAAATGTACTATTCTTCAGACAGGTGAGGTAGTTTTGAAGGAACTCTTCAGCAAGCATCCCTAGTGTGGTTTGTGTACGTGGGTGTGAGGGAGAAGATTGGGGAGGAGGGGGGATAGAGTACTACCTGTAAAACATACATACATATTTCTTGTTTCTCAGCCGATCAGCAGTCTTACGGTTGACCTGTTGGTGTCAATGGGAGAAAATGAAGTCAATTCAGAATGTGGAGAACTTTAACATCTCCCCAAACAATCACTTTCTTGAACAATTAATGAAAGTGGGAAAAGTTTAGGTGGGGGAGGGGGGCAGATTCCAGGGATGGGGTCTTTTGTGTTTTCTGAGCTTAGTTGTTTCCTTGTAGATGTTTCATTACCAAACTAGGTAACATCATCAATGCGAGAAAGGAGTGGGGAGTGTGGAGGGGAGTGGGGGAGGAGGGAGAAGGAGAAAGAGGACTATGGTGCTCTCTCAGCTTGGCTGTTTCCTTGCAGACGTTTCATTACCAAACTAGGTAACATCATCAGTGCTAGAATGGAGTGGGTTGTGTGGAGAGGAGGAGGAGGAGGAGGAGGAGGAGGAGGAGGAGGAGGAGGAGGAGGAGGAGGAGGAGGAGGAAGAGGAGGAGGAGGAGGAAAGGGAAGGAGAAAGAGGACTATGGGATCTTAGTACTCTCTCAGCTTGGCTGTTTCCTTGCGGACATTTCATTACCAAACTAGGTAATAGCATCAGTGCTAGAAGGGAATGGGATTTGATTTGAGAAAGGCAAATTTCAACCCACACAGCTGAAAGCCAAGCAGTAACTTTAAATAGGACTGAAAATGAACACAAGAAACAAAACCAGCAGTAGAAGCCTGTCCATTCATCCTTCGATCCCCTAACGTGTGGTTTCCTGTATCCAGATACTGTGGGTGCTCCAACATTGCAGGCTTTTAAGAAGAGACCGGACAGTCATTGGTCCTGAATGGTCTAGGACCTCCTGCCTGAACAGGGGGGGGTTGACTAGAAGACCTCCAAGGTCCCTTCTGTTGTTCCGTATTCTCATCCAGCAGCAGCTAGAGAGGGCAGCCTCCTCGCTTGCCGCTGATGGAGACGGAGCCCTGAGTGAGTTAGCGTGTTGTCTTGACAAACCTTAAAACCGGAATGAATCAACAGTTGCTTCCAAGGCAGTGGGAACTCCCACCGCGCATCTGTTGAGCATCCTGTGGGCTGAGCGATTTTTCACTGCTGTCATCCCAGAGGCCATGGCTGGTTTAATAAGCCTGCCGTCATGTCCCCTGCCCCCTTTAAGCAGCGTCTCACAGCCTTTTTAAGGTTTCCTTCCTGGCCTTAAGGCCCTCCTCGTCGCCTCGGTTGCTCCTGACTCATCTCCACTATATTTCAGCTGACAGGCTGCATTTTCTTTGGGGTGGTGAAGGCTGTCAGGAGTTAGGATGACACTCATTACTCTCCGGCTCAGATGCGGTGGAGCTGAGTGACACGTAGAAAACTCCCTGACACTTCCGTGCGCTTTCTTCAGCCTTTCAGCACCGATGCCATTTGCCACCAAGCTGGCCTCCCTCTCTCCCTGGCCTTTAGGTGGAGGGAGAATGGCAAGGGCGAATAGAATAGAAGGGAAGGGAAGGGAAGGGAAGGGAAGGGAAGGGAAGGGAAGGGAAGAGAAGAGAAGAGAAGAGAAGAGAAGAGAAGAGAATAAGAAGAGAAGAGAAAGAATAAGAAGAGAACAGAACAGAAATAGAATGGAATGGAATAGAATAGAATAGAATAGAATAGAACAGAACAGAACAGAACAGAACAGAACAGAATAGAATAGAATAGAATAGAGTAGAGGTCTTTATTGGCCAAGTGTGATTGGACACACAAGGAATTTGTCTTGGTGCAAATGCTCTCAGTGTACATAAAAGAAAAGATACATCCGTCAAGAGTCAAGAATCATAAGGTCCAACACTTAATAATAGTCACAAGGTACAATAAGCAATCACAATCATACTAGAAAACAGTCAATAAAAATCATAAGATTACAAGTGACACAGTTACATTCAAATTGTCTGCTAGCACGTCCTACCTGTCAATGACTACTGCAACTTCAACCACAATAACATACAGGCAAACAATAGATACAAACTCAAAGTAAACCGCTCCAAACTCGATTGCAGGAACTACAACTTCAGCAACAGAGTGGTCAATGCCCAGAATGCTCTACCCGATTCTGTTGTCACAGCCTCAAATCCTCACAGCTTCAATCTCAAACTGTCTACCATGGGCCTCACTCCATATTCCTAAGAGGTCCTTAAAGGGGGCATTCATAAGCGCACCAGTGTGCCTACCTTCCCTGTCCTACTATTCCCATTTCTTCGTACTCCTGTATTATGTATATACTTATACCTGTTTATACTTATGTTTATACGTTATGTTCATACTTATACTTGTTTCTCATACATGCTGGACAAACTAAAATAAATAAATAAAATAAATAAAACCATCCACCCACCAAGACTGGCAGGGCAAGCTATTGTATAAAACAAGGGCAACCTGCCCCGTCTAGGACTGGTGATGTTACCTAGTTGGCTAATGGAATATCTGCAAGCCAGAACCAAGCTCGGTACACCAAGGACCCCATCTGTACATCTGGAGCCAGCTCGATCCACAGGAAAGGATCTTGTGCCTGGAACTTTCTGATTAGTGCAAAATAAATAAAGTAAATTTCCGATGGTCCAACGTTCACAGCCATGCATTCCCAGTTGCAACGTATGGCTGTGAAAGTTGGACCATAAGGAAGGCTGAGCCCAAAAATGGAGGCCTTTGAACTCTGGGGCTGGAGGAGAAGACTCCGGCGAGTCCCTTGGACTGCAAGGCCATCCAACCGGTAAGTCCTAGAGGAGATTAACCCTGACTGCTCTTTAGAAGGCCAGATCCTGAAGAGGAAGCTCAAGGACTTTGGCCACCTCATGAGAAGGAAGGACTCGCTGGAGAAGAGCCGAATGCTGGGAACGATGGAGGGCAGAAAAAGAAGAAGGGGATGGCAGAGAAGGAGGGGACTGGATGGAGTCCCTGAATCAGTCAGCGTGAGCTTCAATGGACTCTAGAAGATGGTGGAGGACAGGAAGGCCTGGAGGAATGTTGTCCGTGGGTTTGCAATGGGCCGGACTTCACGACTTCGCGACAAACAACATCAACAACAAATAAGCAGTGGAGGAAGTTTGAGGTGGACCTTTGTCCCTGTCCTGGGTCCTCCTGACCTCTGATTGTCGTGTTGCAAATCCCTGAGCTGAGTATTAATGTTTGGCTTGCAGTATCTCCTTCCACGGTCAAGCCAAGGCAAGCATGCGCCATCGTGCAAGACCCACCACGCTGCTCCTTTTAACACAAGTAGCACCCTGCAGACAGCGGGCAGCCGAGATCTACAAAATAAGAAGTGGGACCAAAGAAAGCACTAGGTAATTTATGCCAGCCTCCTTCCTTCCTTCAGCCTCTCTCCGCCTTTTTTTTTCTGGCCTGAAAAAAGCCAGCTTGGCTCTCCCCAGGTCTGCACATCACAATCCTACGTTGCCGTTTGTTCTTCTTTAGCAGCTTTGAACCCTGAAAAGTAATATTTCCAGCAAGGGATTTGTGCTTCCTTGGGGGGCAAACAGACCTGCTTTAAATGCACTATTATCTCTAGCCACGTGGGCTCTCTATAAAATCAGAGTGCCCTTTCCTGGAGCTCGGTGAGACGGGAGCGTGCTTCTCAGTGGGGGTTGTGACAAGCCTGAAGGAGGAGGGTCTTTATGTGCCTGTTAGAACACCCCGTGGCTTCTTCTCTGTTGACTGGCAATGCCCATCAGCGACAGCCACAAAGCCCTTTTAATTTAACACACAAAGAGAGTCACCTGATTTCCACACGCACACCCCAGCCCACCCCTCATGTTTTCTTGCCTTGCAAAGAGGCCTCCGTGTTGTTTCTCCCTGCTAAAGCCTTCTGGAGGCTTTGAGGTTTCGTTCAGAATATGATATAGGGTAGCAGGGTGTCCTGTCTCTTCCTGAAAGCCTCCAGGGATGAAGCACCACCAACCCCCACCCCACCTGGTTTTGAAACATCCAAAAATGGGGTGAGGGGGTCCACAGTAGACAGTTTGATGAGGTTGAAGCTGTGAGGGGTTGTTGAGGCTGTAACCATGGAGTCGGGTAGGGTGTCCCGGGCACTGACCCCTCTGTTGCTGAAGTTGTATTTTCTGCAATCAAGTTTGGAGCAGTTTACCTTGAGTTTGTATCAGTTGTTTGCCCGTGTATTATTGTGGTTGAGGCTGAAGAAGTCGTTGATGGGCAAGACATTGTAGCAGACAATTCTGTGCTTAGATCAGAGCCCAGGTGGCACAGTTCAGATTGTCCAGGCCCAAAATTTCAAGCCTAGAGGCATAGGGAATTTTATTGTGAGCAGAGGAGTGGAGGACTCTTCTTGAGAAATACCTGTTGTGGTTAGTTGGCAGTAGGTGCAGATGGCTGGGAGAGCGAGGACTCAGAGGAGGGGCCAGGACCATTAGGGAGTGGACTGCTGCCTTCAGAGATTGTGGGGCTGGCAGCACTGATGAGGAGGTTCCCAAGGATCCTGTGCCAAGTGCACGTGCGTGCAGGGTTGCTTGGAGGAAAGACACGGGCGACTCAGGAGTAAGGCTGCAAGGTAATGGCCCCTCCTTCAAGGAGATAAAAGCCAGCTGTGAAACGAATGTTCTTTGCAGAAGGCAAAGACGTTTTGAAACTCCAGCCTCGTGGACATTCCAGTATCCTGAGTTTGTATTTGAAGATTCTTGTACTGCAAATTATTTCTTGTCTGTTATCTTTTGGCAAGTCTCACACAGTTTGGCAAGGCTTGTGCTTATCACAGCTAATTGTTTTGCAGAAGCATTACAAGGTTTCTGTTCCTTTTGGATTGTGTTTGATTTGTTGGAAAAGGCGTGGGTCAGAACAATACCTCTGAACCAGCTCAATTGTATTAATGTCCGATATCCAGGCAGACAAGCTGTATTCAAGAATTGGTCTGAATCATTCATCAAGCAGTTCGCCCATTCTTTGCATTCCAAGCTGTTTCATTCTGATTTGGCCGCTTTTGGCTGCCCCAATTCCAGGCACCGGTCAGCGTTTCAAGATGGCCGTGCCCATAGCTGTGGGAATTGCCTTCCTTTCCTTGTCCCCCTCTTGGCCCACGAGCTCCATTCTTCAGAGATGGCCTCACCTCCCCGTCTCTTTCCTCTTGGGAAGGCGCCACCAAAGGAGCCTGCAGCTGTGTCTGTCACAATATGGTAAAGCGCTTCGGCTCCTGGGACGGCTGCCTTGAATTGGGCTCGTTTGGGGTTTGCCAAGCACATTGTTTGTTCGCTTGGCACCGGTGTGGCTGCCACATCTCCGATGCCAGCTGTACAAAGCTTTGTACTTGATCGTACATCTTCTTGACAGTTGAATACCTGAGATTGGTGCTTTGGCTGATTTCCTTGGCAAGCTTGTCGACTTGTCTCCGCATCGGAGCCCTACCGATCTCCGCTTGCGTGGGAGCCCCGAATATCCAAAAAGTTGCTTAAATCCCTACAGTGATGGCCAGACTAGTCCTTTCCCATAAGGCTTTGCAGCACCTCCATGCCCAAGAGGGAACCTGCCCCCTGAACTTTGGTGATGGAGAACAGAACAGAATAACAGAGTTGAAAGGGACCTTGGAGGTCTTCTAGTCCAACCCCCTGCCCAGGTAGGAAGCCCTATACCGTTTCAGACAAATGGCTGTCTAGTCTCTCCTTGTGATGGAGCCCCCACAACTTCTGGAGGCAAGATGTTCCACTGATGAATTGTTCAAACTGTCAGGAAATTTCTCCTTAGTTCTAAGTTGCTTCTCTCCTTGATGAGTTTCCACCCGTTGCTTCTTGTCCTGCCTTCTGGTGCTTTGGAGAACAGCTTGACTCCCTCTTCTTTGGGGCGGCCCCTGAGATATTGGAACCCTGATATCCTGTCGCCCTGGTCCTCCTAGTGATACAATAGCCAACAAAGGGTTCCAGCTCCCTTATTTTACTATCGTTGTGACCCCTGTGATTTGGTTTAATCTCAATTTGGACAGTTTGATTTGATTCATCGGTTCGATTAAATCGCCATCCGAGGGGAAGCTCTGAGTTGCATTTCTCCCAGCCTGACAAAAAGACAAAATTGCAAAACTCGTTTTCCGGAAGCAAGTTGTTCTCCAATCAGCAAGCTTCTGAGAAGATGCTCTTTAAAAAGTTTTGCTGAAGAGCAATTCAAGCTTTGCAACGTCGCCTTGGCTTCTTGGATTAATTCTAACCGGCTCCCTCCCAAGAAGCTAAGAAGAAGATATTTGGCACATTTATAACCCCTGTAACGGATAATGAGAGGAAGAAACAAAATTAATTCAAGGTCTGGCAGTTTTAATTTGGGGAAGACAATCAGCTCTTTTCATTCTCTTCAGGACATTGGTGTTCTTTAACAAATCACATATTGGATTTTAGAGACTGTGATGGGAATGGGGGAGAGGGCAGAAGAAAAAAACAAACAGGATGTCTCACCAAGAGACCATGAGAAAGAATCCTGGATATATAGGTCCTTGGTGCTCTCTGAGCTCTGAGTATCTTTCTTGCAGACGTTTCATTGCCCAACTAGGGAATATCATGAGTGCTAGAAGGGGGTAAGGTTTGTAGCGAAGAGGAAGAGGAGGAGAAAGAAGAGGAGGAGCAGGACTCTAGCCCACTCCCTTCTTTTCAAAATAGTTGGAGACCTCTATTTATGTCTACCTACCACCAGGGATGGTGTCATGCCCCTGGTGGAGACTGACTCCGAGGAAGAGGAGGAACAGCCAACAGGGAGTGGGAGTGTGGCTCCAGAGGTGGAGGAGGAGGCTGGGGAAGGGCAGAGGCCAGCTGAGCAATCAGAGGAGGATCCAGGCCCATCTCCTATCCATCCCAGAACAGGGAGGAGAGGAAGGATCAGGACAGCATGGTCTATTCGAGAGCAGAGGCCATGTGATCCTCCTCAGGGGCTTACAGCTGGAGCTATGTATATAAAGTTTGTAACTGCGTAGTCAGAATTGCTGGAGTCAAAGTTTGTGTTTCCTTTGAAGGAGGTTGATCTTTGTTGGAGTTCTTCCCAAGGACTTTCCCCGATTATCTGTTTGGAACGTATGATTACCTATCTTGGTTTGCTTCGGAACTCTCGATGAGACGGTTTGTTCTTGTTTTCCTTCTGCCTTATTATTTACTTTTGGGACTTTAAACTGTGATTAATAAAACAGTTAAGTTGAAGGCATTGCCGGACTTTAATTCATGTTGTGGGTTTTGGGTTATTCTGAGAGGCTACGGGTCATCACAGATGGCCTTCAAAAATTTCAGCAACCGCTTCTCTTCCCAGGTGGCTGGATGGGCGTGGCCTAGTCAGCCTCCTGCACCATGGGGGGTGGGGTTTGCCCTCCCCGGGCTCTGGAGGCCAGAAATGGGCCTGTTTTTGGACTTCTGAAACTTTTAGGGGGTCCATTTTCGCTCTCCCCAGGCTCCGTGCAGGCCC
>CM019157.1:8786019-8805788 GCA_009733165.1 Naja naja
CTTCTAAGACAGTGGTCATATCAGCCTTGGATGCCGAATTTTACTGAGAAGCTCCGAGGCTGTCCCAATTAGTGCCTGGGAATTTGGGGAGAGGGGATTGCATAGAGTGGTAGAAGGTTAGACACAACAACATTCTTCTCATAAAGTCAAGGACAAGTCACCCTGCACCTGCAAAGGAGGGGTTGGACGAATGTCTCCAGTTGGGACGATGGTTGATTGGGCCATGGGATGGAGTGTGGGTGAAGGGGATGGGTTTTTGTCTTTCAATTGGGAAGGAGACACCTGGAACTCTCAGATTCGGGTTTTCCCAGATGTGCCAGTATGACTTCTTCAATAAATTCTTACTTGGATGAACTTTGTTCCTGAGTGCTGAGTGAGAATGGGAAGTTTCATTGGAACGCTGACAGGTGGACAATTCTTCATGACAGGAGGTGCCCTGCTTGGTGAGCGGGGACGTAGGGATTGCTGGGTGAGATGTAAAGAACCCAGATTGTTCTTTCTTTAGCTCTCCTTGAATTCCTTTGAATTTCCACCAGGGAGGAAGTTCATCTTCTGGTGGCCCATTCCTGAACTTGCTGAGCTGGCAGTAGAACAGGCCAGCTTGTCTTTGCATGACTCTCCATTAAAATATTCACCCGGTAGTGTTCTCAACCTGGTGCAATTCCATCCAGCAGGTCCAAGAAGACTTGAAGCCTTGCAGGACCTGGTGAGGAGACCTTCACAAAACAGCAGGTCATGCTGGAATGTTCCACCTCAAGAGGAAGAGGTGACTTGGTTGGCCTTCTAACTTTTCCCCATCTTTCAATCAGAACTCTTCAAACCATCCAGTTTGATGCAACCAACTGAACCCTTAAGCTTTACAAAGGCATCTTGACCCAGTGGTTTAAGTGTGCCAGGTAAATACCCTTCCCAGCAGGCTTTCTGACCACCATGAGGCTCTTTACTTCTATTGAGGTTCCTCAGAGGTGGGAAAACATCTCCTGCAAAACCCTCATCCAATAGTTCTTCCTTCTCCCATCTACAACCATCAGGTTAACTGAGAAACACAACCGAAGGAAGTTCAACAGAACATTTGCAAGTATCCTGAGAATAAGCTAGACAACCAGATGACTCTTTCTATGGGAGAAAATGTTTTGGGGTCTTGAAGACAGGTTTGGCCCAATGTTTGCTTCTTGGACACCACCAGAAGAGCATCAGAATGCTTTCTTCTGGATCAGATGTACAACCGATTCCTTTCCTGTTCCTCAAAACCCTTCCAAATATTTGTGGGTGTCTTTGGATGGCTCACAAACTATTTCTGAGGCTAGGACAAGAAACCCAACAAGAAAAATGATTTGTTTATTTATTTTATGTATTTAGTTTGTCAAGCATGTATGAAAAAACAAGTACAAGTATGAACATACCATATAATCATATAAGTATAAACAGGTATAAGTATATACATAATACATGAGTACGAATAAATGGGAATAGCAGGACAGTGATGGTAGGCACGCTGGTGCGCTTATGCACGCCCCCTTACAGACCTCTTAAGCATGGAGTGAGGTCCACGGTAGACAGTTTAAGGTTAAAGTTTTGGGGGTTTAAGGATGTAACAACGGAGTCAGGGAGTGAGTTCCAGGCATTAACCATTCTGTTGCTGAAGTCATAGTTTCTGCAATCGAGTTTGGAGTGGTTTACTTTGAGTTTGTATCTATTGTTTGCCCATGTGTGTTATTGCAATTGAAGCTGAAGTAGTCGTTGACAGGTAGGATGTTATAGCAGACAATTTTGTGTACTAAGCTTAGGTCAGACCGCAGGCGGCGTAGTCCAAGGTTGTCCAGGTCCAAAATTTCAAGTCTGGTGGCATAAGGTGTCCTATTACAAGCGGAGGAGTAGAGGACTCTTCTCGTGAAATACCTCTGGACTCGCTCAGTCGTATTAATGTCCGTTATACAATGTGGATTCCAACTTTGGCTGCCCAAAGTTGCGTTCAGAATGTGCCTGGTGTTGCGTCAGCGTTTCAGTCTTCATTCTTGAAGCGCTTTGGAGGAAGACGTCTCGTTCTCTTCCAAAGAAGGAAGCTGACTGGATCGAAGTCGGGCGTAGAAAAAGGAGGAAGGCAAACTAGGGAGATTTGCAGTGGAAGGCAAAATCTTGCCAAAGAGAACCTGGGAAAGGAAGCTTGTGTGGCCTTCAAATACCACGCTTGCTGCTGTGGCCCTCCCAACGCAACAGCAGATGCCTCAAGTCAGGCGGAGCAGTTATGGTTTGTTGGTCAGAGGCATGGCTGGGCCTACTTGCAGGAACGCCTCCTGCCAGCATCACTCTCCGATCGCCTGTTGCTCTCATAGGAGGGGCCTCCTTGGGGTGCCGTCAGTCAGACATTGTAGGCTGGCGGTCCCCAGGGCTAGGGCCTTCTCTGTGGGAGCACCTGCCCTTTGGAACCAGCTCCCTGTGGATCTCCGCTTGGCCCCTGACCTCCGCTCCTTCCGGCGGGACCTGAAGACTTGGTTGTTTCAACGGGCCGGCCTGGAATGACCCGGGGGGGGGCGGGTCTGGGTTTTATTTAACTCCATTCGGCTTGTTTAGTTGTTTAATTCTGTTTTATTGTAAATTTTCTTTGTTTTAATGTTAGGCAGCCCTGAGTCCTTAGGGGTAGGGCTACAAGTCGAATAAATAATAATAATAATAATAAGGCTTAGCACCAATCATGGCTTGTCCCCTCTGAACTCACCCAGTCACTTAGCCTTTCCTGGGAAATCTGAATCAAAAAGGTTAGCAGATGCTTTGTGACAGGATATGATTCCATCCTGCCCCAGCCTCAGGATACCTGGTGGCCTATCTTCGCTCTTCTCCTGGCTTCTAATCCATGCAAAAGATTAGAGTTCTCTCTTCTCTTCTCTTCTCTTCTCTTCTCTTCTCTTCTCTTCTCTTCTTTCTCCTCCCCTCCCTTCCTTTCCCTTCCCTTCATCCTCCCTTTCTTCTCTCTCCCCTCCCCTCCCCTCCTCTCCTCCTCCTCCTGCTCCTCCTCCTCCTGCTCCTCCTCCTCCTTCATCTTTGCATCCCTTCTTTCTTCTCATTTTCTCCTTCTCCTTCACCCCCTCCTTCCCTCCTCTTCTTTCTTTATTTGTTTGTTTGTTTGTCAAGCATGTATGAGAAAACAAGTATAAGTATGAACATAACGTATAAACATATAAGTATAAACAGGTATAAGTATATACATAATACAGGAGTACGAATAAATGGGGATAGTAGGACAGGGACGGTAGGCACGCTGGTGCGCTTATGCACGCCCCCTTACAGACCTCTTAGGCATGTAGACAGTTTAAGGTTAAAGTTTTGGGGATTTGAGGATGTAACAACGGAGTCAGGGAGTGAGTTGCAGGCACTGACCACTCTGTTGTTGAAGTCGTAGTTTCTGCCATCGGGTTTGAAGTGGTCTACTTTGAGTTTTCATCTATTGTTTGCCCGTGTGTTATTACAGTTGAAGCTGACGTAGTCATTGACAGGACGCTGTAGCAGACAATTTTGTGGTACTAAGATCAGACTGCAGGCAGTGTAGTCCTAGGTTGTCCAAGTCCAAAATTTCAAGCCTGGGTGGCATAAAGTTTGAAATTTTGAACCTGGACAAACTAGAACTACACCTTCTCTCTATTGTTCCTTCTTCTATTCTTCTTCTATTCTTCTCTCTATTCTTCCTTCTTCTCTCCTCTCCTCTCCTTCCTGGTAGGAATAGATGAACATGGAAGAAACATCTCCATTATACCAAGTGACACTAGCAAGCTTTGAATTCCAAGGAAGAGTATATGGAAACAGCATGGAGGCCTATCGTGAGTTGTGCTCTCTGATCCTCAGTCCTAGCAGACTTGAACTATTCCTTCAGCTGCCTTTTTCCAACCAAGACAAGGGGAGAGAAGTTAGGGAGGACAATTGCAAAATGGTAAACTACTATATCGTGCAGACCTTCTGGTTCTGGCTATCTTATCTCCAAGGACTACTGTATAATGGATGTTAAGCAAAGTCTAGCCATTATTAAATCTTCCCTCAAAATTTACATCAAGGCATTTTGTGCACTAGGAATCATTATTTTTTCCTAAAGCATGCAAGGTGGTTAAGAAGCCCTTTCCCCCTTTATGTTTTAAATGCCTATCCAGCAGCTCAATGCCAAATGATTTCT
This sequence comes from Naja naja, assembly GCA_009733165.1. Taxonomy (NCBI): domain Eukaryota; kingdom Metazoa; phylum Chordata; class Lepidosauria; order Squamata; family Elapidae; genus Naja; species Naja naja. The sequence continues at coordinate 8,790,179 of CM019157.1, forward strand.
TTTCTTCATTCCTCCTTAAGGTCGCTGCATGAATGTTGCAGAAACAACCAGCAGAGGGAAGAATTTTCCCTTGCAAAGGCAAAAATAATAAACTTAGTGCTGTGGTCAGCAGGCTTGATTATTTTTAAAAGATTAACCAAAGTTTTTTTTTAAAAAATAAATTTAAGCTTTGACTATCAGCTCAGGTCTAGAGAGTTAACAGTGGATAAAGAGGATGGGGAAATGTCAAACTGCACACTGCTTTATTGATGGGGTAAAAGAACAGCTTTGGCAACAGGGGTTGTCTTAACTGGAAATGTAGACCACTCATTATTCAAATTTGTCTTAACTCTGAATTGGGCTCCCAAGCCTCTAAAATTAGCTTTGAGTCTCTCTTCCCACCTCCCCTCCAATCTCATTAGCTATGCACGAATAAAATAAACTATGTAAAGTTTGGTTTGGTTCATCATTGCTGCACAATTTATTTTGCCGATGGAAAAAAAATCAGGCAAACCTTGGTCGTCTGCCAAAGGCTTCAAATGCCCCATTGTCTTATGAATTCATAATGAGGATGTCTAAAACAAAAAAGAGAGAAAGAAAGAAGTTATGCATTTAAAGAAGACTTTGGCCTTTGTAAGTTGCTTTGGTTTTAGTGGGAAAGTATATTGCTTACCTGGCTGAGACAAGTAAATTGGATTGAAAGCCTGCAGAAACAGACAAGCCAGAGAGAGAGAGAGAGAGACAGAGGGAGAGAGAGAGAGAGGCTGGATGAATAGACTGTACATTCTGATTATCTGAAGATAATGTAGTGTAAGAAGTTTAACGGCATCAGAATGAAGAACAATAATAAAAGATAAAAGAGCAGAAGGGAGAAAACTAGAGAAAGAGAGGAAAATAATTTCTTTATCTTTAACAGAAGAACAGAATTGGAAGGGACCTTGGAGGTCTTCTAGTCCAAACTCAGGTAGGAAACCCTGCACCACTTCAGGCAAATGGATGTCCAGTCTCTTCTTAAAAACCTCCAGTGATGGAGCACTCACTACTTCTGGAGGCAAGTCATTCCACTGGTTAATTATTCTTACTATCAGAAATTCCTCCTTCATTCTGGGTTGCTTCTCTCCTTGATGAGTTTCCACCCATCCCTTCTTCTCCTGCCCTCAGGTGGTTTGGAGAATAGCTTGACTCCCTCTTCTTTGGGGCAGCCCCTCAAATGTTGGAACACTTCTATCATGTCAACCCCCGCCCCCCCCAAATCCTTCTAGATCTACCCAGTTATTGCAACTGTTCTTCATATGTTTCATCCTCCAGCCCCCTGATCATCTTGGTTGTTCTTCTCTGCACTCTTTCCAGAGTCTCAATATCCCTTTTTGTATATCATGGCAACTGATACTGGATGCAAGGTTCCAAATGTGATCTTAATTCACTGAAAGCACAATCAAAATGAATAAAATCAATAAAAGAGTCCTTGGGTGGCTCAGGCTGTTAAATGCCTGCTCTTAAGATCCAGCTGCCTGTAATTATTGCAGGCTCGAATCCCACCAGGCTCAAGGTTGACTCAGCCTTCCATCCTCTCTGGGTAGGTAAATTGAGGACCCAAGATTGTTGGGGGCAATAAGCTGACTTTGTAAAAATGCCACTTAGTAATAAGCAGGCATATACAATGGAATGAAGGCTATTGCTGAGCGCACTGGGTTGTATCCCAAAATTGTAAGCCCTGAGTCTTGGAGAAGGGCATATAAATGTAATTTTTTAAAAAAAGTAACACATTGGAATGCAGGGAAGGTTTCCCCCTGCTTCTAGAAGATATCACTCAAAAGTTTATCCACTTATAGAAAAGTTTGGGGTTGGGGGGGTGGAAACAACATTTGTAGCTTTGTTAAGTGAAGTTGAGGGCTTTATATTCTGCAGGGAAAAAAAAGTATGCTTCAGATTCAGGGAGCAAAAAGAAAAAAAGAAAAGAAAGCAAAGAAAATTGCTTGATTTTATAATGTAAATTACAAATGGGTTTTTAGCTTGATTTGGCTTGGTTAATTTAATTCTATTTTAGATAATTAATTTATTGTGTTGGTTTTAATTGTGAGCCTGAGTCCTTTTGGAGAGGGGGCGGCATACAAGTCAAACAAACAAACAAACAAACAAACAAACAAATAAATAAATAAAATTGTGCATAATTTTGCTGGCTTTCAGCAAGCAAAGTTTAATGGGGGAAGCCAGATTTGCTTAATCACCACAAGATTCACTTAACCACTGCAGAGAAGGTCGTAAAAGGGGAAAAAAACTCACCGAGCAACCGTCTTGTTTAGCGATGGAAATTTTGCCCTTGATGTATTGCATTTCCTTAGGGAAACACCCTGTTTTTCTCCTGCCCTCTTTCTCCTTCCCATCCTCTCCTGCCCTCCAACGAGTTCCCAAAACAAACGGGGAGCCTTGTTCCCTTGAAGGAGAAAAGCCACGGTTGAAAAAAATGAAGCTGTGAACCAGCCGCGGTTTGGCGGGTGGAATTGCACAGCTGTACCAATGCTACCCTCTGGTGACCAGAACATATGAATCCGGTCGAGTTGCTAATCTGCTCTCTCTTGGAAAGATGGAATAAACAGGGAGGGGAACGCTAGAGGTGCCAAACTCTCAGAGAAGAGAGCGATTAGGGCTGAGTCGAAAATCTGCCCAAGATATAAGAAGGGCTGTTCTCTTTTCTTTTTTTAATAAAAAATAAATCAATTCTTTCCTCCCTTTGTCAAGCCTAGCAACATAGTTCAGGTAGGAAGGAAGGAAGATCCGATGGACTAATTCTACTTTATTATAGGGCTACATTAACAAAATCTTGCAGATCTGAAAGTATAATAATACTTCTTCATCCCCTGCCCCACCTTTACAGCTCAAGAAACTAGGGAGGGTTTCTGAGCAGAGGTAGTATTCAGCCGGTTCTGACCGGTTCTGGAGAACTGGGAGAGGAAATGTTGGGTAGTTGGGAGAACCGGCCAATCCCACCTCTGACTGGCCCCGCCAACCCCATCTCTTCTCCGCCCGAGTCCCAGCTGCTCAGCTGGATCTTCTTTGGCTGCCCTGCACAGGAGAACGGAGCTGGAAAGCAGGTTAGTGGGGTGGGGAGTGAATGGGGATTTTGCAGTCTCCTTCCCCTGCCACACCCACCAAGCCATGCCACGCCCACCAAGCCACGCCCACAGAACCAGTAGTAAAAAAATTTGAATCCCACCACTGTTTCTGATCCTCGCCTCCCTTGAAAAAGGTGCTATTTCAAAAGGTCAACAGGGCTTTTTTGTTTTTCCACGAAGAGGTTTTGCTTCTTCGGTTCTGACCGAATGGTGGAGAATGGAAGGATTTATATTTCTTGCAGTGAATATAAGGAATTTATATTCCTCGCAACAAAATTCTCCCATTCTCCACCGTTCAGGCAGTACGGTCATAAACAGGACTTGGGGTGGGGGGCCCAAGCATCTGAATTTTGATCATGTGGCCAAGGTGATACGTTGCAACTTCGGTCACTAAATGACCTGTTATACCTCGAAGACTACCTGGACTTAGATGAGTGGTAGGGTCAGTCCAACCTCTTTTTCTTCTGAAGTGAGTCCCTCTGATACAAATTTGTGTCCTTCCACTTTTGATTTAACTTTTAAAACCCCCAGAAACGGATACACACATTCTCTCTCTCTCGCCTACTCATGTGCACACAAACTGAGCCAAACAAAGGAGATAAAAGATAATATCTTTGTTCAGCCCATCAATGACTGCTTTCTCGAGTTCCTTGCCCTCTCTCATTAATATTTATCATGGGGGGGGGGAGAAAAAGTTACATAAATCTCAACTGCTACATAATTAACCCTACTTTGAAAGAGAGAGAGAGAGAGGGAGCAGTTTTCTCTTTTCCTTTCCCCTATGCAAAGTAATGGGGTCTCTGGCAAAGAGTTAATGAAAAAAAATATGGTTGTGATTCATGAACAGGGAAACTGGTCACAGAATGTATTTTTCTCATTTTCGGTCGGAGATTCCATGTGTGGGTTCCTTTGATGGAGGTTTTATTCCGACTAGTTTGATTTCACTATTCTACGCCGTTCCTTGATAAACGTGCTCTCTGGGGTTGGTTCTTCGCTTGTAGACCTTCTTTGCAGGGGTGGGATTCAAAAATTTTAACAACCGGTTCTGTGGGCGTGGCTTAGGTGGTGGGCATGGCTTGGTGGTCATGTTATTGGCTGGGCGTGGCCAACTCAATATCACTCACATCGAGGCACGCATCTCCTCGCCTGGCCTCTCATGACTGTGGGGATACTGCAACAGTCGTAAGTGTGAAAAATGGTCATAAGTCACTTTTTTCAGTGCCATTGTAACTTTGAATGGTCACTCCACACGAGCAAAGTACCAGCAAAGGAGGGGAAAAACTCCAGAGAAGTTCCTGAGACAGGAAGTCTAGTCCTGCCAAGAATGTAATAAGGGTTAACAGAGAGGCAGTTTCTGTAAGCAACACCAGAATGTTTCCTTCCTGCCTTCCTTACAGGATTAGCCCAGTAATTTCTTCTAACAACCGGTTCTCTGAACTGCTTAGAATGTTAACAACTGGTTCTAGAAAATAGGTGCGAACTGGTAGAATCCCACCCCTGGTTCTTTGCTTGTAGACGTTTCATTACCTGGCTAGATAATATCACCATGGCTCCCACATTCACAAGCACTGATGAGGTTCCCTAGTTAGGTAATGCAAGAAAACAACCAAGCTCAGAGCTATTGTATATAAACAGGGAGAAAACCTCACTCATTAGCCGTGATGATGTTATTTAGTTCGGTTATGAAACGTCAGTCTGCAAGAAAGCAACTAAGTTCCCAGTTACTGTATATAATCAGGAAGCAAGCCACACTCACTAGCATGGATGATGTTACCTAGTTGGGTAATGAGATGTCTGCAAGAAAAAAAAATCACGCTCAGAGCTACTGTATACAAACAGGGAGAAAGCCTCACTCCTTAGCCGTGATGATGTTACTTAGTTTGGTTATGAAACGTCTCATTTAACTCAGAGGGATTTCTTTCCCTCAGGGGCGCGGTGGTTAGAGTTGCAGTACTGCAGGCTACTTTCGCTGACTGTTGGCTGCCTGCACTTTGGCAGTTCGAATCTCACCAGGCTCAAGACTGACTCAACCTTCCATCCTTCCGAGATCGGTAAAATGAGGACCCAGATTGTTGGGGGGGGGGTCAGGAGGCTGACTCTGTAAACTGTTTAGAGAAGCACTGTGAAGGGGTATATAAGTCTAAGTGCTATTGCTAGTCTGTCCTTCCTTCCTTCCTTCCTCCCTCCCTCCCCCACTCCCTTCCTTCCTTGTAATTAGAGTGCAGTATTGCAGGCTAACTCTGCCCATTGCCAGCAGTTCGATCCTGACTGACTCAAGGTTGACTCAGCCTTCCATCCTTCCGTGGTGGGTACAATGATGACACAGATTGTTGGGGAGCAAGAGGCTGACCCTGTAAACCGCTTAGAGAGGGCTGTAAAGCACTGTGAAGCGGTATATAAGTCTAAGGGCTATTGCTATTCTGATAGCCAGAAGGAATCAGCAAGGATCCAGTAACTCAGACAGCCCATTGGATACCTATTGATCTTCTAAACCTGCCCTGTCTTGGTGCTTTAATCTGAAGAGGTTAAATTGACCGATCCTCGCACGCATCTCTTCCTGCTTCCTTGTTTAATCCTTAAAGGTGCCTCTTGGCTGTTTTCTCTCTTTCCTTTCCTTTTTTCTCCCTTTGATCCGCACCTCATGTCTGATCTTTTAGTGTGATTCATAAAGAAAACCGTTAACGTGAGGCTGACATCTCTTTGATACAAGCATCATATATGGAAAGCCTCTTGACCCCTGAAGGTTCTCTTCTATCACAAGATTGACACTTCGCATTGACACGGCTTCAGGCTTATCAACAAATCTGAGGCTATTTTATTAAAGAGCATGCCAGCCAGCGACAACTTTATAGACAGTGGTATATAGAAAGCCAAGGCTCTTGGTTTTTTTTCCTCTCATTGTGGTTGTTGAAAGGAAAGGGGGGTGTTTTGAAGAAGCGTTGGCTGGACAAGGGGCTGCATTCTGGAGGGCAAAGAGTCAGCAAAGCACAGAAAGTTTGTTAGGAAGGAAGAGGCTTAAAATCGCTCCTCCCAAGCAATTCTCAAAAGTATAGGAACCTTGGTGGCACAGTGGTTAGAGTGCTGTACCGGCTGCCTGCAATTTGGCAGATCGAATCCCACCAGGCTCAAGGTTGACTCCGCCTTCCCTCCTTCCGAGGTGGGTAAAATGAGGACCCAGATTGTTGGGGGCAAAGAGGCTGACTCTGTAAACCACTTAGAGAGGGTTGTAAAAGCACTGTGAAGCAGTGTATAAGTCTAGGTACTATTGCTATTGCTATATCTGCGATTATGCAAACAATTGCTTTAGGTTGGCAAGATTCTGTCTATAGGCCTAGGAACAATAAAGGAAACTATGAAGAAGTAACTCCGGGTGTATTTCTTGGTTCCTAAGGGTGGGGAGGCTGATCATCACAGGGGAAAGTTACTTATGAGTGGCTGAAGGATGGAGGAAGTGAGAAGATTTTTGCACTGGAATTCCCAAGGTTTATAGTCCAGCTGGTCGACTCTGGTGGTCTATGCTACATCCATCAGATTGGCTAATCTTGTAGTGTTGAAAGAAAACTGAAGATCATTTAACCCTGATGCATATCACATTTTTGACCCAGGACTCACCGGTGGGATCCTTGAATCAGGTCCATGCAAATTTAGGGATCTAGTTATCGATAAAACATCATTTATAGGCTAAGGCCAAACACACAGTCCAGTTAAACATGTTACTTTGGGAAATGGGCATTTAGAAATGTATGTTTTGTGAAACACATGCCTACAGCTAGTCCTTGACTTACGACAGTTCACTTAGGGATGGTTTAAAGTTACAACAGCACTGGGGGGAAAAAAGGGGGGGACTCAAGACCATTTTTCATAGTGACGACCATGGACACGTGGTCCAAATTCAGACACTTTAGCCTCTGACTCGCCATCCTCTTTTGCGAGCTTCCTGGCAAGGAGAATCAATGGGGAAGCCAGATTCGCTTACTGACTAACGTGGCTGACTGAAGGACTGCAGCTATTCATTTAACAACCCTGGCAAGGGAGGGTCGTACAACGGGGGCGAACTCCCTTAAACAAAATGCTCTTGCTTACGCATCAGAAACGTTGGGCTTGATTGCGGTCGTAAGGCAATTGACTGACCTGTATTTCGGGCACAAACTTTTTGCATTTAAAGGGGAAACAAATGTCAAGAAAGAGGTGGAGGCATTCTTACGAATGGAGACATGGTACAAAATTGACAGGAGTTGATGCAGCGTGATCGATTTCTCTCTCACGGAGCAGGAGAGAAACAAATGTTGATCCCCCTTCGGTATGATCGAAGAGCAGAGCCCTTGATGAAGGCGTAGAACCAGGATCCAGGAGAGATCCGTTCAAACCCAGCTCCAGCTGTGGGATTTGCTGGAGGGACTCAAAAGAGGCCAGGAGTACCTTGCAGGGTTGCTGTGGAGCTAAAACAGGAGGGAGAAATGTGACACCTGGAGCTTCTGGACCAACATTGGAATTGATATCTGATCCTGGTGGGGCTTTGGAAGATGCTTCGGTTGAGTGGAAATTGACCAAAAAGCTCCTTCGGGGGTGAAGCCCCTAATCCAAGTTTCCCTCTTGAACCAGGTTGGATTACAGCAGCATAAATGGGAAGGAAAGTTCCTGATAATTTGAAAAGTTTTTTTTTTAAATTACATTTATATGCCGCCCTTCTCCAAAGACTCAGGGCGCTTACAATTTTGGACACAACCCAATGTGCTCAGCAATAGCCTTCATTCCATTGTATATGCCTGCTTATTACTAAGCGGCATTTTTACAAGGTCAGCTAATTGCCCCCAACAATCTTGGGTCCTCAATTTACCTACACCGAGAGGATGAAGGCTGAGTCAACCTATTTTAGGAACATGTGGTAGAAACTATTTTTCCTCCTTCCTTCTTCCCTCTCTCTCCTTTCCCTTTCTTCTTTCCTTCCTTCCCTTATCTTTTTCCTATTCTTCCTTCCATCTCTCAGCTTTTTCTTTCTTATTCTCTCAATCTCTCTTTCATCTTCTTGTTCTCTTTCTTCCCTGCCTCCCATTACCGCTCTCTCTTCTCTATTTTTTCCTTCATTCGTTTTCTCATTGCCTCTTATCTGTCTTTCTTATTTTTGCCTTCCTTGCATCTCTCATCTTTCTCTTTTCTTTCTTTCCTTTTTTCTCATATTCTTCCTTCTCTTGTCTTTCCCCTTCCTTTCCTCCTGCCTGCCTGTTTCCTTCCTTCCGTCCTTCCTTCCTTTCTTCCATCCTTCCTTCCCAGAATATTTTCCATATCTTCCTTCCTTCTCTCATCTCCTTCCTTCCTTCCTTCCTTCCTTCCTTCCTTCCTTCCTTCCTTCCTCCTTCTTCCTCCTTCCTCCTCTCCTCCTTCCCATTTCAACTACCACTCTTGAACCGATGCTGGGCACCCATTCAGATTCGGCTGAAGTCTTCAAAACAACCAGAAGCACTTTTACCAGAGCTCTCCTGCCCACCTCTGGTCCAACTCAGCTGTTGCAAAGATATCAGCTCCAGAAACCTCCCTGCCCTGATAGGCTGAAGCAAACCAGGTGATACCCTTTATAAACCTTATAAAAGCCTCTGGATCGAAGAACAGTACATCCCCGCTGCCTCCGTGGCTTGGTCTGCTGGTCCTAATTCTTCCTCTTTTACTTTCCTGGCTCATCCCAAACCTTCTTCCACTCTCTCGCCGGCATCTGAGCTGACACCCTCGCTATCGCCCTGGCTCCTGCCACCGATGCTATCAGAGATAACGGATGAGCCCCTCCGTGGAAAGCCTTGGACGAATCAATTAAGATAGCTCCTCACCTATTGATTCATACCCACCGCTATAAAACTAGCATCGATTCCCTTGGAGGAAGCCAAGGTATGCGCAGCAACCACCGAATGGCCCGCCTGTCTTGCCGCATGCGTGATCAATACGGCGCATTCTGAAAACTTCACCCAGAGGTCTCGTTGGATGAGGGACGAGTTTGGGCCAAGCTTTTAAAGGCAAAGTATTTCACTAACAGCCCATTAAGGCCCCCTCCACTCATTCACCCCCTCTGGCTTTATAGCAACTGGGATGGCCATCCCATTTTTTTATTCGAGGATGGTGATGATGATGGCGCTGGCAGCTTTTGCTGGGCCAGGGATGAAATAAACAGCCATACGTGTCTCTGAGTGTGTGTGTGTGTGTCCATGTGCAATGCACGTTCACGCAGAAGAATTTCAGCAGGAGAAGAAGCTGGCTGAAAGTGCATTGTAGGTTCCTCTTGGGGTGGCCCTTCCCTGGTGGAGGCCGGCAGGCAGAGTTCCAGATCGTTCCAGCTTCGTGTGACCATTTGGGAGAACATTTGTTGGTTTTTTTCCTATTTGGTCGGAAGAATGGCGATGTGCAGATCAGCCATGAGCTGGGTGCAAATGGTTTTTAGAAATTCTCTCCCCCGCCCCCCGTATGTGAGCGGAGAAGAGGGATGGGTGGAGAAGGTCTTGGGTGGAAGCTAAGACAAAGAGAAGTTCTCTGACCATCAAGGATAGAGCATCCCTTTTAGAAGGAAAGGACTTAGGTTTCCAGAAAGGAATGAGTTAGGTTTGGTCTAGTGGTTAAGGCACCAGGCTAAAAAAACAAGAGACCATGAGTTCAAGTCCTGCTTTTAGCCAAGAAAGCCAGCTAGGTGACTTTGGGCCAATCTCCAGGAGACAGTGAGTTCTAGTCCTGATTTAGTTATGAAAGCCAGCTGGGTGACTTTGAGCCATTCACCAGGAGATGGTGAGTTCTAGTCCCACCTTATTCATGAAAGCCAACTGGATGACTTTGGGCCAATCATCAGGAGATTGGGAATTCTAGTTCTGACTTTGGGCCAATCACTAGGAGATGGTGAGTTCTAGTCCTCATTCAGGCATGAAAGTCAGTTGGGCCATTCACCAGGAGATGAGTTCTAGTCTTGCCTTATTCATGAAAGTTGGCTGGATACCTTTGGGCCAATCACCAGGAGACTGTGAGTTCTAGTCCTACCTTAGCCATGAAAGCCAGCTGGGTGAACTTGAGCCATCCCATCTCACCTCACAGAGTTTATGTTGTGAGGAAAATAAGAGGAGGAAGGTGTTTTGGATACTTTTACCGCCTTGAGTTATTTGTAAAAAAAATAATAATAATAAAGATGGAAAATGAACAAACAAATTACAATCTCCTCTTGAGACTGAATGGAAGGACGAAAAGCCAAGGAAGACAGAAAACCAAGCAGTTGGAGAGTTGGATGCATAGTAGCTTTAAACTGCAGATTTCAACATGGGTGGCATTTTTAATTGAATCTCCTATCTGAGTGCATCTTAAGTAGGAAGCATAAAAATACGATACACATAATGTATAAACATGTGTGCACCTGACTCTGCCTATAAGTATGTTTTATTGATGTTTTATTTCTTGATGTAAACAAGGCATGTGGTCACCCATCACATAGGCGTATAAAGTTCAACCCAGCTGTTAAACTCTGCAAATAACGGTCGTCCGACATCAAATTCCGACTTACAATTTTAAAAAAATGATTTCATCCAGCTCGGCTGCCTTACTTGGAGTAGGCCTAAATATAGCAAACTTCAAAAGAAAAGAAAAGAAAAGAAAGATAGAGATATTTTGCAAACGACAAAAGAAAAGAAAAGATAGATAGATAGATAGATAGATAGATAGATAGATAGATAGATAGATAGATAGATAGATAGATAAATTTCAGCAGCCAGGCTGGCTTACTTAGAGTAAGCCTAAATTTAGCAAACCACAAAAAAAGAAAGAAAGAAGGAAGGAAGGAAGGAAAGAAAGAAAGAAAGAAAGAAGGAAGAAAGAAAGAAAGAAAACCAGGTCCTTTTCCTCTATCCCAACTCACAGCCCAGTAAATGCAAGCTGCCTTTGACAAGGTGAAGGGAAAGCGATTATACCCATCTGAGCTGTCACAAGAATTGATTGTTCTTCCTGAGTATCGATTCCCCGCCTTTCAGGGTGCCAAGGGCCTTGATTTGAATTTCTATCTGCTCCGCTCTGGGACAAAATGATGGAGGCTCTCCCTCAGCTTTGGAATTCCTTGATCACACGTCAGCCTCGACAAAAAGCCTCATTGGTCATACCCCGTTGGGTGGAAGGGCAGCGAGAGTTCATTGCATCCGCTTCTTTTGTTTGGGCGTCGTGGGGGCTCTCTGAGCCGGGTGGTTTTCTTGCAGACGTTTCCTTACCCAACTGGGTAACGTCTTCAGTGCTAGAAAGACTGAGGTGTGTGGAGAGAGGGGGGAGGAGGAGGAGGAGGAGGAGGAGGAGGAGGAGGAAGACTGAGGAGTCCTTGGTGCTCTCTGAGCTTGGTGGTTTTCCTGTAAACATTTCACTACCCAACTAGGTAACATCTTCAGTGCTAGAAGGGAATAGTGTGTGGGGACGGAGGAAGGAAGAGGAGGTGAAGGAAGAGGAGGAGGAGGAGGAGGAGGAGGAGGAGGAGGAGGAGGAGGAGGAGGAGGAGGACGATGATGATGTGGGGTCCTTGGTGCTCTCTGAACTTGGTTGCTTTTTGCAGACGTTTGATTACCCAACTAGGCAACATCATCACTCCTAGAAGGGAGCAGGGTTTATTCTTTCTTTCCTTTCTTTTGTTTTACATACTTGTGAACCGTCAGAAACACTCCCACCATCGCTGACAGGGCAAAGCCACAAGGATGTAAAAATAAGAGCCAGCCCCACTCTCTTCTAGCGCTGATGATGTTACCTAGTTTGGGTCATGAAACGTCTGCGAGAAAACCGCCAAGCTCAGAACAGGACATAGGTTGGGAGGGTTTTTCCCCTTGTGTTCCTGCTACCTTATCATTATTATTATTATTTCTTTTCTGGACACAAAGCCAAATGTTTCCGAAGCTGCAACCACTGCCTGACCTCAAAGAAAGCCAAAGAGGAAAAAGAAGGAGATGTTAAGGTGATGAATAACTCACAGAAGCCGGTTGCAATGCACTGGGTGATGTCAGAATGCCCTTATCACCCAAAGGTTGAAGAAATTACTTAGCAGATTGGGGGGGGGGAGGAAGAGAAGGGGGGGAGACAGATGACACTGAGACAAGGTGCTTTGGGAAGCTGAAGTCAGGAAAGAAAACCAAACCAAGCTTAGCTTCTTCTGTCCATCCAGTCCCCCTCAATGTATCCTCCTCGCAAGTGGTTAGAATTTGCCTCCAAACCGACTCTAGCAAATACAAAAGGACCAAATAACAGAGTTGGAAGGGACCTTGGAGGTCTTCTAGTCCAACCCCAGAAAATCCTACACCATTCTGGACAAAGGGCTCTCCAATCTTTTCTTGAAAACCTCCAGGTGATGGAGCGCCCACAACTTCTGTAGGGTTGTACCAAGTTGTTCCCCTGATTAATTGTCCTCACTGTCAGGAAATTCTTCCTTAGTTCCAAGTTCCTAGGGGAGGGAGGGTTTTAATGTTCACTGTTTTTATGTCTTATATTTGGGCTTGTTCTTGTTTAATGATCTTTTAAATATTTATTGTTTGTGTTCTTAGCTGTGAGCCGCCCCGAGTCTCCGGAGATGGGGTGGCATACAAGTTCAAATATAAATAAATAAATAAGTTGCTTCTCTCCTTTGATCAGTTTCCATCCATTGCTTCCTGTCCTGCCTTCTGGTGCTTTGGAGAATAGCTTGACCCCCTCTTCTTTGGGGCAGCCCCTGAGATATTGGAAGGTCGCTATCCTGTCACCTCTAGTCATTCTTCTCATTAATCTAGGCTTTGAGGGCATCAAGTCCAGCCCAATGAAAACAACCGTGTCAGTCTTCTGCTTGAAAATATCCACCTAAAGGGGAATTTAGTGCTATCCTCAGTCATTCGTTCCCCTGCTGAAGTTGTTCAGGGCATTTTTTTTGCCAGCCCTCCTCTAAGACCTGCCTTTTTGGCCCTCAAGATCCTTCTTCCCTACCTTGTAATCTGAAATTAAGAATTGCTCTTAACTACCGTGCAATGGGTTTACATATATGACGTTCAAGAAAAAAAATGTGAATGCTTCTACATGGGAGAAATTTTCCTCTAAACTTTGCAACAATGCGGTGGGAAATTTAACACAGGGTATAATAGCAGTGTTTCAATGTTCGAAGGGCTGCCACAAAGAAGAGGGGGTCAACTTATTTTCCAAAGCCCCAGAAGGCAGGACAAGAAACAATGGATGGAAATTCATCAAGGAGAGAAGCAAGCTGGAATTAAGGAAAAGCTTCCTAACAGGGAGGACAATTAACCAGTGGAACTACTTGCCACCAGAAGTTTATTTTATTTATTTATTTATTTTGTCAATCGCTTACAAGATAATAAGTATAAGGATAAACATAGTTGTGAATACATGAAATGGATACATATAAGAAAAATAAAAAGAATCAATAGGACAGGGACGGTAGGCACGTTAGTGCACTTATGCATGCCCTTACAGGCCTCTTAGGAAAGGGGTGAGGTCAGCAGTAGGCAGTCTAAGGTTAAAGTTTTGGGGGTTTGGGGAAGAAACCACAGAGTCAGGTAGAGTATTCCAGACATTGACCACTCTGTTGCTGAAGTCGTACTTCCTGCAATCGAGTTTGGTGCGGTTTACCTTGAGTTTGTATCTATTGTGTTTCATCCCTTTAAGTTGTGGGTGTTTCATCCCTTTAAGAAGAGATTGGAGAGCCACTTGTCTGAAATGGTATAGCATCTCCTGCTTGAACAGAGGGTTAGACTAGAAGACCTCCAAGGTCCCTCCCAACCCTATTTTGTGACTAACTAACTAACTTACTAACTAACTAACTTTACCAGTTCTCTTTATACATGTCAAGATTGCTTCTTTCTGCTCTGTGAATTAGACAATCTTGCAATGCCAAGATTCTCTCAGTTTCCACAATCCCTAGTTTGCAGTCCTGGGTGAAATAATACAGCTTTTTTTTTTTAAGCCTATTATGCTTGTAAAAAAAATGCTTCCCTGGTAGCCTGAAAGCTTCCTATGATCCTTTTTGATTCTCCGTTGTCGTCCTTACATCTTATTCGTCTGGAAAAGAATTTGCAACAGCCCTGAAAAATCATAGATTCCTCTCGGTTAAAATGATAAGCCGAAGTCAGGCAGCTGACATATAGTAACATGATTCACTTGGACAGTTAGTGACTTTACATCCAATTCATTCCTTCTCTGAAGCACGAAGTTATTATCTGGAATGCGCACGGTGTCTGAACTAACGTATGATCAGCCTGGGACCCCTCCTGACGGCTCGAAGAGCAATCAATAAGAATTGTCTCCAGCAGTTTTGTAGACTATGGAAGTTGGGGTGGAAATGAAGTGATGGAGATTAAGTGGTGGAGGGAATGACCCGGCTCTTTCAACCTTGCTTTTTTAATTAAAGATCCAACATTGCTTTGAACCAAAGTGGAGGAAATCCGCTCCCCATCTTCTCCCTCCTCCTCCTCCTCCTCCTCCTCCTCCTCCTCCTCGCCTTTCAGTCCCCCATCTGAGAGATTCAGCCATAATGGGATCGTTTCAGTTTGCAAGGGGAAAGGGTGACGTTTTGTTCGAGACCCCATTTCTCGCACGCGCAAAGATGGAGGTGGCAGAGGTTTTCATAGAAGAGGGGGCAACTTCCAGCAAATGTGCCCATGTCCATTTCCCTAGTGCGCAGCCAAAATCTCCCCACCCAGCCAATTTTCTTTTGGATAGAAGAGGGTATTTGTAGCTCAGGATTGAACTGTGTGGGGTCCTTGCGGATTTCTCTGAGCTTGGTGGTTTTCTGGCAGATGTTACATTAGCCAACTAGGAAACATCAACAGGGCTAGAAGGAGCAGGAGTAGAAGAGGAGAAGAAGAGGAAGAGGAAGAAGAAGAAGAGGAAGAAAACTGTGGAGTCTTTGGTGCTCTCTGAGCTGACGTTACATTACCCAACTAGGTAACATCAACAGGGCTAGAAGGGAGTGGAGTTTGCTATCTGTTGATACACAGTTCCTTGGAACACCTGCAAGAAAACAGCCATGCTCAGAGAGCGCCAAGAACTCCACAGTTTCCTTCCCACCCTGAAGTTAAGCCTTAAACAGCACCTCTTCCCTTCCTTCGCCCTCTCCCCCTCCCCCAATGTCCCATCTGGATCCTTTCTGGCTGCTAAGCCTAATTTTTGACACCTTATGCACCGCACTTCCAATACCGCGGGCTGTCATCGTGAAATGCGAGGCTCCGGGGTTGATGAAGCACAGTATGGATCCTGTCTGACAACCCCCAGGTCGTGATGGGAGCGGGAGGAGGGACTGGAGATGTGGGGGGGGGGAGAGAGAAAGAATTGAAGTCGAATCACTGAACTGAGAAAATGAAATGCCCGGCTCAAAGCTCGCCCCTCACAAATCTCACCAAAGCCCCTCCTTTGAAAGCGGCCGTCTTCGGCTCCAATTGTGAAACCTCAAGAAGGAAAGGCAAGGAAATCTCTTCAAGTGGAACGTTTAGTGACATTTCTCACGTTTGCAAATAATGCATTGGCCATGCACTACTACTACTACTACTACTAGTAGT
>CM019157.1:8806788-8912351 GCA_009733165.1 Naja naja
GGAGGGAGAGATTCGTTCAGAAGATTTTGCAAATAGTGTAAAATTAACTCTTCTGGGATGAGATCTTGCAAAGAATGGAGGGTCTCCACCAAGATCAGGGAAATTGTCTCCACACATTTAGGACAATGTGAAAGCTCTTTTAGAGAAAAACAACGTGTTTTGTGCCCTTACTCTGATATGGCTGTGATCCTTAATTAGTTAGGATCATCCCCTGGAGAAGCTGAAATCTCTTTGCTACTGCTGTGTTTTAAGAAGCAGCCAAACCACACTCATGAGCGGGAAATGAAAACACGCAGTGAACATAGAATAATAGGGTTGGTGGGACCTTGGAGAGATCTTCTAGTCCAACCCCTGCTCAACGAGCAGACCCCAGATGAAATAAATGATGAAACCCCCCCCCACACGTCCTCCTCCTTTTCGTCCAGAGTTGCTACTAGATAAAAACGTGACACTAAGTAATATCATTTGTGACTGGTTTCGCTTCTTGCAAGGTAACCTTTAAATTCTGCTGGTGGCTTAAACTCTCCTTGTTACCCCACCTTCCTGTCTCACCTACATTTAATTCTTTGAAATCTTGCAGGAGCCTTAGATGCTTTTGTGAGGTGCCAACAGCTCCATCGTGTGGTAGAATTGCTGAAATTGCTTGATTTCAAATGAATTGTGCAAGTGTTGAGTACCGAAGGGGGCAGGAGAGAAACAGAAAGAATGCAGAATACAGAGAGAGGAGGATATTTGTAGCTCGGGATTGAAATGAGCGGGCCTTGTTGCTCTCTGAGCTTGGTGGTTGTCTTGCAGACTGTGATGACCCGTAGTCTCTCAAAATAACCCAAAACCCAAAACATGAATTACAGTCTGGAAATGCCTTCAGCTTAACTGTTTTATTAGTCACAGTTTAAAGTCCCAAAAGTAACTAATGAGGCAAAAGGAAAACAAAAACAAATCATCTTGGCGAGAGTTCCAAAGCAAACCAAGATAAGTAATCATACATTCCAAGCACATAACTGGGGAAAGTCCTTGGGAAGAACGCCAACAAATAGAAACTTCCTTCAAAGGAAACACTAACTTTGACTCCAGCAATTCTGACTACACAGTTACAAACTTATATACATAGCTCCCCAGCTGTAAGCTCTGAGGAGGATCATGGCCCTCTCCTCCCGAGTAGACCATGCTTTTCCCTGATCCTCTCCTCCCTGTGTGCCCTGGGATGGATAGGAGATGGGCCTGGATCCTCCTCTGATTGCTCAGTCGGCCTCTGCCCTTCCCCAACCTCCTCCACCACCACTGGAGCCACACTCCCACTCCCTGTTGGCTGTTCCTCCTCTTCCTCTGAGTCAGTCTCCACCAGGGGGGCATGACACAGATTTTTCATGACCCAGTTAGGTAACACTACCAGTGCTAAATGGGAGGAGGAGGAGGGGAGGAGGAGGAGGATTTTAGAGTCCTTGGTACTGTCTGAGCTTGGTGGTTTTCTTGCAGAGGTTTCATGACCCAAACTAGGTGACATCATCAATACTCAACATCTGCAAGAAAACAACCAAGCTTAGAGAGCCCCAAGGACCACTCAACCAGAATATAGAAGGAATCTTGAAGGAATCTTGTTGAAGCAGGAGACTCTCTACTAAGGGTCTCCAAACTTGGGAACTTTTAAGACTTGTGGACTTCAATTCTCCAGAGTTCTGCAGCCAGCAGGAATCCTGGGAGTTGAGGTCCACCAGCCTTAAATTTGCCAAGGTTGGAGACTTGTGCCTTATACCAATCCGGACTAATAGTGGTCCAATCTCTTCTTAAAGACCTCCGTTGATGGAACAGCCACAACTTCTGGAGGGACGCAGTTCCACTGATTAATCGTTCTCGCAGTCAGGAAATTTCTCCTTATTTCTAAATTGGATCTTTCTTTGATAAGCTTCCATCCCTTACTTCTTGTGGGCCCCTTCTTCTCTGTGGTAGCCCCTCAAGTCCTGGAAGACGGCTATCATCTCAACCTTAGTTTTTCATATTCCTGAGCCGTTCGGCGAGACTTTCCTCCTTCAAATTAATTGGGATGTTTTTTGCTATAAAAATTCCTTCCATGCAACCCTTTGGAGATCAGTTCTGTGTTCAGCAAGCAACAAAGAGAGCCACTGCTGTTCCTTTCTTCTCTCTTCAGTAAAGCAAATAGCATATCGCTAGACATGACACCTCTGAAATACCGTAACAACATACATATTCATTTCCATCCCATTCACACCTAGAAGGCGGGAGAGGGAGGATAATGCTGGTTTGAAATTTGTTGAAAACACTCTCTCTGACCCAGTTGAGAGCCACAGGAAAAGGCCTTTTGTCAATGGCTTGATTTACATCTGGAGATGTTCCTTGCTGGTTATTGCAGGGCGAGAATCTTTTGGAGGGACTATTAGCCAAAGGATGGATCAGGAGAGGCCTGCAATGCGTTGCTTAAAAAGGGTGGAGGACTTGCAGAGCAGCGGTGAAATGCTACCGGTGCGGGCTGGTTCAGCCGAACCGGTAGCAAAAATTCCACTGAGAGGAGAAAGAAGAGAATCTCATCTGCTCCTACGCTTTTCTGTTCTTCATCCTCTCAGCTGATTGGCATGGCAGAGCCTCAGTTGGGGTTTGGAAAGCTGCACATGCACACGTTAGGTACGTGCGCACGCACAAAGTGTGCGATCATCAAACCGGTAGGGAAACTGGTAGAATCCCACCACTGTTGCAGAGCGGTCTATCTTAGGCTGCCCCCTCGCCATGCTCTGATCCAAATTTTCATCATTTGCTTGTTCGGAAGATTAGGAGAAGTTCTGTTTTAACAATGCCCTCCAGATTTGGACAATTCCAGATTTTAGTTTTAGACATTTTAATGGGGTTTTTTTTTAATTTAAAGGTGTTTTAATGGTTTCTGTTGTTTTTGTTTTAATTGTAACAGCAGTGTGGTGGCCTAGAGGTGAAGATGATGCTTGCCTCCCTCTCAGAAGATTGAGAGTTCAATTCTAGGTAGTGGCAGATGTTTCTCTCTTAGGCGCAAAGAAAAAAAAAATTTGCTGCGAACTCTGTGTAGGCATCAGGAAGGGCACCTGGGCAGTAAATGCTCAGCTCCATCCAGTTGCCCCAGTTCTACCTTGAATTAAGGGACTACAGGGTCATAAAAAGAAATATTATATATATACATACATATCAATATATCTATATCATCGCTCTCTCTCTCCTTCTTTCTTTTTCTCTCTCTCTCATCTATGTATCTATCATCTATCTATCATCTGTCTGTCTGTCTGTCTAGCAATCATTGTAAGCCACCCAGAGTTGTTTGCTAAGATGGCTATAGAAAGCTAATCAATCAATCAATCAATCAATCAATTAAATTCCCATAATCCTTGGGCAGGGGATTGGACTCAAAGACCTCCAAGGCCTCTTCCAGGCTTATGACTCTAGGACTCTGGGACTCTATGGTTCTATTCTAAAGTATGTTGCCTGGTGAGGCTGGAGAAGCTCAAAGGTGTTGCAATGACTCAGCAGCAGCCATAGGTAAAGGTGCATTGCTTGAAGGAGCTGGCCTGGAATTGCCACTAGGTGGAGTCCAACCTCCCCTCAAACCGTCCCAAAATTTTGGTTTACTGGACTCTTCGGGATCCCTTCTCCAGAGCTTGAAAGATGCTCTCAGGTCTTCTGCTTGTGTGGTGGCAGGATCTCAGCTGGCAAACACAGACCCAACGTTGCAACCCCACTCAGTTGACTTGATGGTTGTCCTAACCCCCCCGCTCATCCCCTTGAATAATCCCGGCCTTCTTGATGCGACCTTTCCTTAGGCCCCTGCGGGGTCAACGGGGGCTAACACGGACCAGCCCTCGCCGCTGCTGCCGTTCCCCTGACGGCTTTCCTGAATGGCAGCCGGCAAGCCGCGCCGGGTAGAGGAGAGGCAACGAGGCCAGTTGTGACAAACACTCGCAGGGAAATAATAAAGTGGCAAACTAATTTTGCATCGGACACACTCACCGGAGCATAAAGAGCCTCTGAAAGGGATACGTCTTGAGCCATCTATCTTCCTTAAACACCCAAGCTGTGACAAAGTGGAAGCAAAATTATGATGAATGATGGGAGAGGCTTGCAGTGGTACCTGGGTAGCTTAACCGGGCAGTATGGACGCTAATGGAAAACAGAACTTCTATCGGCAGGAGAGTTATTGGGGGAGAGAGATGGGGGAGGAGAAGGTGATCTTAAGACCCGCACACACATGGAGAGGGGGAGAGAGAGAGAGAGAGATGGAGAGAGACACACACAGAAAGAGAGAGAGAGAGAGAGACAGAGACAGAGAAAGAGAGACAGAGAGACAGAGAAAGAGAGAGAGAGGGAGATAGAGAGAGAGACACAGGGAAAGAGACAGATGGAGAGAGAGAGACAGAGAGAGAGACAGAGGACAGAGAAAGAGAGACAGAGACACAGAGAGAGAGAGAGAGACGGAGAAAGAGACAGAGATAAAGATGGAGAGAGAGAGAGAGACGGAGACAGAGAGAGACAGAAAGAGAGAGAGATGGAGAGAGAGACATAAAGAAAGAGAGATGGTGAGAGAGATGGAGAAAGAGAGAGAGACACAGGGAAAGAGAGAGATGGAGAGAAAGAGACAGAGACAGAGAGAGACAGAGAGAGAGAGAGGGAGACAGAGAGAGAGAGAGAGAGAGACAGAGACAGAGAGAGAGAGAGAGAGAGAGAGAGAGAGAGAGAGAAGGGGGAGAGAGAGACAGAGAGAGACAGGGGGAGAGAGAGACAAAGACAAGAGAGAGAGAGAGAGAGAGAGAGAGAGATTCTTTATGATAAACCACAGCTTCGTTTTCATCAAAAGTGCATAATGAAGGCGCATCTCGTGACATAAATTAAAACCAGCAAGGGATAGGTCAGCCCAGCGCTACGTTGTGTGAAGACAAATAGTCCACGATCCCTTGACAAGGGACTGTATCTCATTTACTATTTCTCTCTGGGGGGGCGGTTTCTCCTCCCCTCTTTCTCTCTCCCTTTCTTTTTTTTTTTTAGTACATTTCACAATGGCAAAACAACAACAACAACAACAACAACAAGGTTTTGTTCGTTGACGACGTCAGCGTCATTTATTTTACTGCCTCATTTGAATATGATGAATATGGGAGACGTTTATTTGTTCACCGCCGCCAAATAATTGTAGATCCGCTAGTTTCGTGGCAATTAATCACAGGGATGGGGCTCAGCCCCCCTCTTTCCCACCCTACAAACAATTCCTTTCCCCCTACAATTGGCTACAAACATGACATTGAACAATAAAAAACATCAACCTTTGCTTTGCGGCGACAACACACACACACACACACACACACACACACACACAATGCATGCATACATTTGACGATTAAAATTACCGTAGCTTTCCAGAGGCCACATCTCCAATTTATCATTGACTTCGTTAGTTCTAGCGGGGGCTCTATTCCCGCCGGGAGCTAGGGCTGAAAATATAGCCCACGGGAGCCCCCGGAAGGGACACAGCGGGGAGGAAAAACTTAAAAGAGAAGTTTAAATCTGTGGAACAAAATTCCCCGTTTTGAACGGTGGAGGTTCGGGGTGTGTGATGGCACGCAGTGAAGCCCGTGGTTCTGCCTTAGAATGCTGGATGTTACCCACCGCTGGTCCATGTTTCAATAGAAGGGAGTATTAGTAGTTCAGATTGAACTATGGGCTCCTTGGCGCTCTCTGAGCTGGGTGGGTTTCTTGCAGACGTTTCATGACCCAACTAGGTAACATCATCAGGGCTAGAAGTGAATGGGGTGTATGGAGGAAGAGGAGAAGGAGGACTGTGGGGTCTTTTGGTGCTTTCTGAGCTGGGTGGTTTCCTTGGAGACACTTCCTCACCAACATCATTGGTCCATGCCTGCTTGTGAATAAGTAGAATATATCTACCAAAGGGATGGGCATATATTTATAGCATGTTAAGTCCCAGGTCTTTTTTGGATCAGAAAAAAAAAAGATAGGTTCCCTATTAGGGTTTTGGCCAAAGCTCTGAGATGCCTGAGTCAGCATAGTTTGTATCCATTTTAATTTCTTGGTCAGCGTAAGGTTCTCTGACATTTGACACAGCAATTGTTAATTCTCTTTATTGCCCGCTTGGATGAAGCCACCAAAGCAATCAACTGCTCTTTATGAACATATTATGCAATTTCTTTCTTTCTTTTTTAATAACCAACCTAGTTTAATTCTGGTCCTCTTTTCCCTGCACATCCCAGCCTTAAAGCTGGCTGGTTTTGGGTTGGTGATTTAACTGACATCTCTGCCTTTAGAAAGTCTGACTTTCAACTCCAGATTTGAAAGAGATGGGTAGCTGAACAAGACTTTCAAAGGGTTTAGGAGACACCCAGGAAGAAGCTGGGGGAAAGTTTTCATTCCCCGCTCCTCCAAGTGAGTTTGTGTTTTTGTTTATAGGCCACTTTGCAAAGCAACTCTGAGTGGTGTACAATGCAAACACTTTGCATTTTATCTGGGGGGGAAAGGTGTTTGCTTCTTTTCTGTTATCCTCAGCATCTTTGATTTTTTTTCCCAAATTTCTCCTGGTGATAGCAATAGCACCTAGACTTATATACCACTTCACAGTGCTTTCCAGCCCTCTCTAAGCAGTTTACAGAGTCAGCATATTGTCCCCAATAATCTGGGTTCTCCTTTTACTGACCTTGGAAGGATGGAAGGCTGAGTCAACCTTGAGCCAATCAGGATTGAACTGCTGGCGGTCAGCAGAATCAGCCTGAAATACTGCATTCTAACCACTGCGCCACTACGACTCTTTTATGGTCATGTTTTTGATCCGAAAGGATGGTTGAAAAATGTGGAAGATGAGACAGTTTTGGTTGATCTTACTATGTCCTTCCAAGTTTCCATGTTATCCAGATTCCATGGGTGTCCAGGTTTCCCAATCTAAAAAAAGCCCCCTTCCCTTAAATATCCTGCCAAAGTTCTTACTTCTAAGGATGTCTTCTCTCAGTTACTGTTTCATGCTCCAGCATGTCATTAACACACATGTAGAGATCTACTTAGAAATTAGAGCATCTATCACACCCCAGATTTGGGAATAATCTAGGCAGAAAAAGTATGGCTTCAAAACATGGATGGATAGATGGATGGACAGGGATGAGTGCATCATTGGAAGACCTGAATGACCAAATTAAAGACATCTAGGAGAAGATATATCTCTGTGGTCAATGATTTGATGGCCTATAATCAATGTCTATCCATACGAGACACGTAATCCCTACAGAACTCTAAAATCCTGGGATACTGGAAGGAAAGAGGAGAAGATGACCTTCTGGAGCTATATAATCTCGATAATCTTTATAACATTATAATCCTGGGATAGGTGGAAGAAAAGAAGAGAAGGAGATTGACTTCTAGTCTTTGATCAACTTATTTCCAAAGCACCTGAATGTAAGACAAGAAGCAACGGATGGAAACTAACCAAGGAAAGAAGAAACCTTGAATGAAGGAAGAATTTCCTGACAAGTTAGAACAATTAATCAGTGGAACGACTTGCCTCCAGAAGTTGTGGATGCTCCAGCTCTGGAGGCTTTTAAGAAGAGATTGGACAGCCATTTGAAATGGTACAGGGTCCCCTGCTTGAGCAAGGGGTTGGACTAGAAGACCTCCAAGGCCCCTTCCAACTATGATGATGATTGATGGTGATCGATGACCAACAAAGAATCTTCCATGGGAAGTCCTGAAGGAGCAAGATGAAAATATCTAGGAGAATATCTAGGATGGTCACCAAAGGCTACCCTGACTTCACGGCACATAGTCAATCGGTGGGTCCTTTTGTTCCTTCCTTTCTTCTCCCCACCTTGCCTTTATTTCCAGGCCAACGGTGATGAAGGCTCCAGCTGCCAGGGCCTCGCTGCCCTTGTGCAGTTGCCTGCCAGTTGTGCGCTGCCGATTGCAACGGATGCCACCATCTGCCGCGCCACGCGGACATCATCATCCCCCCCCCCTTAATTACATTAGCCGTGCAATCAGTTACTGCATTACAAGGCCGGCGATGAGCTTTTAAATCTTGGTGGAAATCATAAATAATTGCAGTAAGTGCCAGGCGCCAGATGTGTGCGCCAACTCTGCTCGTTTTGGATAAATAGTAACCTGACGTTACGGCGTCAGAGTAACCTTACGAGGCAGACCCTCCCCTTCTGGATTTGGTTCTCTTTCGCCTGCTTCCCACCTCTACTCCGAAAAGGGGATTGGATCTGAGAAGAGAATTCAAGAGTAGTCTAGCTTTGGTTAAAAATGGAGGAGCCCATCCATTGTTTGGTATCAGCTACCGCCAGGCTGCAAAGGAACGAAGAATTCCAGTCTTTCTTTGTGTTTCAAGCTGGCATCCTTTCCAGATTCTTGAGAATGGCATCGCGGGCATAAAAACTGAGGTGCCCGCCTCAGAAAGGAGGCAGGGGATCAAAATTGGCAATTAAATTCTAATTGATGGCCCAGCAGCCAATAATGAACAGGCTTTGGTCATTAATCCAAGCTGCAAAGAGAAATTTAAAAAAAAAAACCAAAATTCTTCTTTTGTGGCTTCCTCATTATCGCGGAATGATAAACCAGGGCAGGACCTTTGGGTCATCCGGTGCAAAGTGCCTCTGTGGTTATTTAGGATTATGGGATTTGTGGAAATTTGGCCCTCTTCTGTGGCTCTGTTCCCACAACACCTTCAACTCAAGCCACTACTAAGCAGTCAGTCTACAGGCTGACAGATAAGTAAGTCATTTGGAGTTCCTCATTTGGAGAAAACAGAGTTCTATTTTCTCCAGGAATGTGCCTAATACAGGGGTGTCAAACTGGATTTCTTCAAGGGCGGGATCAGAATGGTAGTTCTCCTCTGTGGGCTGGTGGGTGGGGATGGGACGGGTGCCTCCTGCAACACCTTGCTGGCCAAAACAGGGTGCACGGAGTCCTGTGCCTCATTTTCACCCTCCATGGCCTCCTGTTGCACTCTGCTGGCCATTTCCAGGTGTGTTTTGGCCCATTTTAGGCCTGTTTTGGGGCTGTTTTTTTTGCTCATTTTCAGTTCATGTTCAGCCCATTTTCAACCCATTTTCAACCCATTTTCAGCCAGTTTTGGGGCTGTTTTTTGGTCCTTTTTGGCCTGTTTTTTTGGGGGGGGGGGCATTTTTCAGGCTGTTTTTCAGCTCATTTTTGGCTGGCAGTGTGCTGCAGGAGACCATGGAGAGTGAAAACGAGGCATGGGAGTGGAGGGTCTGACACACATCCGTTTTAGTCGCCAGAGGCACCGTGGGCCGGTCCTTCAATAGTTCCAGGCCAGCCCTGTGGGCCGGATTTAAACACCCTGCAGGTTGGATCCGGCCCCTTGGTCCTTGAATTGGACTCCCCTGGCCTAATATATAACAAGTAGTTCTCAACTCTGCTTAGTGACCATTTGAAGTTAGCACGGCAATGGAAAACTGAAAATATGACTGTTTCTCACACCAAAAGACCGTTGCAGCATCCCCACAGTTACAGGAACAAACTCCAGGTGCTCGGCAACTGACCCATATTGACGACAGTGGCAGTGTTGTTGGGGGCAAGAGGCTGACTCTGTCAACTGCTTAGAGGGGGCCATGAAGCGGTGTAATAAGTCTAAGTGCTATTGCTATTAGTTCTTGATTCTGTTTGTGTACCTTAAACGTGATGCTGGGCTGACAACCATCTCGCAAATATCTCAGGTTGCCTCTGTAGAAAGAGGTTTATCTGTTTATCTACCTCATCATTGGGATGTTTGAGAATTTCTTTTACATTTCTTTGGTGTTCTGAAGCTGACAATATTTAGAGGGCTTGAGAGTGAGTTGCCCTGCTCCATGTTTTCCCTCTCTGGCTGCCCTGACTTCTGGATCTATTTAAAAACCAAAAAAACTTGGTAGAAGTTCCTTTTTTAAATATATTTTTCCTTAGTCTTTTATGCAGGGTTTTTTTTCCTAGGACTTTGTAAACAGAACATCAATAATATAATAATAACATAATATATATACCGTGTTTCCCCGAAAATAAGACCTACCCTAGTAAGACCTAGCACTATTTTCTAAACCTGCCCTAATATAAGACCTACCCCGAAAATAAGACCTAGTGTAAATCTCCAGTTCCAGGAAGACTTTTCAGGGAGCAACCCACTGAAACACCCCACTCACACCCACTATTTGGCACCATAAATATATAAGACCTACAAAATAAGACCTAGTGTGTTTTTGGGAAAAAAATATAAGACAGTGTCTTATTTTCGGGGAAACACGGTATTTGTGTGTATATGTATGCATGTATGTGTATGTATGTATGTGTGTGTGTGTGTGTGTGTGTATGCATATGTGTATCTATATCTATCTATCTATCTATCTGTATATATATGTTTTCTTATGTTTTCACGGGTACTTATATGTATGGTATTTAGGTTTCTTTGGGTATTTTCCCACAACTATTAAAGCACAACTATTATCACATGGGAAAATACCCGAAGAAACCTAAATACCATACATATAAGTACCCATGAAAACATAACACACACACACACACACACATATATTTATATATATATATATATATAATTTGACATCTCTTTGCATCTGAGTGCAGTACACCAACCAGCTCAGAAATCGAAAGGAATGTCTTTAGGTTTGAGAAAAGAGGCTAAATTCTGTATAATTATGGGGAAGAGTAGAAATGAAGTCAAATTCTGGCAATGATACACCGGGAGCTGTCCATTCCTGAAGGCTGTGTCCCAAACCTGTTTTCCAATCTTTGTAAAGGTTTTTTTTCTAATTTTTTTTTTAAAAACCTTTATTGAAAATTAACTGTGATTAGTTCAAAAACCATAAACAACATATGTGAGCTTGTTGCACTCACACATTGTGCTAAGCTGCAATAGGGCTTCTTGTAACTTAGCACGGTATCTTTATTCTTTTTATTTATTGAAAATATCTGTATATCTGCCCATCGTAAAATGACTAACGTTGGCTTACAATGGTAGTGTGTTTGTGTTTGTTCATATTATGGAAAAAGGTGTTGAGGCCATTTGGAGACTCAAGGATGGGTGAGAAATGGGCCTGTTTGGTTTGTATATGTGGCTTAAGTGTTAAGTTTGTTTATTCATAACTATGTTTATACTTATACCTGTTATCTTATAATCGCTTGACAAAATAAATAAAATAAAATAAATAAATAAATATCAAAGGAATAAGCTTCAAAATGCATTTTTAAACATTTTAAATAAAGTTTTATTAATTTTCTACTATTACATTTAATTAGTGCTTAATAAACATCGTGTTGTCTGGATTGTTTTGTTTGCCAATACAAATTATATTCCTAATCTTTACCCCTTTTTTCCAGCCACTGATAAAATAAATTCCATGTTTGGTAATATTCTGTATCTTCTTTCTGTTTAATCTTCAATGTAAGTCTGTTCATTTCTGTACAGTCCAATGTCTTCTTAATTATCTCTTCATCTAATGGTATTTCTTTATTTTTCCAATGCTGCATGAATATAATCCTCGCTGCTGTTAATACATGCAATATTCAATATATACTTTGTTTATCAAATTTTTCTGGTACTATACCTAATAAACAAAGTTCAAGTTTAAGATCTATTTGTTTTCCTGACATCTTTTCTAGTCACTTGTGCATTTTTGCCCTTTTTTTTGCTTTAGCATCAAGGCCACCACATATGATAATATGTGCCAGATTTTTGGTTAACATTGCCATCATTTACTGGAATGCATTTATTGATTTGGTCAGTTATGATGTCCCATCGAGGAGGGTACAAAAGGGATGAGAAAATCTGCTCATAGACCAGGCCGTGTTTGGGCAGTGCCAAGACTAGATCTTGGGGGGAAAGATGATTTTGGAAAACAAGAGCAGGAAAAAAATTATTATGTTGGAGTTTAGGGAGAAAGGGGAAATGACTGCGCAAAAGCAAAGAAATGCAAGGAATATTTGTGGTGTGTTGGCAGGGATGTGAATGGGCCTGGGTGTAGTGTTGCTGGGTCATTGGCAGAGAATCTGAGTAATTTGCAGCAAATGTTAGACAGATTGTATGATGCAACACGGAGTGTGTGGTGTATGTAGTTGAACATCAATACAGTGAAGGTAAGACCGTTGCATTGGTCTGGAAAGGATGGAATGGCTACAAAATTATACATAAATGGCTGACTAATTGTGATCAAAGATAAATTTCTATAGCTTGGTTGGAATATTTTTAGGGATGGGCAAGTGGCAGAAATATTGTTATTTAACTTTTTTGCTGCACTCTGGATACTCCCAAAACAGATGGATGGATGGAAGGAAGGAAGGAAGGAAAGAAAGAACAAAAGAAAGAGAGAAAAAGCATTAATGATAGGTAGAGGTAGACAGACAGGCTGAGTGGTAAGTAGGAAAAGAGAGAAAGGATTAATAATAGGTAGAGATAGATAGATGATAGATAGATAGATAGATATAAATAGATATAGATATATGGATGGATAGATAGATGGATGGATAGATACGGATGGATAGATGGGTAGGTGGTAGATAGACAGATATAGATAGATAGATAGATAGATAGATGGATGGAGTAATAAATATAGAGAGAGGTGATAGAGTAAGATAAATTGATGATAGATAGATAGTAGATAGATGATAGATGATAGATAGATAGATACATAGATAGATAGTTATTAGGTAGGTAGGTAGGTAAAAACGGGTAGATGATAGATAGTTGATGGATCAGTGTGCAAAGGCCAAATAAACAAACAAACAAACATAAAGCCAAATACTGAAACTCCTTGCAAAAGAAGATGCAGCTAGAACAGAGGGGCACCCGAAAGAGCGCCACTCGGGAATCAAAGCCCCTCCACCGGCCCTCATCCTTCTCCTCCTGGCAGGCGAGCAAAGCCGGCGGAAAGGCAGGCGCGCCCCCCACCCCACCTCTCGCCGGGCCAGGATCCTCTCTCCTTTCCTCGCGCAGACCGCCTGGACGCGGTGCGTCGCGGACGCGCTTTGGAGACGGCTTCGGGGTCCCCCCGTGCGCCCTGGGCGCACACGGCAGGGCGAGCTAGGCCGGAAGGGACGGCCGCTGTTGGCTGTGGCTTTGCCACGGCTGGCTGGCTGGCTGCGCCGCTTCTGCCTGGGGCCGGTGGGCGGCGAAGGGGAGGCCGAGCGAGGCAGCGGCAGTGCGGGCTCCGGGAGGCAGGGGGCTCTGTGGCTATAGCGCGGCGGCGGCGGCGAAGGCAGCGGCGTCGGAGCAGCGCCCGGCTGGGTGGGAGGCGGTGTCAGCTCGCCTCGGCCGCCGCTTTCCTCCGCCCTCGCTCGGCTGCTGACGGGCTGCTCCGCTTGGGATCTGCCCGGGGCTGGGGGGCCTCGCGTTTGCACGCCCGGTAAGGACCATCGCCTCCTGCGGCCCCGCCGGGCCTCCTCCTCCTCCTCCCACCCGCTGCCGCTTCTTCTTCTTCTCCTCTTCCTCCTCCTCCTCTTCTTCTTCTTCCTCCTCCTCCTCTTCCTCCGCTCCGGTCCCCGCCCTGCCGGGCAATGAAAAGCTGCTTCTGCTTGAAACGCGGGAGCCGCCACCAGCCGCCACCAGCAGCGCCCCGGGCAACAGTTAAGTGTCTCTCCCCCTCCCCACCATCAAGGCCTGGCTGTTGTTCCCCCTCCCAATTGCTCCCCTATCCCGGGCTGGGCCCTGCGCCCCTTTCTCCTTGCGCTCCTGCCCCCTCTTCCCTTCCCCACATGCACCTTTTGGGGTGCATTGCGGGAACCCTTCTTTCCCACCCCTCCCATCCCTCAATGCTAAACCGGGGGAAGGAGCGCGGAGGCCTTGCAAGGCGCGTTCGGGGCTGCTGCATATCTCTATGTGGGGGTAAATTCTCCCCTTTAAAGAGGGGGGGCCCTCGCCCTTGATTCAGGGGCTAGACTAGAGAAGGGGGAGGCTGGGGCCGGGGGAGGAGGGGAGGGGACAGACCCTGCAAAGAACAAGGGGCTGGCTTTGTCTTGTGCCCCCCTCCCTCTTTTTTTTTCAATACAAGGCGAGAAAAAAAATCTCTGCCAGCCAATCAAAGACCACAACCGGGGGAGGCACGCCTGCTTTGTGAGTCGCAATAGCTCCAATCCGCCAGCTTCCTCGATGGTGTTTTGGGTCTCCTTGCTTCGGGGCTGGGAGGGGAGCGGGACAGGCTGCCTGAAAGCCCCCCTTGTGTTTAGGAGCAGGCCCTAGAGGCCGGCCGCCCCCTTCATTGCATTAAAGGGCCTCTCTACGCTTAAAGGTGGGCAGTTCCCTTGCATAACCCCATGCATGGCTGGGGTGGGGGTGGGCAGGGCTGCCACCCACTGCCATCCACTCACCCTTCAGCTCCCCCCTTGGAATGGCACCTAGGCTGGGTGTCTTCCGGTTTGAAGCCTCCCCCCTTGGTATTGTGTCTTTGCTTTCTTAGTTCCCAGCCATTATGCTTTTCACATTTTCCAGTGGGACAAGGAAGGGACCCTTTAAATGGGGGGTGGTGGTAAAATGAGCTTTTCCCCACCTTCTTCCCTTGAAACTGCATTACAAACGTGCAGCATTGCCCTTGGGAAAGCTGAACAACAGGAACAGAGTGTCTTTACTAGCTGTGTTTATATTATTGTTATTATTATTATTATTTATTTATTTA
This sequence comes from Naja naja, assembly GCA_009733165.1. Taxonomy (NCBI): domain Eukaryota; kingdom Metazoa; phylum Chordata; class Lepidosauria; order Squamata; family Elapidae; genus Naja; species Naja naja. The sequence continues at coordinate 8,821,425 of CM019157.1, forward strand.
TTTAAAAACTGCTGCTATTATAGGTTAACAAGAGCTAATAAAGTTCATCCCCCCCCCCAAGATATGCTGAAAGAAAGCCAGGAAGGGCTACAGGATAAGGCAGTGACTCACTGACAGTGTAGTGACAAGTTAGCAATAGATCTATATTGGAAATAATTAATAGGTTTGACTGTAGCTTGTTTCAGGGTTCTTCAGTCAACCTGCTGAGCTGTAAGGTACTTTCCCTTGTTTGGGACAGGGGATGTTGTCGTTTGTAAACTTTTCCAGCATGATGAAAGTATAAACGTTGCTAAATGCCGGTGTAGCAAGTTGAAATGTATACAGTTCAGCCAGTTGCATATTCAGTGAAACAACAATGAAGCGTATTTGGTGCCGGGTTTACTGTCTTGGCATCCAGGATAGCTCTCAAAGCTATCTTTAATCTAGGTTTCAACGTAGCTGATGGTGTGTGTGCGCGTGCGCGTTGCAATGTTCATGTCTTGTGTGAACTAAGTCATAATTTGTTCACCGCGGTTTATGAATTTGCGATGTGAGAATCGAGCCAGTTGTGGTGCATGGAACAAGCCGTGTTTCACAAAATTAATTCACCACGTCTGAACCACATCAAGGCATTAATGGTGTGCAGTCTTTTCAGGATGGTGTAGCTCCTCTTAGGTTTCCCCACCAGGTGCGGCAGATTTTGAATTGGATTCTTCTTCAATATTGCTGCTCAGTTTTGGAATATTTGTAGTTGAAATTCGGAGGGCTTTGTTGGGACTACTATACAGTGAGTCCTCAATTTACAATCCCAGTCGAGCCCAGAATTTATCTTGCTAAATGAGAAAGGTGTTAAGTGAAATTTTTCCGCCGTTTTACAACTTTTCTGGCCACCGTTGTTAAGCAAATCATCAGGACATTAAGTGAATCCAGCTTCCCCATTGATGTTGCTTGTCAGAAGGTTGCATGACTCCAGGACCCTGTAACCGTCGTAAATATGAATCAGTCGCCATGGGTCTGAATGTTGATGCCGAGGATGCTGCCATGGTTGTAAGTGTGAAAAACGGTCATAAGTCACTTTTTTCAGGGTCATAACTTCGAACGCTCGGTAATCAAACTCTTGAAAGTCAAGGGCTATTTGTATTTGTAGTTCAGGGTTGAACTGGTGTTCTTGCTGCTCCCTGAGCTTGGTGGCTTTCTTGCAGACGTTTCATTACCAAACTAGGGAACATCATCAGTGCCAGCAGGGAGAGAGATCACATCCCACTCCTTTCTACTGCTGATGATGTTCCCTAGTTTGGTAATGAAATGTCTGCAAGAAAACCATCGGTCTCAGAGAGAACCAAGGACCCCATAAACCTCCTCCTCCTCCATTCCACAAACCCCACTCCCTCCCAGCACTGATGACGTTACCTAGTTGGGTCAGGAAATGTCTACAAGAAAACCGTCAGGCTCAGAGAGACCCAAGGACCTCTTAGGATCCCTGCCATCCAACATGTCTTGCAGACATGGAGGGGGAGTAACTTTGGGGGGGGGGCGGAGAAATCTCCAAAATGCAGCCTTCTCCCATGGCTGGAAAACTACCACAAAGGAGTTCCAAAAAAAAATAAAAGTGGTCATACTTGATTGTGCAGTTTGTGGGTGGCGTCCCCAGATGCCTGGGGCGGGAGAGCCCCTTTCTAGGGATGTAGATGTGCCTTTATGAGTGTGTTTTTATGCACCTAGAGAAATAGGTGGGAGGGCATAACTATATGCAGAAACAGAGGTTGGCGTGAATGCAAAATCAATAGCTCAGGGTTAGCATAAGTATTTTAAACAGTCCAGAATCCTAAACCACATTTCCTTCCTTCCTTCCTTCCTTCCTCCCCCCTCCCTCCCTCCCTCCCTCCCTCCCCTTCTTTCCTTCCCTTCCCTCCTGATTGGGAGAGGTTGAATTTCCATTTGTGCACCGCTGCGAAACAACATCTTTCCTGTTTGCTAACAATACCAGTCCTGGGTGGGGGAGAAATAATCTATTTTACTACCCCTTCTTTCCAGTTTAAGCCCCTCCAGCCATCTAGCCTTCCGCCTGGACCAGAATAACGCAATTAGACTGTAGAATTCTAGAAAAAGAACTAGAACGGCATAAATAAAATCCAAACTTCTAGAAGGGCTAGAACTCCAACATGATTATAAATAAGCTAGGATTCTAGAAGAAGAGCCAGGCCTCTAGAAGGATTCCAGAACAATATCGTTTAGCTAGAATTCTAGAAGATGAACTAGAACTCTAGAAGGATTCCAGAAAAATATAATTCAATCTTAGAAGATGGGTGTCTCTGGAAGCTCTTGATGATTTTGCAACTTTAGGTCCCCCTTCAACTCTCATTCTGCTGTTCAATGCTTGAAGACTGAATTTCGAGGTGTAAACAGCCTTCTCAGCAGTTTAGGAATATCTTGAATGGACAACATGGCATGCAATGAAAGTGGGATGGGGAGGAATCAAGTAGGAAGCTCAGGTATCAGTTCTTCAAGCCTTCAAGTCGGTCCTTTTCCTAGTGGCTGCTAGTCAAATCACTATGGGGTTCTCTTCTTAGCTGTGGAAAATTAAAATATCAGGGAATATCATGGAAAGGGTGCCCCAATGCTTGGAAATCCTTTTTTTTCTTCTTCTTCTCCTGCTTGGGGTTTTTTATTTTGGCTGGGATCAACTGTGGGAAATCCATCTTTTTCTCATTGAGATGAAGATGTCCTCTGTGCTTTCTTGCCCTGGAAGGAAGCGCTTCCAAGCACTTCTTAAAATGTTTTGCAAACCCTCTGGAAAGGTAGCCGTTATCTGATCAGAATGCAAACTTCTCTGAAGAGCAAGCCGGAACAAGTGAGCCCTTTGTGCAGGGGTGGGATTCAATTTTTTTAACAACCGGTTCTGTGGGCGTGGCTTAGGTGGTGGGCGTGGCTTGGTGGACATGTGACTGGGTGGACATGGCTTGGTGGTCATGTTATTGGCTGGGTGTGGCCAGCTCAATATCACTCACATTGAGGCATGCATCTCCTCACCTGGCCTCTCATGACTGTGGGGATGCTGCAACAGTCATAAGTGTGAAAAATGGTCATAAGTCACTTTTTCCAGTGCCATTGTAACTTTGAATGGTCACTCCACACAAGCAAAGTACCAGCAAAGGAGGGGAAAACTCCAGAGACGTTCCTGAGACAGGAAGTCTAGTCCTGCCAAGAATGTAATAAGGGTTAACGGAGAGGCAGTTTCTGTAAGCAACACCAGAATGTTTCCTTCCTGCCTTCCTTACAGGATTAGCCCAGTAATTTCTTCTAACAACCAGTTCTCCGAACTGCTTAGAATGTTAACAACCGGTTCTAGAGAATAGGTGCAAACTGGTAGAATCCACCCCTGCCTTAACAGCTATTACAGACAAGAACCCAGCCTAATTCAGGCGATTTCTTAGGATGCATCAAATCTCCAAATTTGCATTCTGATCTGTCTCCTCCCTCTGGACTCTTCTTGTCTTCCAGGATCCGTCCACCATGCCCGAGGTTAGAGAGCTCACCGATGCTTTGGCCAACGTGCCTATGGACCCCATCACCGGCGTTGGCGTTGTCGCCTCCCGGAGCCGAGCCCCGACCAATTACGACGTGGTGAGTATGAAGTCTGCACAACCATTGCCTGAATTGTTTCTTTTCTCCTTTGGGTTTGTACCCATCATCTTTTAACGACCTCAGAATCACTTGCAGGGGCAGGGAAGCTGGGCAACTGAATGGAGCTAGCAGAGTGTTTACTGGCCGGATGCCTTTCCTGTCACCGGTGCAGGGTTTTGTTCAGCAGGGATATTCTCACTGTGCCCAGAGAGAGAAATATCTGCCTCTACCTAAAGCACACAACTCTGTGGAGCTGTAAGCTAACTTTAAGCCTGGTTAGCAAAGCAACGTATTTGTTTATTCACTTGGGAATCATGTTTGTGGCACATGATTCCCAAGTGAATAAACCATGATCTTTTTCTAAGCTGCCCAAAGTTGCTTTATTGGTGAGACGGGCAGCATATAAACATAATATGTAAATAGGAAGGGGGAATGTCCTTGATAGTCTCTCCTTCTTGCAGACGTTTCATTACCAAACTAGGTAACATCATCAGGGCTAGTAGGGAATGGAATCAACTCTCATTTTATATTCTAGTGGTCTCCTTCTTTCAACCCTGAACTACAAATATTCTCCTTTACCGATAAAATAAAATAAAAACATTAGAGTCCACTGGATAGGCTGTTTCACATATGCTAAAGTAAGGAGTGAGATAAATGAGGATGTAAACTGTCAAAGCACAGTGTGAGAATGCAGGCTAGCTGTTCTCCCAACAGCCATGCACAAATTTATCCTGGCTTGGTGGGTGGTCATACCTGAATCCAACTTTCTCTGCTTTCTACTTTCAGCAATACTTGGTGATTGTTCAGAGAATTCCACTTTTTTCCCTAGAGCAATTTTAAAATTAGAACACTATAAATAAAAAAGAGGGGGATAAAAATTAAAACCAATGCACCCCACATTGCTGAGTTCAGTAAAAAAAAAACCCCGAAGTCATGCAGTTGATTGGTTATTCTAGCAAGCAGCGTGCCGAGACAGATGTCAGTGGATAGTTTTCACACCCTCAAGAGGACTAGCGGCTTTAAAAAAATGGAATTTACGTGTAGGGAAATGTACCTAGATGACGCTGTGTTTTATTTTCAATGCTACCCCTCCAAAGGCTGTTTCCCAAGGCTGTTTCTTAAGACTATGAATCTGGCTTAAATGCTTGTTTGTTCTTGTAACCTCTCTCTTTGCAACCCAACCCTAATGCTGTTTTTTTGTTTTGCCCCGAGCCCTAACTGCGTAGCTTGCAAAAATGCAGGTTTTGCAGAGTTTCTTGAGGGTTGCTGCTGTGTTCCTATTTCAGCTGTTGGTCATAGACGCCGATCCGGTTGTGTAGCTTAGCCAAACCAGCACCTTCCTAATTTTATGATATTGTTTGGAAAACTTGCAAAAACAAAAAGAAAAAACTTTTTAGGGAAAACTAAATAAAGGAGAGGTTCAAAGAACTCATTGGGGTTTCAGTGCCAGCAAAAAGAAAAGAATTTTGCAAAATCACCTGTCTGGAATCTGAAACAGGAGCCTTCTATCTGTAGCTACTGCATTTCCTCATACTTGACAGTTGATAAGGGAGTGCTGAGTTCACCACTTCAAATTCCAAGAAGGATGGTTTATTTGTTTTATTATTACACACACACACACACACACACACACACGCATGGCAAAGTGAGAATCGGGAACTGGCTTTTGAACTGTTTTGCAAGAAGGAAAGGAAAGGACACGTTGCTGAACCAGATAACAAAAGGGATGTAAATCTCATTTCGCAATTCCAGTTGGCTGGAAGGTTTTGTTGGGTCTGCTAAAGTGGTCTAAACACAGGCAGTCCTCGGTGTACGACCAACGTCAAGCCCCAAATCCCTGTTGCTAAGCGAGGCATCTCTTCGGTGAGTTTCGCCCTATTTTACCGTTGTTCCTGCCATCGTCGTTAAGTGGATCATTGCAATTGTGGTTAGTCCCACGGTTGTTCAGTGTTCTGACCCAAACCTTGTTCCAAGGAAACAAACACGAAATGGAGGTAACAGCAAAACCTTTTAATGATTCTTTACAACTGCTGTTCCTTCACAGTTAAAAGGCTGTTTCAAACTAATTGTCTCTGATAAGAGCAAGCCTTGCCAAGGTTGTGCAGGGCTGCCAAGAACACTAGATAAAGTTGCCAAGAAATATTTCAAACACAGAGAGTCTCCAAACACCAACCAAGATAGTCCGAACTTCCACAAGGCTTGAAGTGCAAGGACTTCTTTGCTTCCTGCAAATAACTCCAGTTTCTCAGCTGGCTTTTATCTCTGAAGGGAGGGGCCATCACTTTGCAGCCTTACTCCTGAGTCGCCTGTGCTGCTGCAGCTGCTGTTTCCTTCGAGCGGCCCTGCATGCACGTACACTTGGCACAGGCTCCTCGGGGACCTCTTCATCACTGCTGCCAGCGTCCATAATCTCCAAAGGCAGCACTCCACTCCCTGATGGTCCTGGCCCCATCCCTGCCTCACATGCAGACCACTCATCTGAGTCCTCACTCACTGAGACTGCACCTGCTGCTGGCAAACCACAATATTCAGTGAATCTGGCTTCCCCACTGACTTGGCCTGTTGCAAAAGGGGATCACGTTAGACTCTAGGACAGTTGCAACCATCATAAATAGGAGTCAGTTGCCAAGCATCTGAATTTTGATTATGTGATCGTCGGGACGCTACAACAGTCGTCATTGCGAAAAACGGTCATAAGTCCCGTTTTTCAGCACCATAGTAACTTTGAACGGACACTAAGTGAACCAACATATGTCGAGGACTTCCTGTAGTTATTATCTAGGTTTCTGGATGGTGGTTATATAGGAAATGAGTCATAATTCTGCCTTGCAAACCTCACCCAACTCCTTATAACTCCACTGAGTTGATCCAATAAGGATGTTTGCTTTTCCTTGGCATATTAATGTAAATATTGAAATACAATAATCCATATTAGTCAACGCACTGCATTTATATTAAATGCCTCGCATTAATATTAATGGGTTACATTAATTTATATTAATCGATGCATTATGTTTATATTAATGTGTTACATTTCTACCCATGCATTGCCTTTATGCTAACATGTGACATTTATTTTAATCAATGCATTACATTGTATTAATCCATGCATGGCATTTATATGCCACCCAACTCCTAGCAAAGGTGACCTTTTCCCATGTGGTCAGATATTCCTGGTTTTGGAAACTGGTGCAACATGATTTAGGCAACATGGTTGGCATGTTTGGAGTCAAAGAGGCCACGTTGCTAGTCCTCAGGGATCCAGTAAGGGCAAGGAAGACGAACATGCCAGAGTCAAGCTAAGGATATTTACCTGATAGGGAGGGTTAATTGGAACCTCAGTTCCTCACTCATCTCTGTTGTGAGGAGTGCACAGGAATCCCAAAGTTGGCACATTCACCCCGTTGGTACACAAGTTGTCCTGGATTTTAATGTTTATGTTTTTATTTTGCATGGGGCAGCGATGAATTAATTGCGCTTTTGGCATTCAGCAGGGAAAGAGGCAGAAAATGTTCATGGAAGATAATGTTCAAACATGTGCAGGCTGGTGGCTCAGTTTTTGACAGTTTTCCAGGCCAAGATGGGAAGCAAGTTTTGGGATCATAAGGAGAGATAACCTGTGTTTTTTGAGTTCTCAAGATTATGCTGAAGACTGTTGCTTTTGGGGCCTGATTTTTGATGTTCCTGTTGTGGCCTCCAGCAGCCCAACTCGGACAGTGAGGAGGTTGGGAAGGAACATGGGGCCAGTCCTGGAGTCTGGGGAAGGCTCTGACGAGGGCTTTTGCGTCGGAGGCAGAAATGGGGCCAGGGCCACCTGAGAGTTATCAGCATGCCTTCAGAGTTGGAGATCAGTGGGGCAGAAGAACAGATGGAGCCTGTTCCCAGTGTGCACATGTGCAGAGCTGCCAGGAGAAGGGAACAGTTTAAGGAACAACAGTTGACTTGGAAATAAAGCCACAGGTGGATGGTAAATGGCCCCTCCCATAGGGAATAAAAGAGGAGTAAAAAAACAAGTGAGGTTTGCAGGAGACAATTAGTTCAATTCATGAGGGTGAAAATCTGTTCCTGATTTCTTGCCAAGTAATTGCTGCTACAGAGCGGCGTTTGGAAGATATCGGCCTGGCAGCTTTCCAAACCTGATAAAGGTCTGTAGTTGTGAGATCTCTTGAAAGTCTGTTGGCCAGGACTTTGCTGGAGAGGAATTCACTTCCATCTAAATAAAAGGGGTTTTGTTGGGATGAGGAGTCGGCTTCGTGCTTTTGGAAAAGCCTAGGTCAGAACAGTTCCTAGAAAAACAAGTATTGATAGAAATAGATAGACGGAGGATGGATGGATGGATATCTAGGAGAGATACAGCAACTGTCCAAAGTTACAATGGCACTGAAAAAAAAGTGCTTTATGATTGTTTTTCACACGTATGACCATTTTTGACGGTTACAGCGTCCCGGGGTTACGTGATCACTTTTTGCCACCAGATTCACTTAACCATGTGACTAATTTAATAACTTGCAGTGAGCCACTTAACGGTGGTGAGAAAAGCCGTAAAATGAGGTAACATTCACCGAACAAATGTTTCGTTTAGCAACCAGAAATTTCAGGCTCAGTTGTGGGTCGTAAGTCAAGAACTACCTGTCCGCTAGAAGGAAGGCAAAACACCAAATCTGGTAGAAGAAGTGTGAATATTCCCATCCATATCTCCCCTCCTTTTTTCTTCTTAATCTGTTAGGGAAGAGATGCCTTCATTTTCAAAGCTCTTCTCTTAAAAATCTGATATAAAGGGATCTTTTCTTCCGACCTTAAAAATGCTGCATTCTGTAATGGGAAAAAAAGGCCAAACGAAAAAAGATACTGTATATGAAGGACATATTTGACTCGTGGAAGGCCAGGCTCAGTTCTTCCTCTGTTGCAAGTTTCAACTATTTTCCACTGTTTTTGTGGTTAGTGTTTTCTTCTCCTAGTAGATCCCTCATGCTTGAATTTCCCAGGCTTTGGGTCTGGCACGCGCTCTCTTTTTCCTTCTGGCATCTCCCAAAAAGCTTCTCCCCACCCCCCAAAGATCGAAATAAAATCGCATTGTCGACATTCCACCGCTGTGCACATTTTGTGGCAAACGTTTTGTTGTCAGAATGCTTGAGGCAGGGAGGAAATTACCCCGAGATGAAACCAGCTCTTTGAAGTTTCTTCTTTTAAACCTCCCCCCACCTCCTTTTTAAAAAAAAATAAAATAAAATAATGGAATGCTGGGTTTATTGGCTTGCTGTTATAAACAACAGTTGAAAAAACAATTGCGTGCCAAGGTTCTTAAATCTGGCTTAAGCACAGCACAGCATTTAATAACTCAGAATTTCATCTTTTTCAGGGTTTTTCACTTATCTTTACATGGGGGAAACATCATAAAGCAAGGTAAAATTTACTAGCAAGATAAGATGGATGGATGGATGGATAAATTAGGGAAATAGATAAGGAGATTAGAGATAGGTAGGTAGATATAGATATTAGAGAAATGGACAAGGAGATTAGAGATGGATGGATGGGTAGATAGATGGATGGGTAGATAGATACATTAGAGAAATAGATAAGGAGATGATAGAGAGAGGGGTGGATGGATGGATGGATGGATGGATGATGGGAGAGAAAGGGAGAGAAAGAGGGAGGGAAAGAAAGAAAAAAAAGGAAACTAAATTAAACATCAACTCCTAAGAGATGTGGACACCACAATTAGGAATTCACACTTTTATTTGTGATACTGCTGCATCAGTTGTTATGAGCAGGTAGGACAGAGGGTCCAGAAGTTATATCCTGTCCTCTTTCAAATTTCTCAAAGAGAAATCTTAACAGCTTTTTGTACATGGCCAGATTTCTTTTGTCGGGAACAATTTTCTTCTGCTAAGGCTGAGATTGTCCTGTCTAGACAAGCCCTGATTGGGTTAGCTATTGTTCATTCAAGATGCTGTTGGAGACCCAGGTTGGATGAACCAGTCTGCCAATGGCACAGAGTCTGTGAACTCAAGGTTTGGGGTTAGATGTGTCACTCAAGCCCCGAATGCGTGTAAGGGAAGGGAATGGCACATAAAACTTCTTGAAGAAAATAAGATTTATTTAGCACATCCTGAGAGCATGTCCCAGTAATTAGAATGGGCTCAGAGCCCAAAAAATCTGCCTATCGTTCCAACAGCAGCATTCCTTTCTTGAAAGCACTTGGAATAAAAATGCAGACAGAAATAAACATGTCCCTTGCTTTTTCAACATTGTTGTGCACTGTGGAAGTTTGGAGATGGCCCGCATGTGGTTGAAACAAATTGCAAACTGGTTTTGAAGAGGTGTTGATAATCTTCTTGCACAGGGTTGTCCGCTTGCCAAGAGTTGTGTTTAAAAACAACAACAACAACAAAGCTTTGCAGATATTTGCTGTGAAATTCACATGTTGCTTGATGGTCTCCTTGGATTGTGGGTCAGTTTGTGTTATTTTTCAGTTTGTGTTTAACCGCCAAGTCTTCCTCATCTCTAAAAGAAGCTTAGGATCTCTACTTTGGATTGCGGTACTATTGATTTCTGTGCAACATTTGTAGAGGCTGGTTTGACGCAACTCCTCAAGTCAATGAGAAGGGATGGAGAAGAATGGTTTGTCTCTGGAAAGCTTGGATAGTTTTTTCGGCTTTCTGAAAAAGGGAACGTTGGTAGGACTAGACAATCCTTAGAGAAAATACCCTTTATGGGAACCACTCCAGAAGAGGTCCCATCTCTTGGTATGACCATCACAGCAGCTCTGCCAACAGTGGATTTGCCTCTGTAGTGTACTGTGGTTGTTTTAAACGTGGTTTATTAAATGCATCACAAGTTGTGGTATCCTTGGTGCTCTCTGAGCTTGGTGGGTTTCACATTTCATGACCCAACTAGGTAACATCATCAGTGCCTGAAGATGTGACCTACCACTGAATACCCAGCACTGATGATATTCCCTAGTTATAGACACAGCTAGTGACTTCAGCTGGTGCAAAATGCGGCCGTGCGGGTAGTGATGGGAGTGACCTGATACTCCCATGTGGCACCCCTCCTGCGTGATCTGCATTGGTTGCCAGTTGCCCTCTGGATAAGATTCAAGGTGCTGGTGTTAGCCTATAAAGCCCTTCATGGCCAGGGTCCAGGGTATTTGCAGGAGCACCTCCTACCACCATCGAGTTCCAATCGCCCGGTGCGCTCCCACTGGCAGGGCCTCCTCAGGGTGGCGTTGACCAGACAATGTTGGTTGGCGGTCCCCCGAGGGAGGGTCTTCTCTGTGGGGGCGCCTACCCTGTGGAACCAGCTGCCCCTGGGGGTTGCGGCTGGCTCCCGACCTTTGTTCCTTCTGCCACGATCTTAAAACTTGGCTGTTTGTACAGGCCAGCCTGGATTGAGGTTGGTAGGGGTCTTTTTTAATTAATTAGGTTTTATTGTATTTTAGGGATTTATTTGGATGGCTTTTATATGTTTAATACCTTGTATTTATGTTTTTGTATTTCGATTCTTTGTGTGAGCTGCTCCGAGTGTCCCCGGAGATGGGGCAGCATTCAAATCCAAACAAACAAACAAACAAACAAACAAACAGAGAACCTGGCCCTTCCATTTCTCTTTTTTCCCTCCTAGGTCGCACAAACAGCAGATGGCTTAGATGCTGATCTTTGGAAAGATGGCTTGTTCAAATCCAAAGTCACACGATATTTGTGTTTCACGCGGACATTCTCCAAAGAGAATGTAAGTGACTTGCTTTTTTTGGCCCAAACATTTTCTTGAAGTCCAAACTTGGGGCAAGAGGTCTGTTGCCTGATACTCTAAAGAAAGTAGAGAAGGAATATAAGAAAGGAAGGGGTGGGGAAACATTCATGCATATTTTTGTTCATTTTCCTTGCCTGATATCCTGGATCTGTCGCTTGACTTGACAAAGCAGGCAGATTGGTACACTAACCAGTGTGGTGTGACACTGAAGGGGTTGAAGTAGGATCAATGAGAACATATTTTGACTCCCTTCTCAGTGGTGGAGGTCCCAGCCCAGCTGCTTGTTGGAATTGTGGTTGTGAGAAGATTGAAGGGGAGGGTGTTTTGGGCATTAACTATTGGTATAGCTGGTTCCTAAAGAACCAGTTTGGATTAGGGGGTTAAGGCCCTGGATTAGAAGCTGGGAGAATGTGGGTTTGGTCTGGAAGCCAGGAGATCATGAATTCGAATTAGAAATCAGGAGACACTACGTTTGGATTAGGAGATCATTATCCAGAAGATCATGAGAAGGGAGGAGACCATGAGAAGCAGGAGACCCTGGATTTGGATTAAGAAGCCAGGAGGCCATGAGTTCTACTCTTGCTGTAGGCACCAAAGCCAGCTGCCTGATTTTGGGCTGGTCCCTGTCTCTCAGCCCAAGAGCCAGAGTCAAATAATGCCGAAGGTTGTCCCCTATCGGCTGTGGAAATTCCCTGGGGGAGCCAGCCCTAGAAAGCCCTTCCAAAAGACCTTGCCAAGAAAGCTGTACGGTCTTGTCTGTGAGTTGCCAGAAGTTGAGTCTGACTCAAATATAACATTGCTGGTTCCTAGTCAGGTTTTGTTCCCCATTATTCACATTCTCTTTGGTCTCGTGTGCCAAGATTCTTTGGGGAAAAGAAAATGCATCTTGATGTTGCAGGGTGCAAAATCCATTTTCTCTCCTTCCACTCGCCCCCAAGCAAAAGATGTTTCCAGAAAGATTATGCTGACACAGGATGATGGGCCTCTACTTGTATGGCTGTCAAAACAAGGGAGATCCCAGATACAGTTTCCGATGGAAACATTATGAAATGTGAGCATAGCAGCTTTGCTGTAGATCATGGTTTCTTCTCCAGCCCTTAATTTAATAAGGAACGACGTTTGCTTGGATTCCAAGCAGGGTTCCTTGTTCCAACTTGGCATGGAGGAAACTCTTTTTTCCCCATCTTACTCTGCTTTCTGGACTTCTTGGGCCAAGTTTTTAAAAAAGAAGCTGATTACAAAACGGATATATGTCTTTTCAGCCCAGATAAGGATCTGTGTAATTTTTTTTTTATGGCTGTGTTATATAAAACTGGAGCTGTGTAATTTTGGGAAGAGAGCCTCTGGAAAGAATGTGGTTTCCAAATGCTCCTTCTGGTAGTATGTCATCAGTGCACACACCCCAAAATAAGGGCATTTTAAGCCAATGTCACAGTCTGATTTGTGCTGGTCTATAACCATAATACAGATTTGATTGATTGATTGATTGATTGAATGTTTATGATCTTTCCAACCTCTTTGCCAATGCTCAATGCTAATGCTCTTATCCAAGATTTAAATCTTCCAAAGCCATGCCTCTTGATCCAGCACCTCAACTTGAGCTGAAGCTCAGATGAGCAGGTATTGTGTGTGAGAAAGTCTGGATGCATGGACTGTGTTTGTACAATAACCTTATTGACTGGGTGAATGGAGTCATCAGATTAATGGTCTTGTGAGAATGTAATTTATGTTCATTGGGGTGGTTTTTTGCTGAGTTCTCCACTATTTGCCAGTCATGGAGTGTCCTGCCTTTCTTCCAACAGAGTCACTTAGGTAATGTCTTGGTTGACATGAAACTCATAGATGTAAAAGATACGTTACCCGTCGGCTTCATCCCAATTCAAGAAACTATGGATACACGTAAGTAGAGTTGGTAGCCTTTATTGCACTCAGATCCTCTCTAGGTTCAACCAGGGAGAGGATTCTCTGACATACCAGCTTATGCATTGAGTTGAATTCTATCCGCATCCCTATCATTGGGTTGCAGCTGAAGATCAACCCATCAAAATCCAGACTAGACAGGAGAAGAGGAGGGAGGGGGTTAAAGACTGAGGTTCAAGGGGGAAAGAAAGCTAAAAAAAAATCCTGAACTATAGAAACATCTTGGTCAACATTCTGCCATCAGGACTGGTGCCTTCTGAGAAGTTCTGGATGAAGTTCCCCTCACACATAGTATGGCACCACCATAACTGGAACCAATATGAGCTTCATCCAATGTAGCTGGATGTCCAAGTGTCACAATCCTGCCTTCTCCTCCCTAAGAGGGCATTTTTCTTTAGGATTGATGCTATACACGAAGTCCACAATTGGTACTTCCCTTCGGCAGAAGTTTCACCAAGTTTTAAAGGTCCAGATATTCGTGTCTCTGCATGGTTCAGGGTTAGAAGTTCTCTACAACTTGACCAGAAAGTTTGGAGATGGAAATGTGCAAATGGGGTGGGAAGGCGAAACTGGGATAGTTGAGAGTAATTGTTGTTAGTTTTGTCTTCCTTTGTGTATCTGTGTTTCTCCTCTCCTCTAAGCTTTCAACTACTTGTAAAGAGAAGAGATTCTTTAAATTCACCCTGTCTTTTTCAGAAGAAACTGCTTTTCGGAAAAAGAGATTGTGCATTAAATTTATTCCCCGGGATTCCACAGAAGCTGCCATTTGTGATATCCGGATCCTGGGCCGAGGCAAACAAACTCTTCCACAGTATACGTACATAGGGTATGGAGGTGTTTTTGTTTTTCTCTGATATTTGGACCTTTCCTTGGCTTTTTTTCAGATGAGGCCAGGTTCCCCTTCCAGTAGGACCTCTAGCTCATTTCTAAACCAATCCTAAGGGCCTTTGTTGTGTCTTCTACCAACTGAATAAAGCATACAATGAATAACTGAGGGCACTAGGTATGTCTAGTATCATAAAGAGAAGGACTATGGGTGTCACAATAGCAGTTTTCCAATATTTGAAGGGCTGCCCCAAAGAAGAGAAGATCAACCTATTCTCCAAAGCACCAGAGGGCAGGAAGTAACAGATGGAAATTTATCAAGGAAAGATCAAACCTAGAATTAAGGAGAAATTGCCTGACACTGAGAACAATTAATCAGTGGAATAGAATTTGTGGGTGCTCCATCACTGGAGATCTTCAAGAAGAGACCGGACAACCCTTTGTCTGGAATGGTTTGGGCCTCCTGCTTGAACAAGGGGTTGGACTAGAAGATCCCTAAGGTTCTTTCAGACCCTATTACTTTATATTTTATGTTGAATGGATCGTGCATTGTTTTATCTCTTTGCTGAAAAGGGAATTGAACAACATGGGGATCTGGTATCGGATGGGGAAGGTACCTCGAAACCATGAATCATCTCAGCCTACCACACCTTCTCCACAAACACCAGCCACAACACCAGCTGCCAACCTTCCCAGGTGAGACGTGGGCTGTTCACTCTGCCTTGCCAAGGACGGTTTCCAGATGAACCTAAGTCATCAGTCTTTTCAAGCAAAAAAGACTGTGAAAAAGAGGGCTTTTGAAGCATAATTCCTTGAGAAGGGCACCTGTTTGGCTGCTAACTAGGGCTCCTCAGTTCAAAAACACCCAGTTACAAGATCCCCTCACAACACCTTCCACTCCTGTTCTACGTCTAACCTATTTATCAGCCATCTGTGTCTGTATTTGTGTTCCTTTCTCAGCTGTAGTAACAACTATGACATTATAAATATTTTTTTGCATGGGCAGTATCAGTCAATGACAGCCATGCTGGGAACTGGAAAAGGGGTGATACTTTGTCCCACCTAACATAAATTTGTGGTCTCATTACTGTACAAAATCTTAATCTTCTCCTTTTTCTTTGCCTCCTCCTCCTCTCATTTCTTCTTAGTTTCCTCCTCCTCCTTCCCTTCTCTTTTCTCCTCTTCTCCACCATTCCTTCTCTCTTTCTCTTTCTCTTTCTCCTTCTCGTCCTCCTTCCCTTCTTCTCTTGCCTCCTCCACCATTCCTTCTCCCTCTTCTTCCTCCTCCCCTTCTCCTCCCAACTCCAGCACCACCACCCGGCCTTCATCCTCCAACTCTTAAGCAGGAGAGTTGATGGTGAGCGATTTATCGGTAGGAAAAGAGAATAAGTTGACATTGGTATTCCGCTCACACCAAATTGTAGGCGAGCAATGGAATCCAAAAATCGGGCAGCTTCCATTTTGTCTGGAAGTAACCAGAAACCAGGCGAGATCGTTCCTTCTTTGTCGTCCCTTTAGCCTGGTCTCCAACGCTGTTTCCCACCCACAATTTACAGAGAGGAGAACACCAACCCACTTGCACAGACCCACACAAAAAAACCCACACAAATATAAACACACACGCACACAGAGACGTTATGTCTCTTCTTCCTCTTTGATAAACCCTTTTTCTCGTGCTGTCATTTGAACGCTGACGGGGTGGGGTGGGGACAAAGGGGATGGATGCGTTGCTCGGGGAGAATTAATTGGCATTTGCTCATATTAATGAGATGCCCCTCCCTGCTCTCCCCCCTCCTCCCCCCCGAGATTCTCTCCAAGTCGTAGTAATTAATTGTTAATATCTTTTCAGGACGAACTTCGTCTACTCGCTTGAGTAGGGCAGGAGGGAATAGCCGGCTGCCGACATGCCACACATTGCAAGTGGCAGCGGGGTGTGTGTGTGTGTGCAGTCTTCCACCATGCTTTTGCCCCCCCACCACTCTCCTTCCCTTCCCCCCCTTCAGGCAGCAGCGTGTAGCGGGCGGAGTCGTCATGCATCGCTAGCGCATTCGGCAATGGTGTCAAAACACAACTTCAATTAATTCCCTCTAATTATGGCTCCAGAGAGACTGGCTTTTTTATTGTTCCCCGTTAAAAGGCATTGCCTTTTTCCTGTTTATTTTATTTTTAAATATCTGCTTTTTTCCCCCCTTAACCTCTCCTTCAAAACTGCCCCCCCAAAATCTTCTTTCGGTGCCCCAAAGGTGGCAAGAAATCCAAGAAAGCTCTTAAGAGGAAAGGAAGGGAAGTTGAGGCCAGACTTGGTGCATGATATGTCCCCCAAAAAGGGTGTGTGTGTCAAAAATACAGTTAGTTCTTTGACTTATGGCAGTTCAAACTTCTGATGGACCTCCCTGAGGGACCAACTGCCACTGCCCCTCCCCCCACCGGTCACAGGACTGCATGTTGGACGCTCGTTAGCTTGTTAGTTGGCAGCATCCCAGGCTCACCTGGCCACATTTTTACCTCAGAGGTGAAATATTTTTGTGGTAAACCTGTGTGGGTTTTTTGGCAAAACAGGCCCATAGTGAACAGTTGGTTCACTTAACAATCGACACACACAAAAAATATGAGGCATAAAATTAGGTTGGTCATATACTTTTGTGCTATTATTTTCTGGAGTTCATTGGCTATGTCTGTCTGTTTATCTCTCTATATTACTTTCTCCCTTCTATCCATCTGTATCCATTTGTCATCCATGTTTGTCTGTCTGTCTGTCTGTCTGTCTATCTATCTATCTATCTATCTATCTATCTATCTAGAAATAGAAATAAAAAGCAGAATAAAAATAGAAATAATAAATAAATTTCTCCATTCTTCTATCCATCTGTATCCATCCATCTATCTATTTTTCTATCTATTGTTCTTATCTATTTTTCTATCTATCTATCTATCTATCTATCTATCTATCTATCTATCTATCTATCTAGAAATAGAAATAAAAGGCAGAATAGAAATAAATCATAGTGATAAATAAATTTATTCTTCTGTCCATCTGTATCTATTTGTTATCCATGTCTGTCTGTCTGTCTGTCTGTCTCTCTGTCTATCCAAATAGAAATAGAAATAAAAAGCAGAATAAAAATAGAAGTAATAAATAAATTTCTCCATTCTTCTATCCATCTGTATCCATCCATCTATCTATTTTTCTATCTATTTTCTGTCTGTCTGTCTGTCTGTCTGTCTATCTATCTATCTATCTATCTATCTATCTATCTATCTAAATAGAAATAGAAATAAAAGGCAGAATAGAAATAAATCATAGTGATAAATAAATTTATTCTTCTGTCCATCTGTATCTATTTGTTATCCATGTCTGTCTGTCTGTCTGTCTCTCTGTCTATCCAAATAGAAATAGAAATAAAAAGCAGAATAAAAATAGAAGTAATAAATAAACTTCTCCATTCTTCTATCCATCTGTATCCATCCATCTATCTATTTTTCTATCTATTTTTCTGTCTGTCTGTCTGTCTGTCTGTCTATCTATCTATCTATCTATCTATCTATCTATCTATCTATCCATCCATCCTATCTGCAAATAGAAATATAAATAGCCAGGATAAAAGTAGAATCCTAGTAATAAATCACCTAATTTCATGTGTCTAAAGATAGGGTGAGGACAGAGGGAGTTCCCCTAGGTGATGGAAACTTTTTAGATAGAGTTACTGACAGTATACAACTACTGTTACCACTGTTAATAATAATAATAATAATAATAATAATAATAATAATAATAATAATAATAATAATAATAGAAAGCCAGCAGTTGAGAGCAGAGAGTTCAGAAGATTTTAAAGTTTTTAATATTACAAAAAGCTGGGGGTGGGAATCAAAGGAATTTTGCTTGGTAGTTAAATCAGGCTAAGGATTCGTTTTCAGATTTAACAGACATTTCTTTCTGAGTAGTCTGTTAAATCAAGCTTTTGCTGTGTTAACATTGAGCCTCATCCATGCAAGATTTTGGTTACTTTTCACCAGCTTGGACCTCAGTGCACGTAGAGTTGAGCAGGATTCAACACCTTGAGCTCTGAAATGATGCAATTCTGGGCTTTACTTGCATTCCCCCACTTCAATGCAAAACAATTTTTGGGGATAAAAAATTCTCCAGAATGGCCTTGCTAACCTTTCCCCACTGAATTAAGCCTTGGAATTAGTCATCATGTTTAAGTGACGGCTTGAATTGAAGGACTTTCCTGAGTTCCAAATGATGCATCTCCCCTCCCAAGCCCCTCTCTCCTTCCCTGGCTCTCTCTTTTATATCAATAGGGCTGCTGGAAATAATTATATTCCAAATTCTAGCAGCCTCCATTCATCTCAGCTCTGTTATTGTTTCCCAATTGTTCTTCCCTCTTGCTCACCATTTCTTTCTCTCTTCCCTCTTCTCCACTTTTGTTCGGGGGGCTGTTATTTATTTATTTAAAAAAAAAAACTCTGCGTGTGTGAATATGAGTTTCAAAATTGAAAGTAGTAATTGATTTGCCATATGGTGCCAAGCTGTTGGCGTTTAACACTGTGCGTTCAAGGAACTTGGGGGTTGTATTAATCTTTTGCCTCCCAATAAATTAGGTTGTTTGGGGTTTCTGAGTGGCACATTTATGTACATGTACAAGAGAGAGAGAGAGAGAGAGATGAAGTTCCCTATTTATAGTCTTAAATGATTATAAAATGTGGATTTGGGGAAAATCCCAGCAGGAAACATAGTTGTGGTTTTGGCTGGCAGCAATAATGAGTTTAGGATCCATATCTGGCTGATGCTTGTATCGGTATAAAGTCAAGCCAGCAATTAGGGCAGATTTAAGATTGTTTGTTTGTTTGTTTGTATCTCGCCTTTTTTATTTTTACAAATAAAGTGGTAAACACATCTGACACACCTTCCTCTTATTTTCCCCACAACAACAACTCTGTGTAGTAGGTTGAGCTGAGAGAGAGGGACGGCCCAAAGTCACCCAGCTGGCTTTCATGGCTAAGGTGTGACTAGAATTCATTGTCACCCAGCCAGCTTTCATACCTAAGACAGGACTGGAACTTACCATCTCCTGGTGATTGGCCCAAAGTCACCCAGCCAGCTCTCATGCTTAAGATGGGACTAGAATTCACTGTCACCTGGTGATTAGCCCAAAATCACCCGCCTAGCTTTCATTGTCTAAGGCAGGACTAGAACTCACAGCCTCCTGCTTTCTAGTCTGGTGCCAACCACTAGGCCAAACTGGTTCTGTTATGGTCAGGTCAAGTCCTCTTCTACTTAAGCTGTTGATAACCCAACTTTGCCACTGTTTTTTCCCTTCTTTTTCCATTCACTTGTGTCCAATTCTCGGGTGTTGCCTGGAATAATCCCTGCAGTTTTCTTGGCAAGATTTTGGTTTGCCATTGCCTCCTTCCTAGGGCAGAAGAAAGTGACTGGCCCAAGATCATCCAGCTAGGCAAGACGAAACCAATATCCATGAGTGTCCCTGCCTCCCTAATTTGGGTTTATTCTTGGAAGTACAAATATGTTCTTTGGTCTCTTCTCTTTAGACATATATCGTTGACACTTCCTGCCAGTTTCCGAGGGAAAGGGCATGGCACTCGGCCAGATTTTGAGTACCAGCACTCCAATTTATATGCCATTTCAGGTAAGCGACAGACCTCCTTGTTTTATAAGAGCTTTTAGCTCTACATAGCTCCCTCACTTTGGGCCAAGAAGAACTCACAGACCTTTACAACCATATCTACATGATGTTGCTTTAGGCAGGTAGCCCTGAACTTACAACCACAAGTTTTCCATTGCTAAGCAAGACAGTCGTTCAGCGAGTTTTGGCCCACTTGATGACCCTACCACCATTGTGAAGCGAATCACTTCGATTGTTCAGTCCCTAACATGGTTGTTAAAGTAAACCTAGATTCCCCGTGGACTTCGCTTGTCACAAGGTCGCAAAGGGGGAAATCACAGCTACTGCAACCGTCATAAAGACATGCCAGTTGCCAAGCCTCTGAATTTGGACCATATGACCATGGAGATGCTGCAACCATCATAAGGGTGGAAAACGGACATTTCAGTGCCAGACTTTTTTCAGTGCCGTTGCAACTTTGAACGGTTACTAGAATAGAAATAGAAATAGCAGAGTTGGAAGGGGCCTTGTAGTCCAACCCCTTGCTCAGGCAGGAAACCTTGTACCATTTCAGATACGTAGTTGTCCATCCCCTTCTTAAAAACCTCCAGTGTTGGAGCATTCACAGCCTCTGGAGGTGAGTTGTTCCACTGGTTGATTGTTCTCACTGTTAGTAAATTTCTCCTTAGTTCTAGGTTGTTTCTGTCCTTGATCAGTTTCCACCCATTGCTTCTTGTCCTGCCTTCAGGGGCTTTGGAGAATAGCTTGACTCCCTCTTCTTTGGGGCAGACCCAGAGATATTAGAAGACTGCTATCATGTCTCCCCTAGTTCTTCTTTTCATCAGACTAGACATACCCAGTTCCAGCAACTGTTTCATCCTCCAGTCCACTAATCATCTTCGTTACTCTTCTCTGCACTCTTTCTAGAGTCTCAACATCTTTTTTTACATTGTGGTGACCAAAACTGGATTGACTCCCTGTAACAATTTTGGGAGAAAGATGGCATGCCCACACTGAAAAGAGATGTGGTACTTCTGAGGCCTCCTGTTGGTGGTCAGGTGGTCAGTTAAGTAGTCCTTCTCAACATCAATCCACCCTCAGACTGGATTCTTGACAATGTGACAGCACAAGGCTCTCAAGAGGTTCCATTAATCTTCTGACCTTGGGGATCTTAAGAGTTCATGAGAAAAGAACTCCTTCATCCATGGCTTCTTCTGAAGGGTGGTGTTGAGTCAGAACCACAAGGGCAACCAGAGAGAAGGTCCAAGGAGGAGAGACACAGGGCAGGAATGATTTTTACCCAAGGAGCCAAGCAGGGGGTTGGACTAGAAGACCTCCAAGGTCCCTTATTGACTTATTCTGGTAACATCCCTAAAGCACAGAAGGAGAACAGGCTGCTGCAACGGAAGAGGAGGAGATGATTTCTAATAATGGAAATCAGAAGGAAGAATAAGTCACTTTAAGGAGGCATAAATTGTTGATGGTGGCGCATAAACAGCCCTCGTTCTCCGCCGTCTGTCCCTGCCAATAACAGGGGACGGTGCCAAAATAAAGAAGAATCTCATCAGGGAGAGGGAAGTGGAAGGGGACAAAGCATGTATCTCGGATCCTTGTGTAAAAGGTTCGTGGCTAACAGGTGGCGAGGTTTTCCCACCGTATAAAGCCATGTGCAGGCTGTCAGACTCACACAGCCTGCCTGGTTTCATGTGATGGATGGCCTGTTTTCTTGATTAAACCTTCCGTCACTTAAGGAACAATAAGCTGCAGCACCGAGGTGTCGAGATGTGTGTGCGCGCGTGCCTGTGTGTGCGTCTCTGCTTTCCATTTTTGCAGGCGGTGGGTGCAGCGCACGGCATG
This sequence comes from Naja naja, assembly GCA_009733165.1. Lineage (NCBI taxonomy): Eukaryota > Metazoa > Chordata > Lepidosauria > Squamata > Elapidae > Naja > Naja naja. Next base: position 8,843,009 of record CM019157.1, read on the forward strand.
TATTATTAAAACGAACCTGGCGTCAATGGCATCTCTATTTCCTTTGCGAGAGAAACGACCCTTAAATTTTGCCCTCGTAACAGGATGGGACAGAACCGGCCCTTTCATCAGTGTAATTGGTAGATTAATCAACTTAAACTTGAGTTGATTAATCCAAGAAATTTTTTTTAAAAAAAATACATATTTATATTCCTCAAGGGTTTTTTTTTTTAAATCATCTCTTGTCTTTGAGATTTTCCATGATTTTGTCAAGGTACGATAATATGCAAGTAGAAATCTATTTTTTCTCCCTTTCAAGGATAAATAGCTTATTTTTTCCCCTTGCCCTTATTATATGCCATCTTGTCCTTGTGTTGGTGTCTTAAGCAGACACATCTGGAGATTTTGGAAACATAGAGAATTTAAATTTTATGAATTAATTGTTGCTTGCGCCTTTGTGATTGTTTTTTTTAATGGCTGGTTTTTTGGAGGGGCTTTCTTGTGAGCTTTCTAGGATTGTTCAATATAAGATAGGCAGCCATAACAAATAAAGTCGTATGGTGAATTAATTGAAATGTTTCCCATTGCACAGTGGTTTTACTGGATTATAATGTGGCATGATCCTAGATCCCTCCAATTATCCCTTCATATCAGTTCTTTCATTATTACCCCACTTCAAGACTTAGAATTCCCATCGATGGCTCTGTTAGTTAGAGAATTCTTCTATCTTCTAAAATAGTAAATTTTGGTGGAAAGAGTGTAATTGTGTGCTTCCAGCACCACTGGGTTAGGGTTTGATTAGGTGAGAGTAATGTAGACTCAGCCACAAATACTGGCAAGCATAAGAAGAATAAAGATGGTTGATTTTGGATGAAGAATTGAATTTGTATGATGAAGCAAACTTCATCCCTTGGAACATGGTCATAGAGCTGGAAGGAACCTAACAGATAACAGATAATCAGAGTTGGAAGGGACCTTATAGGTCATCTAGCCCAACCCCACACACAAGCATTGGAGGTCTTATAGTCCAACCCAACATCTAGTCCAAGGCAGGATTCCTTCTACCATTTTGGACAAACGGCTGTCTAGTCTTTTCCTAAAAACCTCCAGTGATGGAGCATCCACAGCTTCTGGAGACAAGCTATTCCACTGATAAATTACTCTCTCTGCCAGGAAATTTATCCTTAGTTCCAAGTTGGATCTCTCTTTAATGTTTATCTCAAAACTTCACCCCTTCTAGAATCTTAACAATGTGGTCTAAATATTTGAATTCTGTGGATCTTTCTCATCATTCAAGAATACTAGAACAACCTTTCTTACTTTAATAATTCTTTTAAAAATCTTTTTTTTAAAATCAGAAGTGTTTCAAAGAATGTTATTCACATTGAAGGCTTAATTAAAAAATTAGGTGTGCCGGTTGAAAGATAGCAGAATAGTCCCCTTATTTGTGAAGATGATGGAGACAGAATTACGTTCTGTCCGTTCCTCTTTATTATTAAATATGGGATGGAGAAAATCGCAACACACTTTAATATTCATTTATAAGCATGCTCCATAAGCAACAAGATTTATTGAGAGTTAAATCAATGACTTTCCAGTTTATTTCAACGGGCAAAAATCTAGCCATTGGGTATCTTTTCCCTTTGATATCAGTAGGATGTAGAAAGTATCTTAAATTTCTTTGGCATACTCTTGTGCGTTCATCAATTCAGTCTCTTTCAAATTAAATACGAGTAAAATAATGGGGTTTGTCATTAAACTGTAACATCTTTAAGCTTACTTTTTCCTGCTGTATTTACTTCAGTGGGTCTTGCATTGTTGCGCTACTAAATCCCAAACCTTACCCTTCCTGTAAGAATGTCAGTTTGAGGAGTGCAGATATTCCATCAAAAGTTTCAGAGTGAATGGATGAGCTTTTTAATACCTTGGCAGCTTTGAGGGTGGGGGGGTGGTGAAGTTAATAAACAGCGTGTTCCAAGACAATATGTTAATGGCTCCCAGAGGGAGAAAAGTTGGTTTTGCTTCCAAAACCCCAAAACAAAAGAGGAGGGAAAAAAAATGCTTTGGCGTGAAATGCTTGGGTTGCAAGATGTTTCATCTGTCCACAAAAGGCTTTGTGGTAAGACTTATGGGCAAATCATACGTTACCGGAGTGGAGTTGAAACTCTTCTTTGTTTCGTTGCGAGAGGTTTTGGCAGTGCTGTCCCAATCCATCTTTCCTTTTCTCCTTGGCCAGTGCAAATTCCAGTGCAATTCAAATTCTAAATTATACCAAGTATCATCAATGCAGGATCCTCTTAAGAGGCACCTAGGTTGCCTGGCTGGTTGGGATCATTTACCAATTCAAGAAGGGAGCTTAGGTGTAAATGTACTCAGCAATGGAGGAAAAACATTCTGTCCACCTCTGTTACAAGGCTGACTTCAATATTCAGGTGAGGGAGAATCTGTGTCTTCAGGTTTGTATTTGTAGAAGCCGTTGTAGAGTCTTGCATAATAAGACTGTAGCAGGTGTTGGATTTCATCAGATTAGCAAGCTGTTGCTTGTATCCGATCTATTTCTCTCTGATGTGCTTGGCCAGTCATCAAACTTGATAGTTACGGTATATGGTGACATCCTTAATTTATGTGGGTCATATATTTTAGGTTTCTCAGTGCCAAGATTAGGAGCAGGTAGAAGATGTGAGGTCTTTGGTGCTCTCTGAGCTTGGTTGTTTTCTTGCAGATATTTCATCACTCCACTAGGTAATATCATCAGTGCTACAAGGGAGTGGGGTATATGGGGAGGAGGAGGAGGAGGAGGAGGAGGGAGGCTGTGGGATCCTTGGTGCTTGTCTGACTTTGGTGATTTTCTTGCAGAAGTTTCAAGACCCAGCTAGGTAATATCATCAGCGCTAGAAAGAAGTGAGATTTGCTCTCTGTTTATATACAGTTCCTTCCAGCACTGATAATGTTACCTAGCAGGTTCATGAGATGTCTGTAAGAAAACCACCAAGCTCAGACAGCAGCAAGGTCCCAGAAGGCAATGGATTTTTTTTTTAATTCATATTTATATCCCGCCCTTCTCCGGAGACTCAGGGTGGCTTACAATTTTTGGGATACAATCCAATGTGCTCAGCAATAGCCTTCCTTCTGTTGTATATGCCTGCTTATTACTAAGCGGCATTTTTTACAAAGTCAGCTTATTGCCCCCAACAAACTTGGGTCCTCACTTTACCTACCCCGAGAGGATGGAAGGCTGAGTCAATCTTGAGCCTGGTGGGATTCGAGCCTGCAATAATTACAGGCAGCTGGAGCTAAGTGCTAGGCTATTAACAGCCTGCACCACCAAGGCCCTTCTTCTTCTCCTGATGGGGAAACTTAAGATGAACCAGAAAAAAACCCTTTCAAAACTGCTTGAGGAAACCACAATAATTCACCCCAAAGGTCTTCCACATATTTCCAAGGTTGTCTGATTATTTACAAGTGGCTTTCGCTGTCTGGTAACCCCACTCCCTCATGGAAGAAACCATGTTTGTATTCAGAAGAGGAATACAGTGTGTTAAATATGGTTGTAGACCTGATTTCCAAGTCATCCTGGCTCAAATCCTGGTTCAGCATCTACCAGACATGGGTCCTTGACTGGTGTCCCTCATCTGGACAGTTGCCTGTCCCCAGAGGATCACTGCACTTCAAAAAGGGAATGAACAGAAAGCCAAAGTTTAATATGTAAGCTGCCTTGCCTATAAAGAACACGAAACCCCCGTACATTAGCTCAACAAAGAAAGAATCTGTCAGTTTGCTGCAAAAGGAGCTAATTATTCGGAGATTTCTCTCACTGTTGTCTATTAGACAATGAGCCATGCCAGGCTGAGCTCTTTTGTTCGCTAGCGTGAACTGCTTCTTGTTCCTTTCCTTCCCCTCCTTCTCTTGCCTGCCACCGTCCGATGTTTTATGGCATTAAGGATGTTTTAAGGCATTAGGAGCCTTGGTGGCTCAGGCTGTTAAATGCCTGCTCTTAAGATCCAGCTGCCTACAACTGCTGTAGGCTCGAATCCCACCAGGCTCAAGGTTGACTCAGCCTTCCATCCTCTCGGGGTAGGTAAATTGAGGACCCAAGATTGTTGGGGGCAATTAGCTGACTTTGTAAAAATGCCGCTTAGTAATAAGCAGGCATATACAATGGAATGAAGGCTATTGCTGAGCGCATTGGGTTGTGTCCCCAAAAATTGTAAGCCGCCCTGAGTCTTCGGAGAAGGGCGGCATATAAATGTAAATTAAAAAAAAAAAGGACTTAGCTCTCTGCTGACAGTGCAGCTGTTTTCAGGATTTCTGGCTTCCAGATCACCTAACTGCAAAATCAGAAGGGATCTGGGAGGTCAGGTAGCCCAGCCCTCTCTTCAGGTCAGGAGCACCTGATCATGCTGCTTGGAGGTGCTGGGATTTTAACCATGATTCACACAATGAGCTTAACTAAGAAGGTCACAAACTTAGAGTGTTTGTGTTCGCTCTGTGGGAAATCAGGAGTCAAGGTGGTTCAAAAGAATCTGAACTACTAATGATACACGGATGCTTTCTACAAGAATCTGAACTACTGACAGTCAAAGCAAATCGGTGGTAGTCAGTGGAATTCAAGATGGGCTGGAACTTAGATCTCTTGTGAGTGCCAAAGGACTGAAGACATGTTTGACCCCTCCCTCAGGCTCAGCGTGGTCATCTCCTACAACTTAGTGAATGTAAATGTTAAACTCTTTACATTAGTGAATGTAAATGTTTTTTAAAAAAACTCTCTTCAGTTTAGGAGCTAGGGACTTCAACTCCTCTTAATTCTAAGCCTGGAGTGGGTGCAAACCTGATCGGTTTGGTCAGATCAGTGTGTTCTCCAAACCAGGCAATGGGCTAATTCCTTAACCACGTAAAGGATGTTGGTTGAAGACCAGTATGATCCCAGGACAAGAGAAGGTTGTTGACAGTACATTTTTACCTCCTTTGTGAGACTGAGCTCCTCTCTGGATGTCAAGCAATGTGATGATGTCAACCCATGAACTTCAATCTCCTTTAGGATGGCCCCACTCTTATAGGGCTGGTATAAAATGGTCTACTTATAAGAATTATAATTGTGGCTATCTGTGCGTGTTCCATTTTATGTCTTTTAGGTTTTTATCTCTTCTAATTGTATATTTGGATTTTGTAAGCTGGCCAAAGTCTACTGGAGTGGCTGTCCCCCAGAAAAGTTAATGAAACATATAAATTAATAAGTGTTCTCACTGGAGGATTTCAAATTGCCCATTTATGAATGTAAAAAGTGGTGTGCATTTTTTTAAAAGAAAAATTGGGGTAAAACTAGGAGGTGGCTTAAGTGTGCTGTGTGAAGAGTTCTGCTAAGGCTCTAAGCTTCCTTGACTGATGTTTGATGAATTCCTGTAATAAATTCCTATAAAGAGGTATCACCTCTTCCTTGTGGATTGGACACGAGATCTTAATTTGAAATGTTTGGGTGGTGGAGTTAGTTCAACAAACAGTGATGAAACTTAACCATGTTTGATCTCTTCATGGACTTCCAAACTATTAGAGGTAATCAGAGGTAGCTGTCATTTTTATATTTCTCTCTTTCATGATGTAAATGGGCAACTCAAGCTTTGAGAGACCGTGACCAGGCCAAATGTTAATAATAATAAAAAAAGTAAGGCCCAAATTCCAAGATAGTCCTTGGCATGGAAAACCCAACATCCAGTTGATGTTTTGAGCAATAGCTTTTTCTGACTCTTAAGTCTATAGAAATACGTTGGCATTGATTAATGAGCTCAGGTGCCACTCTGAATGGGGTGGTGGGTAGAATCGCTTCCCTTGAAAAGAAGGGATGCCAAAATTCTTCGATTCTCTTTCCATCCCTATTGTGCCATTTCCCCTTCTTCTTGTGTTGGCCTCCCCCACCAAACAGCCATATGCTTCCTGCCACGATATTATGTGGACTTCAATTGCCTCTGGTTTTTTTTAATAAAGCTTTTATCTGCCTTCGATGGGGAAAGACAATTTAATCAACGCTTAGTCATGTCTTTTCATCCCAAAACTATTGTTTTGATTCATTATCCACCCCTCACACACCATTCACTTTTCAAAGATAATTAAATAGTTCATACGGCCCAGTAAACTACCTTTATTAACATGGATAATTTTGGAGCGGGAAGGAATGCTGTTGCTTTAATTTGCTGCAAAATAATTCCCTTTAGCTTTGCTGGGGAAGACAGTTTTTGCCTTCTTATGATAAGGTTGTGAATTTTGTTGCTGAATTCCTCTTTTACCACATCCCTGCTGTTTTGTAATCCCATTCTAGCCATATTTGCACACTTTAGGGTGATTTTATTGAAGGCAAGCTAGACTGGAGGTCTTTATTAGCCTCAGGAAATCTTAGTGTTGGTTAGTAATGTCTGTTGTCTTCCCTGGCAGATTCTTCTTGGTCTTAGGAAAAGACTGAGGGGATTTTCATGAGACAAAGCAAAAGAACAGAAGTCTTTATTAGACCCAAGAACTCATAGCATTGATTAGCAATCTCTGTTGTCTTCTTCTAGTGGAAATCTTCCTGGTGGTCCAATCTTAGGAGAAGATTCAGAAGGTTCTCATGGAGCCAAGCAAAAGAACTTAGGGGTGAAGAAAGAACTTTATATTTCAGAATTGATGAGTTGTGTTGAACGATTTTCTTCTCTCATGCAAACAAGCAACGAAGCATTGTTGGCTTTTTTATTTTTAAGAACTCTTAGGCTCCATACAAAAATCTTTAGTACAAAATATGAGAGCTACTTAGATGCCAAGTCAAGTGGCCGCATAAAATAATGGAATATATGCATGAATGGAAAATATTTATAGTTCAGGGTTGAAATGAAGGGTCCTTATTGCTCTCTGAGCTTGGTGGTTTTCCTGCAGGAAAACCACCAAGCTCAGAGAGTTTCATTCAACCCTGAATATTTTCCATTCATGCATATATTCCATTATTTATCTGCATCAATGTTACCTAATTTGGTAATGAAACATCTTCAAGAAACATCTGCAAGAAAGCCACCCTCCCACCCTTCCTTCCTCTCTCTCTTCCTCCCTCTTCCCCTTCTCCTCCTCTCCAGATACCCCACTCCCTTGTAGCACTGATGATGTTACCCAGTTTGATAATGAAACATCTTCAAGAAAACCACCAAGCTCAGAGTGCACCAAGGACTCCTTATTTCAGTTTTCAGCCACAAATATTTTCCTGTAATTATGTATTCCATTGTTTGATGCAGCCACTTGACTTCACATCTAAGTAGCTCTCAGATTGTGCATGTTTTATACTACAATTTTTTTACATGAAACCTAAGAGTTCTTTAAAAATCTACAATGCTTCATCGTTCGTTTGCATGGGAGAAGGAAATAGTTCAACACAACTAATCAATTCTGGAATAAAGTTCTTTCTTCACCCCCCAATCTGCAATTCCGTGCTTGGTTAATTATCCCCACCGGTGTGAATATCATGTTCCAGATGTAGCAAAATGTCTTATTAAGTATGTAGCTTTGCTTCTGCTCAGCTAGCTGTTTTCTTTCTCTGTTCTTTTATGAATAGGATGCTCCTATGCCAGTTGGATATTTAAACAGTTATTAACAGGATGACAATTAACAGATTGCTGGGAGTGATTTTTTTCCAAAGAAAGAAAGAAGAAGTGGGGGGAGTAACATGCCTACAATCTCCTTCAAAATGGAGTACACTTTGTAAAAGTATTGCAACGCCACAATGGCAGTGAATTTTGATTTCCCGGAACTGATATTAGACTCCTTATTAAACTATGTACATCTGCTTTTAATTTAGTCCAAATAATTGGAAAATGCAATGAAGCTTTCCAATTAAAACAGGGGCTTTATGCTGTTTAATAATACCCCCATAATATTATAGCTTATGAAATGACAGGTGAGTTGCGCAGAAGGATGAATAAAACATAAATGCAGCAATAAGGACAGGAAAAACCCGAGACAGTTGCTGGGGATTTTAAATGCTCGATGTAATTTGCATATATTAATCTCTCTCTTTTTTTTCTCAGCCTTAATCGTGCATTCTTCAGCATCTGAAGTTAAAACAGCGTTGACAGGCGAGAGCACATGTAGTTTTTTCGAGGATTTATGACTTGTATAATTTCTGATCTTTAATAAGCAGATATGACTGATCCTCATAGTTCTATAGAAATCGTTTAATTGTTCCAGATGGCATGTACTGATTATGCAAAATTACTTTTCACACAATTCTCTCTTTTCCCCCTCCTTCCCCTCTCTTTTCTTTCCAAGGCTTGTATACGATGTGCTTGATGGAGTTCAGAGTAAAATTAAAAACAAGTTTTATAGAGCCTTATTGCACGGTTTTATGATGTGTTAAAGCACACCGTGTATGCGTATACACACTGAGAAGCTGAATTTAATCTTTTCCCTTACGTTGACCAACATTTGGTGCGGTGTAACAGAGAACTTGTGTCTTCTTCCTTTCCTGTTTTCCTTTTGTCTCCTTCTAGGAAGGTTTTTGTTCCTGGCAGTGTCACTAATGCTTTTTTTTTTAAAGGAGGATAAAAAGGAATGGGGGAAAAAAACCCTGCTGAAAAAATAATAGGGTACCTAATTTGTACGCCGAGTTAAATATGCAGAGGAATGTTCACACATCTTGGGTTGATACTGCTTGTGGCACAAATGAAAACAAAGCTGCTTGTGATAGTTTTCCCCCTTGTCAAGAAGGATTTTCTTTTAATAACTGGAAAGAGGCGTGAAGTTGTGCTTTAATACGGCTTTATGTTTTTAGCTCAGAAGTTCAGTGCAGTCTTTCTGCTGGCATCCTTTTCAGTTGACTGTCTAGAGTTTTCTATAATTGAACAGGCCTTTTTGTAAAAACTTCTGGTTCATGGCCGGACCTGTCCAATATCTTTTTTGATGAAGTAGCTACCCCTCCAGGGAAATATTTCTGAATATGCATTCAACTTAGCTTGGAAGGCTATTCTCTCTATGGTAGGCTTCTTCCTTTCTTTCTCTTTCTCTTTCTTTTTTTTCAAATGTTTTATTTTATTAAATAAAAATAAAAATACAAAACTCCAAAAAAATTCAAGAATAGAAAAAGCAAACAGAAAAGAACACAAACAAGCTTGAGATTAAAAAGTGCTTTGAAAAGAAAAAAAAACCTAACAGTTGTACACATATCATCCCCCCCTAGTTGAATTCTGATTAATATATTACTACAACATTAATTTCTCTCCCCCCCCTTGCAAAACAAGCCTGAAAGATTTTAAACCACCAAATCCATTTGCACAGTACTAACCTGTCATCTATATACTATATTAATGACAACATAGTCAACAGGAAGAACAATAATAATAATGATAAGATTAAAGTTTCAGAACTCTCTGTTAACAAACTGTGAACAACTTGTAGAATTTCTTCCCTGGCATCTTATTTATCCCATATCACCTCAAAGGTTAACAGTAATTCGTCTTGGATCAAATATCCACGTTTGTTTCTTAATGTGTCAATGAAGACTTCTTAAAATGCCTTTGCTTGCTTTGTGTTCTTTTTATTTATTTTCTATTCTTCATTTTTTTAAAGTGTTGTGCCATTTCTGGTGGGCTGGTTTCATTAATCTGATCGGAGCTACTGTATTTTTTGAGCTAACAACTGGATTGTTATCACTTGCTTTTCCAAACTTTTTGATTATTATTATTATTGTGCAGAGTCAAGTGGAATGAAAACATTTGACATGGCCCACTATGGAGAACTAGTTAGTGAAATGGAGAGAACTTGTAATATTTCCTGAGATGGATAAACTGACTTCTCGGATTAGGGAAAGGGCACTATATCTGCGTTTATTGGTGATTGGAAATCCCTTATGGATTTGCTTTTGTGAAAAATGGAGCTGTGATTTATGGTTTTGATGATTAGATGGGATAGATTATAGAAAGAAGAGAGTCGTGATGTAACTTCAGAGAGACAGGTTAAAATATAATTGCGCTTATAACTGCTGTGAAGAATATCGGAAGTGATTTCTTTTTGCTGTTATATCTTCCTGTATATCTTGCTCTGTTTTCTACTTTCTTCTATTTTCTTATTGTACTATAGCTTTCCTCCATTTTTCTTTCTTTCTTTCTTTCTTTCTTTCTTTCTTTCTTTCTCTTCTCTTTCTTTCTTTCTTTCTTCCTCCCTCCTCCTTCTCTTTTCTCCCCTTTTTTTCTCTCCTTTCCTTCCTTCCCTCCCTTCCTTCTTTCCTTCCCTGCTTCCTTCCTTCCTTCTTTCCTTTCCTCCCTTCTCCTTTCTTTCTCTCTCCTTCCTTTCTTTCTTTCCATCCCTCCCTCCCTCCTTCCTTCATTCCTTCTCTCTTTCCTTCCCTCCCTCCCTCTCTCCCTCCAAGCAGGCAGAGTAAAATACCTTTTTCATAAACTTTGTCTGCTTTCCTTCACGCAACCTATGGCACTAGGATCAGTTAGAGACGTTGCAGCCACATTAATGCAACATGCAAAGTCTGATTAGGGGTCAGCTGTACTGTGCGAACACAACCACTGGCTCCCTGAGAAAAGGCCAGCAGAAAACTTATCCCAGGGTCTCTCAGGAATGTGAAGGGTGACTTGCCTAGTTTGAATAATCACTGCAGAACAGATGGGACAACGGCCGCTGGAAACAAAAATCTGTTGCAATGTGGGTCTCCCGATACAAGCGGGGACTTCTGGTTAGCATCCGACTGCGACTCCCACTTTCCATTTGCTTTTTGATCATCTGAAACCTAGTGACAATTGTAGTCAGAAGCAGCAGGCTGTGGCTTATGGAACCAGGATGTTGTGGTTCTTGTAGTCTGGAATAAATCCTCTCCCACCGAACCTTCTTTTCAGCAAAGAGGAAAACAAACAGGCTGGGTGGGAGACCTACGCCACCCTACGTTCTTTTGTGGAAAGGCAGGGGGATTTAAAATAATAATAATAATAATTTGATGTTGAAAAGTGGGGTGCTGTTCTATTATGTTATCTCTGAGCTCTTCAATTAATCAAGAGTAAATTGCTCGGGATGTATGCATTCATTCGGAACCGCGGTAGTTGAAAAGCCCTGTTATTGCCACCATTTCTGTGTTAAGCAACGTTTCAGAAACCAAATCAAACACCCAGCCCTCAGCCAACCTCTTTTTCCCTTTCAGCAGAGAGGGTGAATAGCCTTAATTTTGCACCAGCAAAAGAAGGGGCTAATAATTACATCGTTAATTGGCATCTGGGAAAAAAAAAAAACGAGGAGGCTCTTAATTATAAAGTGCTATTTCCCTAATAGCTACAAGAGTTGGGCATTTGATCTATATGGAAATTGCTGGCTATTATTAGCTAATTAGCAATTACGTTGATGGGGGCATCTTGTTTTGGAAGAATTTGCATGGGCAAATAAAGCATACCTCATAGAAAATACATTGCTGTCCCAATGTTTCTTGTTAGCTTTTCTCTTCTCTTCTCTTCTCTTCTCTTCTCTTCTCTTCTTCCCTTCCATAAAATCCCTGTTCTCTTCTTTTCTCTGTTTAAAAACAACTGTTCACAGTCAACCTTCAGAAGGACTTTTTCCATGTAATGTGGCTTAAGAAGACATGTTGAATCAAAAGAAAAGCCTTTTGGTTAGAGTTTGGGTGATTTTTAGACTAGGAGGATCTTAGAACAAGGAACTGGGTGACAGCGATTTAGTTTTACCTCTAAAATTAAGTAACCGTAAGGTTTCAAAGAAGGTTTGGAAGCCACCAAGAAATGACATGTTGCCCTCCTCTATTTTGGCAGTTGTACAAAATCCTGTTTTGATTTGCAGCAAAAGGACATGAGAGAAGGGTGTGCTTGTTATTTCTCTTGTTCTCTCTTTCTCTCCCTCCCTCCCTCTCTCTCCCTGTGTGTGTGTGTGTGTGTGTGTGTATACATATATACATATTTGTTTTCGTAGATTTTTCACGGGTAAAGGTATGTAGGTCTTGGTGTATTCGGGTCTTGTCCCGTGTAAGGTTGAGAATACCTTGGCAACGTTTCGACGAAATCTCATCCGTCATCTTCAGGCTGGTGTCTTCAGCTTCGTTCTCCTGGGAGAAGTGTGTGATCGTGGCTGTTTTTCCCTTTTAAACTCTAGAGTTGGCTGTGTTGTTACTTCTTGATTGGTTTGTGGAGTTGATGTATGCAGATTGGATGGCTTTTTCCTGAGACCCTGTGTGGCTGAGGTGCTGGCTGTGTGTCTCTCAGCCTTTTGTGTTGTAACGACCTGGGTAATGGGCTGTGTGATGACCTTCTGAGTTCTATTGTTGTGACGTCCTGGGTGTGGTGCTGTAATCTCCTGGGTTGTTGTCTGTGCTGCAACCTCCTGATGTTTTGTGTTGTGATCTCCTGAGTTCTGTGATGTAGTATCCTGGGTGGAAGGCTGTGATGTGACATTCGGCCTTGGTTTGGCTCGAGTTTGAGGTCTGGCTATGTGTTTATAGCGTGTGTCAGTTTGCTTAGTTTGGGGGTTGGAGGGGTGTAGCAGCTGGTGTTGCAGCCATGGTCTGGTTTCTGGATGGTGGTTGCCTTTCATCTGTGGCGTGGGCTTGGGTTTGAGTCTGGTGAAGGAGATTGGTGGTGGCATCATGTGTTATTTTGGGTCCGGTGTTGGTTTTCGTGGCTGGGACTCGTTTGTTGACCAGGGCTAGTTTCCAGATGTCTGGTAGGCGGGAAGCATCATCCCGTTTATTCATGTTATGGGGGTGTTTATTTCGATGGCTTCCCTAATTATTCTCTTGTTGAAGTGTTCAGTATTGGAGATAAGTTTGGATCCCTCAAAATCAATTTCATGTCATATATTCATATTCATATTCTCCTTGCTGCATTGGGCTGCTTCTTCATTACAACCCCTTCCGTATCTTTTCCTCGTCTTGCTTTAAGGTAGCCACACCTGCCTCTCCTTCAGCTTCTCCTTGTGGCTTGCCTCCCCATGTTTATCTACATAAGGACTCATCCAGGTGGGCGGCGTGAAGAATGACCTTCTGGATTTAAAGATTCCCAGGGCCAGCTTGACTTTGGCTAATCTGGTTAGAGCAGGCTGCCAAGGCAAGCTCCGTTGGTACACAGCAGATGGCAAGGGCCCAGCCCCAAAACAAATGGCACTATATCTTTGCCATCCGACGATCCATCAAAGAGCTCTCTTAGGCTTGGGGATTAAATCTTTTGCTACATTTTTACTTTCCTGCCACCTTCTGTTTAGGCACCCCGAATTTCTAGTAAACTAACGATAGTTTATGGCAGAGAGAGAAAAAGAGACAGAAGGAGACCCAGAAGGGGGAAAAAAAAGGGGGGAGGCGGAATAGATCAACTTTCCTTTCCATGTTCTCCACACCTGTTGAAGGGAAACTTCCAGGAACTGAGGATTGTGGAGCCTGGAGTCCAGTGCAGTAATGGTCATCAAGTTATTTTTCCTTCTGCAAAACTTGGGGCTGAGTTAAACTGGAATTTGCTGCCCCTGGAAATGGGAATGGTCACCGGTGTGAATGAACTCGGAAAAGAAGAGAGTCTTGGAGAATCTGTCTATCAGTGGCTCTAGTAGGGTGTCACTTTTATACTCTCACGTAGCTTCCAGTCTGTCATGACGAGATAATTTCACACACCAGGATCGTGTCTTAAATTAAATGACGATAAAGACGCGGGGGGTGTTTTCGGTGTTTGGCAGTTCATGGGAAGCCTGTCAAGTCATTAATAAGTTGCCGTGACAAACCACTTGATGGGGAAAGAGGAGTAATTAATTTATTTGACTAAATAATGGCTTGGCCAGGTTCTGCAGGGTTTTTGGCCTTGAGAGTTTCCCACCGAAGATGTTTCAGAACAAAAACGGAACAGGCTGGAAGAGAGGCAAGATTTGATGCTGGCCCTGAGTTAGGATCTGGATTTTGGGCTCACTGAATTACGGTAGCCTCGACTTAAGACCACAAATGCAACGAACATTTCCATTGCTAAGCGTGCCGCTTGTTAAAATTGAGTTGTGCCATGATTTCGCGACCTTTTTTGCCATGATTGTTAAACAAATCACTGCCGTCATTAAGTGAACCTGGTTTCTCCCGTTGCTTGTGAGAAGTCAGCTTGGGGAAAGCCACAATGTCCCTGAGATGCTGCAACTGTCAAAAGTACATGCCAGTTGCTAAGCACTCCCAATTTTGATCATGTGACCGTGGGGGTGCTACATTGGTTGGCAGTGCAAGTACTGGTCATAAGTCACTTTTCTCAGTGCCCTTGTGTCTTTGAATGGTCACTCAACAAACGGATGTAAGTCGAGGACTGCCTGTGTTGTGATGCAGCCAATCTGGAGTGAGGGGTGCTAGCTGCAAAATGGATTTAGAACAGCTACGTATGTACTGATAGAAGAGGGTATTTATAGCTCAGGGTTGAAATGTGGGGTCCTTGTTGCTCTCTGAGCTGGGTGGGCTTTTTTCTTGCAGACATTTCATTACCCAGCTGGGTAGCATCATCAGTGCTAGTAAGTGTGGCTTGCTCCCTGTTTATATACAATAGCTCTGAGTTCGGTTGTTTTCTTGCAGACGTTTCATGACCAAACTAGGTAACGTCACTGGCAGCACTGATAATGTTACCTAGCTTGGTCATGAAATGCCTGGAAAAAAACCACCAAACTCAGAGAGCAACAAAGACCCCACAGTTGTCGTCGTCGTCGTCATCCTCCTCCTCCTCCTCTTCCTCCTCCTCCTCTCCACACACCCCAGTTCCTTCTAGCATTGATGTTGTTACCTCGCTTGGTAATGCAATGCCTGCAAGAAAACCACCAAACTCAGAGAGCAACAAGGACCCCATAGTCCTCCTCCTCCTTCTCCTTCTCCTCCTCCTCTTCCTCCTCCTCCTCCTCTCCACACACCCCAGTTCCTTCTAGCACTGATGATGTTACCTAGCTTGGTAATGAAAACCAAGCCCCCATCCAAGAACTCTGCCTCCGTCTTGAAGCTTGCAAGGGGTTTGAGAGTGACTGGAAGGGACACGGCCAACATTTTCAGCCCTTCTAGAGGAACTTTGGAGAGAAGTGGGAGAACCAAACGGTTCTCTTGCTTTATTTCTCTCCCCACCTCCCCCAAAAGGATGACCCTGGCTTTGCTTGGCATCACGAGGGATGGCTGGCCAGGTTTGCCTTCAGGAGGAAACCTTTTTCTGAAGGGTTGATCAGGACGAAGCCCCCACGGTGAGCCTTCCCCCCAGAGGTTCCGGAGACGGGGTTTCTCAGCCCCTCCGAAGCCACCAGCGAGCACCTGGCAGGAGCCCTAATGCTTCCTGACAGCCATATTTAAAACCTCTCTGCCTCCCTTCATTTGTTCGGTCGGAGAACTCGTCTCGCGCATGTTGCGCACTTGGCGGCAGAAAGTTCTTTCCTTCTATTATTGGCATTGATGGGAAGACACCACCTGATATTTCAATGAGTCAGAAAGAACAATGGAGTGTGTTTCCATAGAGCCCCGGGAGGTGCTTGGTGGAGGGAGAGAATAACGGCAATTAGTACTTAGATTTCCACTTGTTCCTGACGCCCATTGTTTTGTGCCTTCAAAGAAACAAGTAGTGATTATGCTGGGGAGGATGTTTTTCTGCTCCATTTCAAATTCTCCGTCCTCATGCGCAACTCATTTCTATTTAGCCGGCATCTAGGAGGAGGGGGAGAATGCAGCGGGGGCACTTAAATTTAGGGCCTTATTCAATCGCATTTGCTACCCCAGAGAGCTGGATGGGAGAATCCAGAAGCCCCTTCAGATGTCGAGGGTGCTTAATACAGGATGGTGGGGTGTCTGGCACTCATGCCAGAAGGTTGTGTTCCTCTCCTGTAGAGGAAGATTGACAGGGGAAGGCGGGAGCTGGCTTCGCACAACCTGATTGATTGATTAGGTACCGTCAGGATTGACAAGGGGAGACAAAACCTGGGTTTACACAACCTGATTGATTGATTAGGCACCATCAAGTCGGTATGAAGCCTTAGCAGCCACATAGATGGATTTTCTCCATGATGTCCTGTCTTCCACCTGGTCCTTCACATATACTCATCACTGACCTCTTCTCCTCCTTCCTCCTAGGTCAGTGGGTTTCTTCAGGTATTATATGGCTTTCTTGGATGG
This sequence comes from Naja naja, assembly GCA_009733165.1. Taxonomy (NCBI): domain Eukaryota; kingdom Metazoa; phylum Chordata; class Lepidosauria; order Squamata; family Elapidae; genus Naja; species Naja naja. The sequence goes on from CM019157.1 coordinate 8,859,081, forward strand.
AAAGTTGATTATGTGCTCTTAGCAACCAGATTGCCAGATCTTCTTCTGGAGGTTCTGTTCCTCACCTGACCCTTTGGGCCTCCCTATGTTGCACCAATTGCCCCTTGGCTAAAATCCTCCACCTTTCAGTCATCCTTCTTTTTCCTTCCACCTTCCCCAGATTAGAACCTTCCCCTGAGAGATAGGCCTTCCCATAGCACCATGAGCCTGCATTGAACCACGTTATGGCTGAAAGTGGGATAAACCTGCAAATGTGGCCTCTCATTTGTGGTTTACAGCTGAGTGTGCCATGCAAAGAGCTAACCTTGATGCACTTGTTAAAACATGGTAGAGCTGATGGATGTGTGAGGTTTGATCTAGCAGTTCTAAGAGATGAGGAGTTTTCTGTGGGCGGAAGAGAAGAACATGCTTCCCATCTTTGACCAAGGAAAGGCAGACACTGGAATTCTGCAATTGGAATCCAACTTTGGAGCAGAAAGGCATTGCAACTTGTCTCGACAGGCTGCTTAGGTTGAGGGCACCACTGTCCCTCTAGATCTCTCCATCCTTCCCTCTAGCCCACCCGTTCACATGCTCCCCACAAAACGGTTTTATAAATAATCTCGTGGCGACAGCCCTGGATGGGGCTGAATCTCTCAGCCCGCCGCGTTCACGTCTCGTTGGCATTAATAACAGACTCCATTGTGTGCTCTTCTGCCATTTCTTTTAAGTGCAATCATTCTGAGAAAAGGGCATCTCCTTAATTACAGGTCTGCTTAATTGCAGCTCTGTGGAAGCTCATTTGCTGCAAGGAGCCCACATGGCAGCATTGAAGCATTTGGACAGATTGCTTGCTTTCCAGCTGCTGCGCATTTGTTCCCAGTCTTGGTGGCTCCTCGTTTCGTTGCAGAAACTTAGGACTTTGTGGCCTGGTCTTTTCTCCGTTTGATCTCCCTTAGGGCCCAGTTGGGTAAACAAGGCTGAGGCAGAAGGAGAAAAAGTCATCTGAAGTTTTAATGAGTATACTTACCTGTGACTCACAACCAAGTTCATTATTTTAGTGGATGAACCTAAGCAAAGGTTTCCCTGTCCAGTCATGTCCAACTCTAAGGCGCGGTGCTTATCTCTGTTTCTTGGCCGAGGGAGCCGTCCTTGTCTAAAGATGTTTTTTCCATGGTCATGTGGGCAGCATGGCTGCACGCCAAAGGCACGGAACACTGTTACTTTCTTGCCAAAGTGGTACCTATTTATCTACTCTCATTTTTGTGCTTTTGAACTACTAGCTGGGCAGGAGGTGGAGCAAGGAACGGGAGCTCACCCTGTTGTGCAGCACCTGGGTCTCGAACGTGGGCTGCCAGCTTTCTAACTGACAAGCTCAGCGTCTTTAACTGCTTGAGCCAACACGCCCCTTACTTTGGGGGCTGTAGAGATGAGAAGACACCTCGATTATCTTAACCTCCGTTCTGTGTGTTTTGTTTGCAGCAATGGAAGGTGTGCCTTTTATGATCTCAGAGAAGTTTGCCTGTGCTTCCGAAGGGGTGAGTTTCCCATATTTATTCATTTATCCGTGTAATAGTCCTCTGGAGTTACATACTTAAACTCCTGGTTCTTAAACATTGAAGAACATCACAGTTCAAATACTCCGAAATCCATAGGCACAATGATGGTCTCATCCATTGCTTCAAGTTCCCCGGGCTCCCTTGCCTTCCAAAAGCTCTCCAGAAAATTTCACCTTGAAATTTTGGAAAGCCATGAAGTTGAATGCCTTGGGTGGGTGAGCTCAGCTGTCACTTTTTAATCTCCATACTGTCTTCATCCACCCCTCCTTGAATCTTCTTGGATGTCCTTGAAAGGAACATCTACTTCTTATGATGTTCTGTCACTTCCCAAGCTGAGATGCTGGCTTGATGCCTCTCCTTGCTCCAACTTGAGAATGAGGTGCATGATGATATCTGGCTTCCCTTCCCTGCCACTGAAGCCCCAGTTCTATCTCCAAGCAATGAACCGCATCTCTTTTGCCATTGGGTACCATACTGCCTCCCGATCCTGGACTACCATTCCCATGACCTTGCAGACTTGTGGGGGTGGGGGAAGATGGGAGCATTAGTCCAGCCGAACATCCCAACAGAGACAGGACAGGCTGGATTGGATTCTTAAGATTTGAGTGGCACACATTTCTGTCTTTTCCTGTTTAGATGCAGCCTGTAGACCTCCTGGGAATCACAATCAAATCTCTGGCTGAAATTGAAAAAGAGGTGAGGGTTTTTTTCCTGCCATACTCTAGTTCAGGTGTGTCAAATTCAATTTCACTGATGGCCACATCAGCTGTGGTTGACCTTAGGAGGGGTGGAGAACTGGGTGGGTGTGACCAATAGGGTGGGCATTGCCAGCTTGACACCACTCCCCAAAATTAGGGCATCCGTCGGAACCCTGACAGCTGGCATGTTTCCTCTTCGCATTGGGTAGACTGGGCCCAAGTGATGCGGGCCAGAGACTTACATTTTCCAGGTCAGCTCTGTGGGCCAGATCCGACCACAGGCCTTGCGTTTGACACCCCTGCTCTAGTCAAAAATCTTGGAATGAAACCACCAAAACTGAGAGGAAAAGAATCTGAACTAGTTGGAGAGATCCAGCCTAGAACGAAGGGGAAATTTCCTGACAGAAAATTAATCAGCAGAATGACTTGCCTCCAGAAGTTGTGGATGCTCCAACACAGCTCCAACACAGCCATTTGTCCTAGAAGACCTCCAAGGTCCCTCCCAGCCATAGGATTCTATGTTCTATGTAATTTGATTCAGATCTTCTGGGATGCTGTGTGTTGATTTCCAAAATCTCTTCCTCCCTCCACCACTTTTCTCTAGCAGGCAGCCCTCCAGAGCATAGTCTATCGTAATGGTCTTTAAGCGAAATATATTTGCTAACTGGCAACATTTCGGAGGGATGATTTTCCTCTCCCCCCACTTCTCTCAATATCTTTGAGTTGAGAATTTGAGTTGTCTTCCCCTCCCCCCTGATCCCCCCAATGACTGAAGAGATCGGTCTTGATTATAATTGCTCTTACCCGCGCATATCTAATTTGTGTCTTTTTAAGTGTTAATTAGTAAACAGTTTGAGCTGACATCTTTATGCCTTGGCGTGTTTGAAAAATGGCTCGCGGGGTTTCCATTCGCTCTGGGCCCATGCCACGGGCTGCTTCGTGATGTTGGCATGAAATTAACAGAGACGTGGGCACTCGATTCGATTTTTTTAAAAAAGGGTCTTGCAAAGGATTTTGTAGAAACACTCCTGGTTGTCTGCTGATTTCTATTTCTTAGAGAGAAGGGGCTGGCAAATGGATGCCCCAGAGTCCTTCCTGTACTGTGTATCTTTGCAAAGCAGTTTGCAAGCGGATCCTCATTTCCTTGATAAACTTAGCAGCAAACAATCCCGTGTCTGTCTGAAGGAAGGTTTAAAAAAGAACAGAAATTGCATCTCTTCTCTTCTGCTGCCCTCTATCTTTTGTTTCAGGGATAACTAGATATTAGTCATAATTTTCTTTTGAAGTATAAGGAGGAGGGGCGGGAATAAGAATCCTTAGCAGTCATTTATGATCGCACAGTGCCATCTAGTAGTCTTATCAGTGATTGCATCGGGAGGAGCAAAAAAATAATGGTATAGGGGAAGAGGGAGGGAGGTGAGAGAGAGAAAAGGAAGAAAGATGAAAGAGAAGGGAAGGAAGGAGGGAGGGAGAAGAAGATGGGAAGGAGGGAAGAAAGGAAAGAGGGAGATGGGAATGAGGGAGGGAGGGAGGGAAGGAAGGAGGAGGAGGAGGGAGCTACAGAGAAGGAAGGAAAGGGAGGGAGGAAGGAAGGAGGTAAAGGGGAGGAAGGATTAGAGGGGAAAAAAGGAGAGAGGAAGGAAGGAAGGGGAAGAGACAGAAGGAGGAAGAGAGTGGGGAAGGGAAGAAAAGAGAGATGTTAGAAGGGTAAGGGAAAAGAAAGTAAAGTAGATGAGAGAAAAAAGGTAAGGAAAACCACCTATAACTAAGGATTTTGGAAGTTTGATAGTTGTGTTAAGGTACCCCTGAGTAAATGAGAAGACAGAATTTAAACGCCCTCTACTCCACCCTGATGCTTAACATATTAAGTTACGGGGTGGGGGAGAGAATAAGAGAATCAGTCAATCATTTCATCCTTTTGGGCTGATAATTCCGAGACATTAAAATGTATGTATTGCATGGTCCCCTGCGCTGTTTGTCCCAGGAAGGCATGTTATTTTTGATTGGTCTACTGTGGCACTTGGACCACCAGGGGGCAGCATTGCCACGCACACTTTGCACTGCTTTTTCACCTTTAATGAAAAGTTTGCAAGTGTGCAACCCACGTCCTGGTCTTCCCTTCGCATGACACAGGGGAGAATTTTCCCTGGTTAGTTGGTTGGTTGGTTGGTTAGGTGCCTTTGAGCTGGAATAGGACTATAGGTTATTCACAGGGGCCTTCGACAGCTTTAAGACTTGTGGACTTCAACTCCCAGAATTCCTCCTCCAGTCATGTTTGCTCGGGAATTCTGGGAGTTGGAAGTCCACAAGTCTTAAAGCTGTCAAGTGTGAACACCCTTGGGTTATTCTGCCATCAGGTTGGTACCAAAGGTGGTTACCTAGATGGATTTTCTCCAGGATGACCTTCAGCCCTTTCACCTCCACCTTGAAATGTGGAGTCCTTGGTGCTGAGCTCGGTTCTTTCCCACCATTAGAAATTGTTCGACTTAACCCAGATAAAATTGCTGGATTGATTGACTGTGCGCCAAGAAGTCAATGTTCACTTTTAGTAGCCACATAGATAGACAACATGTTCTGTCCCTAATGTTCGGTGTCCTTCCAATTTTACACTCATCGCCTTATAGCTGAGTCCTTCCCACTTGCTGCTTCCCACCCTCTTCTAAGCCTAACCCAGACTTTCCCCAAATAGCTGGGCCTTCGCAATGAGTCTGAAGTAGGACAATTTAACATAATAACAGTTGGAAGGGACCTTGGAGGTCTTCTAGCCCCCCTGCTCAAGCAGGAGATCCTATACCATTCCAGACAAATGGCTGTCCAGTCTCTTCTGGATAGCCTCCAGTGATGAAGCACCCACAACTTCTGAAGAGAAGCCATTCCATTGATTAATTGTCCTCACTGTTAGGAAGTTTAATCCCAGGTTGCTTCTCTCCTGACTAGTTTCCACCCATTGCTTCTTGTCCTGCCTTCTGGTGCTTTGGAGAATAGCTTGACTCCCTCCTCTTCTTTGGGGCAGCCCCTCAAATATTGGAAGGGCTGCCCCAAAGAAGAGGGGACCAACCTCTCTGAACCAGTTGAGAGCTCTGGATGGATGAGTTTGACGATGCGTTGGTTGGTTTTCCTGGCTGCCCAGTCGTTCACATCTGGCTTTTTGTCTCCTGCAGTATGACTACAGCTTCCGGACAGAGCAGAGTGCTGCGGCCAGACTTCCTCCCAGCCCCACCAGATGCCAGCAGTATCCCCCTTCCTGAAGTCTCTCAACTCCTTGGAGTAAAAATGCACACGTACTACTGAGAAGCGAAAGGATTTTCTTCCTCCTCCTCCTCCTCTTCCTCGCTTTGTAACCTTCCCCCCCCCACAACCCTTCCCTGACAAGCAGTATTAACGGAGGCCCTTCCAGCAAAAGACACACGAAGCCTTGATTTTTGTCCCTCTCCCTCGCATTGCGTCCCCCATCTTCCTTTATACAAAACAACTGGATAGCATTTCTTTCCCTCTCTCTTTTTATATATATATATACAGCAACTTGTTCTTGCTGGTTGGCAAATCTTGACTCAGCTCCTTGAGTCCGTTCCAACAAAAGCCCTAACTCTTCAGGTTCCCCTGGGATCAGCTCCGCCCCTCATGACTGAAGAGACCTGGATTTTCGTAGATTTTCTGTCTGTCTGCTTTTATTTATTGTGGTTTTTTCTTTTTTGTGGGTGAGGTTTGATCACTGATTCCCTCTGAAGAGCTGCTCCAACTCAGCTGAAGTGTCTTCTACTAAACCCTGGTAGACTCCAGGGATAGACTTTTTTCTTCTTCTTAAACCAGAAGAATGTCCTTTTTTTTATCTGTTGTCTGTTATACCCGGCTGGCTTTATCTGGCGTTCCTCAGCTGACCAGAGCTATGAAGGCCCATCCTATATCTCACCGGGGGGCGGGTGTGTGTCACTTTTCTTCAGCACTGGTTTCTAAAGGGGTTTCGTGTTGCTTTTACCGTGCAATGCACAACCTCCATGCAATGCAGGCCATCCTTTGTGGTTCAAAGCCGCTTAAAGTGTATGGCCTGAAGCGGACGTCTGGTTTTTGGAAACTCTGTTCTCCGAATCCTTTGCCCAAGTGGATGATAGAAGCTATATTTTTCATCGATGGGCAACTTCATTTCTGAGCCTTTAAAAAAACAACCCGTGATTTATATCTGACCTTTTTTGCAAAAAGAGTTTAATCCAGGATTTGGTCTGGAAGGTCCAAGAAACCTCCAGGGGCTTTCTGCACAAGTGTTGGACCCCTTTTTCTGTTACAAATTGTTCAGTTTAGCAACCGAAGGACCTGTCCATCTAACTGGGCTGCTTAAGGTGAAACAGACCACGATGTGTTCCTCTAGAGATCTTGGAAAAGAAACTGAGACTTCCATTCGTAATGAGGCCAGCCTAATGTAAGCTCCAGCCCATGACTCCAGAATATACACCCTGATGCAACTTGTCACTGAAGCTTACATTATTTGGGGAAACCTGTGTGAACTTCCTTGCTGCCTTTTTTTTTTTGTGATTTGGGTGCCAGAGAACAAATGCTGTGTTGTACAGACAAAAAGGAGAAGAGATTCTTTCTTCCCCTTTTCATTGGTTTCTTTTATTTAAAAAGAAAGAAAACCAGGTGGAAAGGTTCCAGCATGTCACATGTAAATAAATACTAATTTCTCTAGCGGTATTAAAAATGCCCTGGTCATGGACCCCAACTGCTCCTGGGGTTAGTTTAGCTTATTCTGGAGTAGTTTATTCATGGCAACGAGGGGTAGTTGTGCTGCATAAAATGGATATGCCTTCCCAATCCTTCCCCCCACCCCCAGAAGTTTATAAATCGCATTTTTCAAGAAAGAGCAAACCTAGATTTCTGGAAAATTGTTTGGACGATGGCTCTGCAGCACAATTCAATCCAGCTGTTCAACCTTCCTCTTAGGAATTTAAGTCTTGATTTCTTTACCATCTCTTTCGGTTTTGCCAGAGCTTTTCAGTTCCCATGGTCCACTGCCAGCCTCCAACTGCCTTTCTCTGCCCCACAAGCAGAGGAAAATCATGAAGGCATTAAATAGGTAAGGAGCCCCTGCTTTAGACAGTGCCTGGCGGCATTTTGGAAACCAATAAGGTAAACAGACAATGATTTGATCTTTGAGTAAGTCTTGAAGTGAGGCAAAGCATCTCAAGAAAAACAGATCTGGGATGAAGAGAGTGTGAAAGGAGTTTTCCGGTTAACAGAGTAGAGAGCTAATTTGATGGCCGGACTACGTGGATTGAATCTGGTTGAGGAATTTGACCGAGTTTGAAAAAGTCAGGCCGAATGAAATGGATTTGGAAAGCCATTCTTATTTATTTTAGAGATGTCCTATCTTTGGATCCTGGGAGGGTGTGGAAGCAGTTCAGGCCAGCTGTTTTTTAATCCCCTCAATCAGAACATCTCAATTCCTGAATTATTCTGTTTTGCTAGATGGTTTCCTTCCGTAAGGAGGTGGCCATGAGGTAGCAAAGAGATTTCCCTGCCTCAAATTTTGGAGAAGTGCCGCTGGCATAAATTGAAATGAGTCTGAATTCATCCTCCAGCTTTCGATTCAAAGCAATGCCCTGGGTCCTTAAAACCTGGAAAGGTAGAAAGAGGAGGAAGGCATTGTGTGGAGTCCCAAGAGGAAAGTTGCCAGCAGTTGCTTCTTGTAAGAGGAGGAAAAAAAATCTAACCCAACCGATGCACCTGGACATAAAAAGAAGCCAAAATGGCACCTTCTTCTACCTTTCCATGCTCTTAAGAGCTCACGAAGCAGCTTTGGATTCAAGGTTACAATTGTGCCAGAATTGCCTCCTTGGGCAGAGAAGGGAGTCCCTGTTTGCAATTGGTATCTTTCAATATTCTGGTGCAGGGGGTTTGAATTCTTCCCCCTCCCCTTTTCTGGTGAGGAGACCATGACAAAAAATGCATGTTCTGATAAAGTTCTAAAATTCCGTCCAACCCTTCTTGGACGCTGCTTCTCCTCCCCGGCTCATCCAATAGATAGAATGCAATTTAAATTTTTTAGAGAGGAAGGCTTAAGTACAAAACATACCAGGGTTATCATTGCATCCTCTTTAAATATATGAAACTTAATTCTTCTTTGTAACATCAGCCTTTTTAACATGGCATTTGACCTCCCACCGAACTGATAGATAGGTGTTTATTTCTGTGTTTGGGACGTATACATATAGTTCTAGATGTTTTTATGCCAGTCTGTAGTCTTTTACCTTGTTCCCACCCCTTTTCCATATATTTCTCTTTAGATAACGCAGATATGAGCCTCTCATTTCCAGGCAGAGATTGGTAGAATCAGACAGAACTGAAGCCAACTTCAGAAGAAAGGTTTTGTTTCTCTCTCTCCACCCTATGAAAGGAAGGCGAAGTTTTTACACAAGGATCATTGCTTCTGCTCACAGTCAGAAATGGTGGAAGGCAGGAAGCAGAATTGGTAGGTGTCAAGTTAACGGGGCCAAATTTTATTCTTGAGTTCAGAGAAAATAGGGAAGTGGAGTTAGAGAACTCATCCTTGTTCTCATCCATGCTGGAAAAATTACCTATAAATGAATCTACGTCTCTCTCTCTCTCTTTTTTTATTCCCCCTGATGTTGGTCTTACAACAAGGGTCATCAGGAGTTTCTGTTGCTCATAATAGCATTTGGGATGTCTTTTGTTGACTTTCCATGCTTGTTTCTGTTAGACTCGCGGGTCTTCAAACTTGACAGCTTTAAGATTTGTGGACTTCATCTCCCAGAATTCCTCAGCTGACATGACTCGAGGAGGAATTCTGAGAGTTGAAGTCCACAAGCTGTCAAGTTTGAAGACTCCTGTGTTAGACCAACTCTCCTTATCTTTCCTTAGCCATTGGCTAGAGTTGAGAGCACATGAAGAGTTTGAAGGCCACCAATGAGTGGGAAGAAGCACATTCCACTTCTACTTCCTCCTAGTAGAGGTTGGTGATGTGTTGTTTTGACAACGCAACACTAAAGAACTTTTCTTTCAAGCAGGGTCATCTTTCCTGGCATAGACTGTCCAGGACAAAGCAGTTGTGCATCACAAGTAACAATTGCATGCGTAGGGATTTTTTTTTGTTGACATCTCCACGCAATCCCATCATATCAGTGGATGCAACTTGTATACTGTTCTTATTCCATTCACCACCACTGTGGGGAGACAAAAGATTTGTATATTTTTCTTGGAAACTTGATTGCCCATTTGTGCAGCTTTTGTCGGGTTTTATATTCACACAGATGGAATATATGTGTGAACACGCACACACAACACACATGGTTGGGTTAGGGTTAGTCTACATTGCACAAATGAAAAATGGGTGTGTTATTTTCTGTCTCTTCCCCTAAAACAGAACAAAAACTGTTACAATTGGGGTAATCCATGAGACTCCCAAAAACGGGTGTTTAGAGTGTGGTTAATGGGACGACACACTCACACTGATAAATGGGCAGCTGGTTGGTTCAAAATAGGTTAAATTTGTGGTGTATTTTTGTGTGAGCGTGTGTGTGTGTGTGTAAACTGGATTAAGTATTTGTTGTGTGGAATTATATTTTGAAAGAGGGGGCTTGTTTAGGTTAAAGGCCCTGTAGGTTTTGCCTTTTAAGGAAATATAAACATGGGGTTCCTTTGAGGTCACAGAAAATGACATAAATGCAACACCCTATGAAATGCATGGATTAAAACATCTCTTTCTATGCTATTTACTTCAAAAACAAAAGTATTGTTAAGCAGCGGGCATTTTTTTAAACTGTGTTTGTATGCGCGTGTAGGTATGAATGTAATATTCTTTTCCTTAAAGATGCTATGCATTTTCTTTGTGATGGGACATTGAAAGTGGATTAAATGTGTCCATTAATCCTATTAATATTACCCTTTCATATTTATTTTAGATGGCCTACTTTGTATTTTACAAAGGGAAGCTCCCGTCTTGAGAATTTAGTCTGTATTCTTAATATAATTTGTTGAATAAAAATTTTTAACCACTTCCTTTTATTCTTTTCTTTGAAGGCTGTGAATGTCTTTTGGCTCCCATTTCATTAGGAAAGGGGTCGTGCTGAAAATGTCAGTGAAAATATTACGTATTGTAGGACTTTGAAGCTTTGTGTATGTCTGGAAATCCTGAGACATCTTCTAAGCCATCAGCATAGTTCTTGAACTTACTTCCTTTTCTTTTCTTTTCTTTTTCTTTCTTTCTTTCTTTCTTTCCTTCCTTCCTTCCTTCCTTCCTTCCTTCCTTCCTTCCTTCCTTCCTTCCTTCTCTCTCTCTCCATCCATCCATCAGGATCTGTCTATCTGTCTATCCCAATTTCTATCCATCCTTTTAAAAGCTATCCATCCATTTACCTTCCTACATTTAATGTATCTTCTCTTATCTGTCTGTCTGTCCATCCATCCATCCATCCACCCATCTATCCATCCAATTTATATAGCTACCCATCCTATAAGCAAGTGACTCTTGAGTGACCTAGAAAAAGAGTCCTTTGGGAGTTGGGCGGCATATAAGTTTAATTAAATAAATAAATAAAAATAGAGACTGGCTCATTCTTTTTGGTGACTGCTATTGAGCCGAGGTTCTCCCATCTATGTTCTCAGCTTCCCTGGTATCACAAGCATCTCCCAGCTATGTTCTTCAGTTCCTACTTTTTGGAGCTGATGGAAAATGTATACACAGGGGTCCATGCCTCTGTTTGGAAAACTAATTCTTCTATCTGAAGAATCTCTCCCTTGCTTTCTTCCCATCTCCACCCATAATCTTGTTCCTTCGCCTTCCAATTTAAAGAGATTAATCCCTGTGGTTGAGACACTCTGTCTGTTTGTAACCTCCAAAGGAACCGCGCTTGTCCTGAGGGAGGGAGGGAGCTTGTATGCGTGCAAGTATTGTGAGGCTTGGCAGTCACTAGATCAACGGATGAATAGGAACAGGGGTGTCCTTCAAATTGCACAATTCAGAGCTTGGTCTTAAAGGCATGCACATTTCTTCTTTGAAAAAGACAGAGGTTCACTTCCAAGCAAGATTGTTTAATTGCCCCCACAAACTTTAAGCAAAAAGGGCAGACAAAGATGGAAATACTGGATGGAGCAATTAAAACAGCCCTGAATTACTGAAAAAAATATGTAAGTTGCAACTGATAGAAGAGAATACTTATAGCTCAGGGATGAAAGGTGGGGCCCCTGATGCTCTCTGGGCTTATTTTCTTGCAGACATTTCATGACCTCACTAAGTAGCATCATACATCAGTACTAGTAGGATGTATGGAGTAGAGAAGGGAGGTACTTGGTGCTATCTGTACTTGGTTGCTTTCTTGCTTTCATTGCCAAACTAGGTAACATCATCAATGATCCTTCCTTCCTTCCTTCCTTCCTTCCTTCCTTCCTTCCTTCCTTCCTTCCTTTCTCTCTGATTTTTGTTATTTTCTTGCAGACCTTTCATTACCAAACTAGGTAACATCATCAGTGCATCATGAGTTTCTCTATTTCCTTTTTTTTTAAAATATGGTTTTTCCCCACCCCCAACAACTGGGAGATAGATTTGAGAATGGAATCAGCACTCAGATACAGATTAACAGAGGTGGAAGGGACCCTGTAGGTCATCTAGTCCAACCCCCCGCCCAAGCAGGAGACCCTACACCATTTCTGACAGATGGCAGTCCAGTCTCTTCTTGAAAGCTTCCAGGGATGAAGCTGCCACAGCTTCTGAAGGCAACTTTTTAAAAAAAAATCATATTTATATGCCGCCCTTCTCCGGAGACTCAGGGCGGCTTACAACTTTTGGGACACAACCCAATGCGCTCAGCAATAGCCTTCATTCCATTGTATATGCCTGCTTATTACTAAGCGGCATTTTTACAAAGTCAGCTTATCTTGGGTCCTCAATTTACCTTGGAAAGGCAAGCAGTACTACCTTCGATGCATTTACCTACTGACAATTCCACATCTTGTCTTAATACACAGCATGACACATTACAAGGCAGGAACACGCCTTGTTTTGAAGCTCCCATCCTTCTCGGAAGAATGACAAGCCGATGTCAGTTCTCCAGAAGTTACAACTAACATAATCCATCTTGACATTTGAATTACTGTCTGGAGGAGTTTGTGCTATTGAGGGGTTTTTTCCCCTCTTTTTTAATTTACATGATGGGTTTCTTCAGAAGCAGGGTGGGGGGGGATCTCACATGGGCAAGTGAAAAAGTTGATAGCGCCTGGAGAGAGAGAGAGAGAAGCATCTAATCTAGTATAATTCTCTTAAGAAAACAAGACATTTAACAACAAAACCCTCCAATAGTAATCCAGGAGGAATTTCTGCAGGCCTCAGTGGGAATCTTCCCTCACTGCTTCCAAATGGAAAAGGCAAATAATTTAAGGCTGGGATGAGTGAGATTAAATAAGAGAGATTACTTTCAAGTTACTGAAACAAGCCAAAAATAAAAATAAACTCTCTAACAATTGATTGCAAAAAGAATTTTGCCCTCTGTCCTGTTTGCAACTTTGGAAGGAGAAGTCCATTTAACCAGAATGGCACCATTCGTGCAATAGAAGGTATGACCTGTGCACACAGGAAAGATTTGCCATACCCCTCCCCCCCCCAAAAAACGGGGAGGGTGAGGGATGAGCACCCAAGAAAGGATCCTAGAAGGCATGAGAAAAGGAAGAGGAAAGAGGGTTGGAGATAGTGGTGGTATTCAACAGGTTCTGACCAGTTCTGGAGAACCAGTAGCAGAAATTTTGAGTAGCTCAGGGAACCGGTGGTAACCTTCCCTCTGGAGTGGGGTGGGAATGGGGATTTTATAGTATCCTTCCCCTGCCATGCCCACCAAGCCACACCACACCCACCAAGCCACACCCACAGAATTGGTAGTAAAAACATTTGAATCCCACCACTGGTTTGAGAGATCCAATGGTGCAAAGTTTTGCCACAGCTTCATTGCAAAGCAGAAAGAGGACTTGCCTACATTGTAGGACACTCTAAACACCGAGAGGAAGTCCAATTCTGGCCAAATGAAAAGCAGGTTAGGATATTGGCTTTTAAGCTGATTTTTTCCTCCACTTTATATTAACCTACTCAAAAAGGCTTAGTTCCAAATCTGACAGGCACAATATACAATATATACATGTCAGGGAACATGCCTCCAAAAGGTGATTTTTTAAAAAAAGGCTTACGGCTGCAACTTTGCAAATTGCAGATTTAATTATTCTGTCTACTCTTCGCCTTCCCTTTTTGAAGCTTTTGGCCAAATCTTTGAGGTCATATGCAGCCGGCTAAGATAATGAGGCTAAGGTGGAATTAGGTGTGACTTGATTTTTCAAGAGAGGGACAGTCCTCGCTTCCACCCCTCAACCTCTGCCATCTTTCTTTTCATGGAGTTGGTTCTCCCCCTCCCCAAATACCTTAAGGGGTAGAAAAAGGCTCCCTTCTGTATAAAGATCAAAGGTTCCTGGTCTTTTCCAAAATTGCTTCAGACTTTGTATCCTAATTATCTCTCCCCTTCTCAGTTCTCTTCCATTATCTGGATGGCCATTGCCTTTCTACAAAGCCCCCATGTGTCATTCACCTCCACTCCTTTCTCTCCTTCAAATTGCATTTAAAAAAAAAACAACTCCACATCCTTTTCATTCTTTTGCACGTTGGTCTCCCCAGTTGTTCCCCCTTCTCCTTTTCTTTCCATATTTGATTCTTCTTTCAGTGATATGGAAAGCTTTCCTTGTCGGTCTAAAATTGTGTTTTTGGACAGCCAATAGTCACCGGAGCCTTCAACCAGGAATGTTGTACATGAAGTTTCTGATTCAATAGGCTGCTAATTATTCAGTAATTCATTAAACTACAACCAAGAACAGTTAGTCTTACTGGTTTTTTTAAGAGCAGGAGATGACAGTCACTGATGTTTGGGGGGGGATAAAAACTGACCTGATATTTATTTATTAGGGAGGGAGGGAGGGAGGGAGGAAGGGATAGATAGATTGGAGGAATGGAGGGAGGGAGGGAAAGAAGAAAAGGACGGAAGGAATATTACGCGATTAATATACCTACAGCTTAATTTTCCTTTTATAAAACGAGTAATTGAAAAGCAGAAATATGTATCAAGATTGAAAGTACAGTTAAATTACAGTTTAAAATTAAATTAAATTACAGTTAAAGCACCAGTTACGCCCTCTCCTGGATCAGCAGTCCCTACTCAGATTCACTCATGCCCTGGTCACTTCCTGTCTTGATTATTGCAATGCGTTCTACATGGGGCTGCCCTTGAAGAGCATCCAGAAGCTCCAGTTGGTGCAAAATGCAGCGGCCCACATGGTTTTATGCAGACCCCAGCGTGGACATGTGTCACCTCTCCTGCAGGAGCTGCATTGGTTGCCAATTTGCTTCCATGTGCAATTCAAGGTGCTAGTTATCACCTTTAAAGCCCTTCATGGCTTGGGTCTGGGTGATCTGAGGGAACGTCTCTTGCCAGTCACATCCACCCAACCCATTAGAGTGAGGAGGCAGGGAATGTTGCGGATCCCACCCCTGAGGGGGACCCAGAAGAAGGGCCTTCTCCGTAGTGGCTCCGTCTCTCTGGAACATCATTCCCCCAGAGATTAGAATGGCCCCCTCATTAATACTATTCCAAAAGGCACTGAAGACCTGGTTTTGCCAGCAGGCCTGGGGAACCCAGAGAGGGATGGAGCCCATCAGGTGGCTAGTGGGATCTGCTGTCGTCGGGGAGGAGGGGTGGGAGTTGGTTTTTGAGTTTTTAATTTTTTGTTTTGTTTTGTTTTTTGTTTCCCTACATTTTGTTCTATTGTACTTTACTAATTTATTTGATTCTCTTTGTTAGTTTTTATTGTTTTTATTTTTATTTTATTTTAAATATGTTTTTACATTGTGTAAGCTGCCTCAAGTTGCCATGGGTGAATAGGCAGCAATATAAATTAAATAAATAAATAAATAAATAAATAAATAAATAAATAATAAATAAATAATGAATGAATGAATGAATGAATGAATGAATGAATGAATGAATGATGGATCTTTGCAAAGCAAAAGATTGCCAGCTTGGAAAATAACCCTGGCATATGTGCATCCACCAAATAAGTAAACAAATTCATTTCCCCCCACTTTTTTTAAGACCCTCCCTTTCCTTTACAAGGAGCATTGATGATCTCCCCTGACCCAGGAAAAAATAAATAAATAAACCACCTCCCTGCTATTAAAAAAGGGAGGAACCCACCCCTCTGGTTTGGCCCGGGAGGCAAGAAGATCTCAGTGGACAGACAGAAGTTCTTAAGATGTTTCCTCTCTAGAGGATGAAGTCCTGCAGCAGGACATTTTGTAAAGGAATAAATGTGATTGTGTCGTGAGGGTGCAGAAGGATGCACCCTAGGAGAAATGTTGGTCTACAGTGTCCTTGGCAACCTAATGAGATTATTGAAATCGTTTATTAAGCTGGTTGAACGATGTTGAATGATTGCTGAATGGATAACAACACAGTGATGAACAGATTAAGATAGATGAGATGAGATAAAAGATAAGGTTGGGTAAGGAAAGGAAAGTAGGGATAGGTCAGTAAGACAAGATTTCTTGTCATTTTCTTGCATGCACAATGGCACACCTTAAAATGAAATTTCTGCATTAAAATGAGATTAATTATTCCGAGGGGGATGCTCACCACTGGAGGTGGCTGATGGGGTTAAGATCTCATCCCTGTCCCATCCATCTCTTAGCTCCCTTACATTCAGTTTTAGTGCAGTTTTTTAAAAATAATATTTTACTCTGTGTAGTTTTATTTTCTAAAAAAATATTTTTTACTGGTTGTAAGCTCCCCAGAGTCACTTTTTGCAAGGGAGAGAGGGGCGGTGTACACATTTAATAAATAAATAAAATAAGTAAATGACTTGGGAAGAAATCAGGAAGCAGGTTATCTTAATCTTCTTTGGGGTGGGGCAGGGGGGAAATGTGGTGGAATCAGTGGAGGAAAAATCGAGGTCCTTCTTCCCCTCTTTGTCAATTTCTCCACCCTTTCCCCAATGCCACATTTTGGTCCACAGACCTGGGGAGGATTGGCAGGGCTGGTGGGATGCAGAAAGCCATCCTAAATGCTTCCCTTTGCTCTCACACCGTCTTAACACAAGGAGAAGGAAGCTGCCTGCTTCGTAAACGGGAGGTGAATGTGCAGAAACTAGCATTTGTTGTCCCAAGAGAGGGGCTCTCTAATTGAATTATACGAAGCTTTCAGAAACTTCATAGATGCTTTCAAAGTTGGCTTAAAGTCATGGCTTAACAGGCCAGCTCAACAGCCTAGTTGGATGGGGAGCACAGGTGGGCTGCCTTCCTAACTTGATTTAAGCCGCTTCTGGATGGCCCATAAGTCATCTAATCACTCATTGGGAGCATCGGGCGAAGTCTGCTTTTCTTCTAATGACACTGTCCAGACCCAACCCTGTTCTCACAATATGGTCCAGCTGTGGTTACAGATTACTTTGTTCTCTCTCTTTTGTTGCCCCTCCCTCTCCTGATGGTGCCATGATGATTAGGGAACTAGGGCATCTTTCCTCATTTTTGAGTATGTCAAAAACATCTGGCTCTACTTTTTTCCAAAGAGGAGTAAAGAAGACGACCCAGTGGTGTCCAAGTCTCATCTTTGGATCAAAGAGAACCAAGGCATTCAAGCATCATCTGGACCAGAGGGCCATGGAAACATCCCAGAAGCATCCCCAGGTAACAATCAACCGTATGTCCTTTGTATTGGCTATCAGTCCAAAGTGGTTGCAACTAGGTTTGTTTCCTCTTATCTTCCAAATCTCATGAAACCAAGCCAAGGGATATCTTCTTGTTGCCAAGAATCATGAGGTCACAAAGAGCCAGCAATTGAACAACAATTTCATGAGATTTGGAAGATACAGGAAAATAACCTTGGTTGCTCCATCACTGGAGGTTTTTAAGAAGAGACTGGACAGCCACTTCTCTGGAATGGTATAGGGCCTCCTGCTTGAGCAGGGGGCTGGACTAGAAGATCTCCAAGGTCCCTTCCAACGCTGTTATTCTGAATGAGTAACACAGCAGTAGACCACAAAGGAAGTTCATCTTACATACGCATTTAGTTCTTTCAGGACTTGGGGATTGCCCCATCAATACAAACTCTGAAAGAACATTTTAGATTGCTCCAAAGATTCCAGGAGCTTCATTCGTGTTAATGCCAGGGGAAATTCCACCCCAGGCCAAGAGAACACAGGATCTTCTCATGCGCTTTCAGAAGTGGTGTCTGTGAACAGGGCTGTTTATGATGTGTGAAATGTTTCTTTTGGCTAATGGAGAACATATGGCCCAAAAAAAAAAAAAACCTGATCAAGGAAAACTGGCCCAGCAGATGAGGTCTCCTTAAAAAAAAAAATTAAGAAGAGGAAACAGCAAACAAGCTGGAAAGATAACATTTCAAAGGAGCTCTTAAATGAATAACAGATTCAGTTACTGCAAAGGACTTGAGTTTTTTGTTTTTTGTCTAGTGAAGTTATTTTCAAGAAAAACAAAGCTGCCATTTTTGGCCTTCTTTTTTATTATTATTTAGAAACCCACAGAGCCAGAAAACAAAACAAAGTAGCCATCCCATCAGTAGGTAGACAGAAAGACATTAGATTAGCTGGTATACTGATGTACAAGTCAACCATCTATATGGGAAGACTGTTGTGTAACAGTTACTCTGAAACTACTTCCTGTCCCATTCCCTCTTTTTTTGCTGGGTTGGATGATGGGCCATCAAGTTGATGTCAACTCTTAGCAGCCACATAGTTTTTCTTCAGAAGACTCTCCCTAACTTGGTCTTCTAAATCCATCCATCTTTGTGCTGGTCCTTCTCTTTCCTTCCACCATTCCTAGGATTATGAACCCCCTCCATTGTTCGTATGGCTTTTCTGTTCAAAGATTGATGGGTCCATCGATTGATATCAAGTTGGTGTCAACTCTTAGCAATCGTGGTCTTTCGGGGGTGTCCCCATTCTGGTGTGGTGGCGCAGTGGTTAGACTGTAGTATTGCAGGCTAACTCTGCTAACTGTCAGCAGTTTGATCCTGATGGGCTCGAGGTTGACTCAACCTTCCATCCTTCCGAGGTCAGTAAAATGGGGACCCTGACTATTGTGGGCAAGATTCTGATTATTGTGGGCAAGATGTAAACTGCTTAGAGAGGGCTGCAAAGCATTGTGAAGCAGAATATAAGTCTTAAGTGCTACTGCCATTGGTAGTGCTATCCTTACTCTAAGTCCATCAATCTTGCTGTTGGTCATTCTTCCTTCTCTTTCCTTCTACCGTTCCTAGGGTTATGAGCTTCTCCGTTGATTGTACAGCTTGTCTCTACAAAGATTGATGGATTGATATCAAATTGGTGTCAATTCTTAAGGGCCACATATTTTTTCCCCTGGAGAGTCTGCCCTTAACCTGATCAATCTTTTGGGAAAGAATTGGAGAAGACTCATCCAATGGGAAAAGTAATAGTAGCTGCAGCAAGGAAGACTGGCTTACTAGGGGAGAGTAGAGTGACTCATTCAAACCTTGTCCTCTTCCCCAAAGAATGAAAATATTATTTCACTGTTTAAATAATTTGGAGGAGGGAGAGAAGTCAAAACCAATGTTTAATCCACATTCCCAAGGAAAGCAAACAGCAGAGAGGAAGGAGGGGGGAGAGAGAGTGGGATGGTGGGAAGAGTTCATAAGGCCATGTTTGAATGAACTGGATCATACGATGGAAGGAGGACATTTCAGGAGGGCTGGTAAAAAGAGAAAAATCTGTGCACCTGGCTGAGAATTAGAGATGTCTCCCATGTTATTCCGAGATGCTCGGAGGCAATTTCACTGACCTCATATTAGCCTGGTGTGTTTCACCAACCTGGCTGATGTGTTCTGTTTAAGTCCATGCATCAATAGAAAATAGTATTTGTAGCTCAGGGTTGAGCCGTGGGGTCCTTGGTGCTCTCTGAGCTTGGCTGTTTTCTTGCAGACATTTCATGACCCAACTAGGTAGCATCATCAGTGCTGGAATGAATGGGATTTGTGGAGAGAAGGAGAGGAAGAGAAGAGAAGGAGGAAGATGACAGTGGGGTCCTTGGTGCTCTAGGATCTTGCAGATGTTTCATTACCCAACTAGCTAACGCTTCCAGCAATGATGAAAACAATGCTAGAAGTCTGAAGATAACAACCAAGCTCTGAGGGTACCAAGAAGTGAGTCAATCTGTTGAGTGGACCCCAAAGCTGAGTTACTTCAGTCAACTGGTCATTCAGCTGACCATGGGGGAAACCAGGACAAGTAGCCCACAAAGTCCTGGATAGTGTGATTTAGTTCACCCCATGCTCTTCCTTTGGTTCCTCTTCTTCTCTTCCAGATGTTGGTAGGCCATGTTGGTTTCCATAAACTGTGATTAAGCCGGCCAAGTAAACGAATCAGGGCTGGCAGTGGCTCCGTCTGAAGTCCACTTGGGTCATTTTCAATCAACACAAGCACCTTTGCATTATTACGAAAGCCATACAGGCAGTTGCCTGTTTGATCCCAGGTTCAACAGGACTTGGATTTCTTCCTGAAGCCCTCTCCTCCTTGCTCCATTCTGAATGCAGCCTTTGCTTAAGAGAAAAGGGCACCATCCAGTTCGAAAACATATTTCCCCCCCACCCTTTTTTAATGAAAACTGAACATTCAAGGAAGAAGGGTGCAATATCTGTGGAGGAGAAAAAAAAACTTCCCTAGTTGTCTCCCGTGGCTGGAATAGAGCAGCCCCAGTAAAATTGCCAGAATGAATGTATGGGTGCCACAGCTTCATCCATCCTCAGCAAGATCCCCCGGAACAATTAAACAAATGATTAAGAATCCGTTTCTCCTGGTTCAGTCTCTGATCGATCCCACCCATAAGTCCCTGCATTAATGGGGGTGCAGATGTGCAAATATTAATAATTTAAAAGGCGGAAGAGGGGCAAGGGAGAGAGAGAGAGAGAGAGAAAGAAAAGGGAACGTTATGGGGGAATATGGAGATAGGAGTAAATCAGGGGTAATTCACCTGTCTTCGGCTCCCAAGATGGTTCCTAAGAGCTGGGGTGTTTGGAAGGGGCAGGCCCCCTTGGGAGTAATAAATGATACCAGGTCTGCATTTAAAAAAAAAAAAACAGCAAATAAGTGGGATTTAATTTGGCATGGATTCATTCCAGACCTCAGGATAACCTTAGCTGCTTATGGTTACCAAAAGAAAGAGAGAGAATTGCTCTATATGTATACATGTGGTAAGTGGATTCTCTCTCTCTCTCTCTCTCTCTCTCTCTCTCCGCTCCCTCCCTCCCTCCCTCCCTCTCTGCCTCTCTCTCTCTCCCCCTCTCTCTTCCACCCACCCACCCACCCACCCACACCCACAGATATTGAAATTTAGTTAAGGAAACTCTGTTGGATGATTAGATAGATAGATAGATAGATAGATAGATAGATAGATAGATGGATGGATGGATGGATGGATGGATGGATGGATGGATGGATGGATGGATAGATAGATAGATAGATAGATAGATAGATAGATAGATGAGAGAGGGAGGGAGGGGGGAAGGAGGGAGAGAAAGAAGAGCTCTGATCATGGTCGTTTTGTTGCTGACCAAGACATCATCAGTGGTAACATCATCAGTGCCAGTAAAGGAGTCAGTCAGATTTGCTCTTGTGGGACTTTGTCACTAGCACAAATCCCACTCCCTTCTAACACTGATAACGTTATCTAGTTGGTTAGGGAAACGTCTGCAAGAAAACCAAGCAGAGAGAGCACAAAGGGCCCCACTAAAAGGATATCGAGCTGTTCCCCCCATGCCAGTTCCACTTTGTGTTTTCCAAACCCTGTCATTCTTATCATTTTGCCGCTTCACAGCATAATCTCAATCCATAGCCTCTTTTTTTTCTCCCCACCGTTAGTTTCACCCGGAGGCATTTCAGCAGTCAGCTCATCTCTGTGAAGGATTCCCAGCCCTTTCTTTCTGCTGCTGCCACCTGCTGAATTCTGGTGGTTTGCTTTTTATTATATTTTTTAAAGTCCCAAGGAATTTGAGCTGGGGACAGAAGTGGGGGAAGAAACTACACTTTTACAAAACCATCGGAATTTACTTCCCATCTGCAGCTTCGCCTCGTGAGGGAAGTGTTTTTACACACGGAGGTGAAGCTAAAATTCAATCAGCGCTTTCACAATGGATGATTTTTTAAAAAAATGGGATTCACAACGCTTGTAAGTACAAGCTGGTTGTCAAGTGCCTGGATTTTGATCACATGACCAATGGGGATACTGTGATAGTCATAAGCATGAGGAACCGGTTGTAAGCCACTCTTTTTCAATGCTGCTGCAGCTTCTAATGGTCGCTAAACAAGGACTACCTGTATTGACATCTTAAACTCCCTTGGAGCCAAAAGCTTGCTGCCGCTGCTGCTGCTGCTTCTTCCTCTTCTTCTTCTTCTTCTTCTTCTTCTTCTTCTTCTTCTTCTTCTTCTTCTTCTTCTTCTTCTTCTTCTTCTTCTCTATCTCCTTCTCCTCCTCCTCCTCCCTCCTTCCTCTTTCCTCCTTCTTCCTCCTTCTCCTTCCCCCTCTCCATAAAATAACATTGTTTATAAATCTCTCTCTCTGGGTTTCCTTTTTCATCCACCAAGAACGTGGTCATGTCTCCCCCAATTTCGTATTTTCTTTCCGATTTAGGTCTCTCTGAGAGTAGAAATGTCCAAGCTGACAAGATCAGTTGGCCAACTCTCCACTTTTGTAAAATTGTCCTTTATCCTCCAATTAAAAATCGGGGAGAACTTTGACCTTGTCTTAAAACAGTCCCGAAATAATTGAAGGGGTTTCCCCCTGTCCTCCTCTTTCAGACCAATGTAATTGATTCTTCTACTATTCTAATACACACAAACAATTCTTAACTTTGGACCCGCTTAAGACAACAGCAAGGGAAGTGGAAGGCTGGTAATTATTCTCACCTGCCAATCAAGCCCAATGGGTGACGTTTTTCTTCATTAATCTGTGTTTTTCTAATGTTAAGCCATGTTCTAAACAGCCTGAACAGTTCACATCTGCCTTTCATAGACGAACTGTATTTCATATTCAAGGTGATTTTATTTTTCTTTTCGTAGACTTTTTCCCCCTCCCTTTCCCGGGGTGATTATATTTCAGAGAGGAATATTCCAAGAAGGAAGATGAACCTGTATAATTTCTTCCAAAACTCAGTTAAAACTTGTTTGGGGCATAAGTCTGGATGCTATTTGCCCAGAAAAACAGCTGCTTGTAAACCAAAAATTAAGGCTGTTGTGTGACAGAATTGGCTCCCTTTGGAATCCAGGCAATAAGTTGATGGATTTGTTAATTTCTTGAACTAGAACCTGAAGCTCAACAAAGCTGTGAGCAGAAGGATGCAGCGTGAATTCAAGGCATTAACCAGGCATTGTTTCAGTTAAACAGATAAACCTTGACTTAACAACCATTCATTTAGTGGCTGTTCAAAGTGAAGATGGCACTGGGGAAAAAAGCAACTTATGGCCGTTTTTCATACTTACGACCCATGCATCCCCTTGGTCATGTCAACATTCAGCCACTTGGCAATGGACTCATACTTACGTCCCCGGGGTGTGTGTGTGTGTGTGTGTGTGTGTGTGTGTGTGTGTAACGAGATCCCCTTTTTGTGACCTTCTGACAAGCTGGATTCACCCAACAACCGTGTTACCAATGTTAACAAACCGCAGTGGCAGGAAAGGTGGTTAAAAATGGGGCAGGACTCACTGAGCAAACGTCTCATTTAGTGACCTAAATTTGAGGCTCACTTGTGGTTGGCAATTGAGGACCCTCTGTAGCCATGTCCCACAAGAATACCTCTCTAATTGTCTCGAGTTTATTTCAATGGTCTGCATGTCTTAATATATTAATTCGGTCATAATTCATTTACAGCTCATTCCTACCTTTCAGCCCAAACACGAGTGTTATTCCAACTATAAGGCAAAACAGTCGAGCTCAGAGAGCACCAAGGACCCCACAGTTCAACCCAACAAATATTCTCTTCCGTTGGTCCAACCTATACGCCATCCTCTAAACCCCTGGGTGAAATCCCTAGACCCACCCAGCTTCTGGATCTCAGGATGAGTCTTATTCAGCCACCTGTTTGTTGCAATTCCATAAAGCAAATATCTTTTGGACCAGTTGTATATCTAGACCAGCTTTCTGTAGGCCAAAGTAGGAAGCTCAAAAGTAGACACTTCTCCTGATAGACCAGTGGAGGTTTGGTTGTTGTGGGAAAGGGCATTGATCTACACCTGGAGACCATCTCATAGTGAAGTTATGGGACCTCATCTACAAAAATTTTACCAATCGTTGGGGTAGGGGTGGGAGGGACAAGACATTGTCCACACTTTCCAGACCACTGTGGTCTTAATTCTTGTCCCATCCACTATCTTTATTGCTTCAGCTTAGACAACGGAGATGCTACTTCAGGAATCTGGACTAGGTGACTCCACAGCAGGCCTGCCCAGCCTTTCACCCACAAATATAAAGGCAGGATGAACTCCATAGCACTTTGGAAGTGTGAAAATGCAAAGAAGGATCGTCTTCTGAGGGATAGACAAGAGGAGCTGGTGCTCACAGACAAGGTGAGACTAATTAATAGGTATTAGAGACATAGTATACTGCGGCACAGGGGCTCAGATGTTAAGACACTTGTTGGCTGGAAAGCCGGCAGCTCAGGTTCGAGACCCAGACTCCACGCGACGGGGCAAGCTCCCACCCTCGCCCCAGCTCCTGCCATCCTAGCAGTTCAAAAGCATGCCAATGCGAGTAGATAAATAGGTACCACTCTGGTGGGAAGGTCACAGGGTTCTTTGATGTCATGCTGGCCACATGACCATGGAAATGTGTTTGGACAGCACTGGCTCAATGGCCTTGAAAGAGATGATTAAGGTTAAGGGAAAGGTTCCACTCCTTGCACCTGCATGCTAGTCATTCCCGGCTCTAGGGGGCGCTGCTCATCTCCGTTACAAAGCCAAAGAAGAGCCAGTGCTGTCCGAAGACATCTCCGTGGTCATGTGGCCGGCCTGACTAAACGCTGTTACCTTCCCACCAAAGGGGTCCTTATTTTTCTACTTGCATTTTTTTCATGCTTTCAAACTGGTAGGTTGGCAGAAGCTGCTGGGACAAGGAACGGGAGCTCACTCCGTCACGCGGCGCTAGGGATTCGAACTGCCGACCATTCTGATTGACAAGCTCAGCGTCTTAGCCACTGAGCCACCACGATGATTACCACCCCCTATATCTGGCAACAGCTATCAGAATAAAATCCTCAGGGAGTCCTTCACACACCGTATAATTCCTTACGAGTA
Organism: Naja naja; assembly: GCA_009733165.1. Classification (NCBI taxonomy): domain Eukaryota; kingdom Metazoa; phylum Chordata; class Lepidosauria; order Squamata; family Elapidae; genus Naja; species Naja naja. The sequence continues at coordinate 8,883,664 of CM019157.1, forward strand.
GTAGTAGGTGTTTATGTACAGAAAGGCAGCATCCAATATTTATAAAACCATGTGAAACACACCTAAAAGTAACCTATTTCCAAAATTCTGTACCACATTTCTGGTGATGAACGTAAGGGCCTATGCAACCTGTGCTTCCAAATGCCCAAATCCATGTTAAATGCAGTTTTTTCACCTAGCCAAAAGCTGGGCGTTTTCCTTGCTCGTCTTTTTCAGCATTCATTTCAAACAGTTATGCTCCTTCGTGGCAGTCTGACGTATCTTCCAGGCAAGAAAGAGGCAGAGTTTCAGTTCTCAGGTGCCTTTGCTGCAGCTGCAGAAAACAAGAAGGAGGTCAAAATCTATTAGTGTCCAGGTGATTAAACACAAATGTTGGGGAGAAAAACACGAGCCCCAAGTCTCCTTGAGATCTTCTAGTCCAACCCCCTTTCTCAGCAGGAGACCTTACCACCTTACCAGCCTGGTAAATTGGTTGTCCAAACTCTTCTTGAAAAGCTCCAGTGATGGAGCACCCAAAACTTCTGGAGGGAAGCTGTCCTACTAATTAATTGTTCTGATCATTCGTTTTAGCTTGGATCTTTCTTTAATGGTCTTCCACCCGTTTCATATTCACTGTCTTCCTTCACCTGCACCCAAACCTTAGCAGGAACCAATAGACAACCCAACCAGCCTAACATAATTGTCCATCAATTTTTGGGTGGTCGCATTAAAGCCATAATGTGATGGGTTGTATGCTGGCCTAGAAGAAGAAGAAGAAGAAGAAGAAGAAGAAGACTTCTGATCTTCCTTATAGCAGCTACAAGCAAAGGTGATATTTCTCCACCCTCTCTAAGGTTACCTTAAATAGTTAGGAGGTAAAGGACCAGGTGGGGAGAGGCAGAGTCAGACATTAGGGGAGGACCAAGACTTGCACTGAGAAAACTCCCTGTAAATTGCTCCAGGTAGCTGGAAATTTGTGGGATAACCATGTTATTTTTGGAGTCACTTAAACCAGTTGAACAGGTGCCTTGATCTTTGGGATGCCTTGTAACTTTTCAGGGCTTTGATCCTTATCTGGCAGGGCTGGAGCTGATAATCAGTTTCTTTCCCTGCCTACTCAAAAGTAAACCTCAGTTAAGCTCCGAGGGAAGTTGTCTGAGGACAACTTTCTGCGGGATTCCTGGTTTGATTCCTTCCTCCACATTACCACGGCCACTCTTATTTATTTATTACATTTATATGTCACGGACCTCACTGTCAAACATAAAGAACAATATAAAAAGTTAGAAGGTTAAGCAAACATTCCAAAAATGTTGGGCATTGAAAATTAAAATGTTAAGATTAACAACAAAAATAATAATAAACAAAAGGGAGCAATGCAAAAATGGGGAGGTGGTGGGATCTTTATCTAATCTACTTTTCAGTGCTTTGGATCAATGTTCTTCTTCCCCCTTGCTTGGCTCAGTTATTACTCTGGGATAAGGTACAGTTGGAGACTTTAAAATGACTTTTTCCCCTCTCCGGATTTTGACAATTTCAACAGAAGGGCTTTTCAACACAGAAAATAGCTCAAGGATAAGATTTCATTATTCCACAATATAAGAAGACTTCAACAAAACTTGAACCCTAACGTCAGAAATTAGGTTTGGCTGGAGAGAAGAAATTTTGGCTAGAGGGAACATACATTACAATACCTTTTTTCCAGTGGACGGACTTGAGAAGACAGTCAACAAGTCCCTAAAAAAATTTTAAGACTTTGTGGGAGTTGGGCAGTGTCAAAATCTAAGTACTTAATGGCAGCAAGCCTTGCAGCAACAAGAAGAGTGTCTTATTTTGTCAAGAGATTCTCACGACCGAAATATTTAGAAATTATGCTGCCCAAAAGCTTGAATAAGCAGCAGGAGAAGAAGAAGGGCATTGATGCTTTTGAATGTTGATGTTGCAAAACACAAGGATATTATGGAGGACCAAGAAAACAAATCCAACGGATAATGAAACAATTCCACGTTCTCGCTCAAAGTTCAGATTCATCCTTCTTCGGACATATCAAGCGAAGCCTCAACTTTCTGGAGAAGCCTTCTTTGGTGCTGGGAAGGTGGAAGGAGCAGCCAGCAGCAAAAGGGAAGGACTCCGTTATAGTGGAAGTTTAGATTCACCTTTGGAAGACTGAAAGGATCCGGTTAGGGACAGGTCATCCCAGAGAAAAATCTGTCCGTACGGCCACTTAAGAGTCGGCGCCGATTTAACCAACTAACAACGACTGTGGGCGGAAGGCTTGAGAGAGAGAGAGAAGGCGGTGAACGAGAAGCTAAAAAGCTTCCACAAATTAAAAAAGCTGAACCGGATCCCCTCCTGTCGGGAATCTTCAATTCTGGCGCAGGAAAAAAAAATGTCGGTTTTAGATCGGATCATCTGAGCAAGGAGAAAAGGGCTCGGCGCCGAGGGCGCACGGATCTCCAAAAAGACAAGGAGACGCGCGTTGTAAGGGCACCGGAAAACCCGCACAGCGATTAACAGCAAGCCCAGGGGAGGCTGCGAAACTCAGCTAGCCCACATTGGCTGTTCTTCCCTTTTTTTCCCTTCAACAGCTCCCAGTTGGGAGAGTTCGCGGCGAACCTGGTTAGCGGAATCGATTATCCAGCGATAAGAAGACTGGAGCGGAGGCCGCCTGGCCGATTGCGCGCAAAGAAAAGGGACTGTTTTCGCGTTTCTGGAAGGAGGTGGGGAGTCCGCCTGATCTAGTCCCAAATTGACGTGGAACCCACCCACCCCAGAAACCCTTGCCGTGGAAAAACGTGGGGCAAAAACACGGCGCCTAGGGAAGTAGAAATGGCACCCTGAAACGGTAGCACGGAGGGATAAAATTTGAAAATGGAACGCTGTACAGAGACTGAATTCTCACTATGCTCAAAGCTGAAATGCGCTTAGCTCGTTTGTGGGTCTGCGGGGGGTGCAAACTCTACACAAGCCCTTTGGGGGCATCTCTATGATGTCCACACACCTGACCGGAGTCAAGGTCGGAGTTAGCTGGTTGTGTGAATGCACCTTTTCAAACTCTACTCGGCTCCTAGTGAGTTCATCTAGCTTTCTCAAGGAAGCAGCCGACAACTGGTTCCTTCTGGGGTTTGTTCTTGAAGCATGTTCCACTCTAGATCGCAGCTCTGGGATTTTCTAGCGTCCCCCACCCAGATCTGACCCAGTTTATCTTTCTGAGATTAACTAGTCAGGGAGGTGTTGAAGGAAGGGTCTTTATTTTCTATTTTTCTTTTTAATATTCAATTTGCCCAGGCATCCTGACTTGCAGCAGCTTTACCTGCCTTTAAAGAAAATATGTGAAAGCCTTCACAGGTGAGGGGAAAAGGTTTAGGGGTGCAAAATATCTGTAGGAGTTTTACTCCTGGATTGGTCTTGGCAAATTAACCAAGATCCCTGGATCCAGTTCTGTGTGTTTTCATTCTAAAGAGCAGGAAATGAAGGTCATCTATGATCAGTTGCCACCATCGCTGATCCCTTCTGTCTGCAGAACAAGGCAAGGATGGTTGCAGAGTTTCAAATCCCAAAGGATATTATTTGCCACCCGCCCCCCATAGCTCACTTTCTCCTCTGCCCTCTCTCTTTCTCTCTCTCTCCCCCACCTTTCTTTCTCTCTCTCTCTCTTCTCTTTCTCTCTCCCAGTCTCTCTTTTTTCTTTCTCTTTCTCTCTCTCCCACTCTCTCTTTCTTTCTCTCTCTCTCTCCCCCAGCCTTTCTTCCTTTCTCTCTCCCTTTCCCTTTTTTCTTTCTTTCTCTTTCTCTTTTTCTGTCTTATTCTCTCTCCCCCTCTCCCTCTCCCCCACTCTCTCCCTCTCTCCGTTAAGGTGAACATCCACCCCAAACCAACCATGGGGTCTGGCAATTTGCCATTCCTTCCTTCTGAAGAACACCTTTGGGGTTGATATGGGGTCCAGAGATATTCTGGAGGATAAAATGAGTGCCAGAGGCACATAGTTTTGCAGCTGGGCCTATTTCCCCTTGCTTTGATGGGTTTGTTTATTATTCATATTTCTATCTTACCTCAATCTTTTTTTTTTAATATATAAAAAAAAATGTCAGGCCAGGGTATGGAGCCCTAAAAAGGGAATAAATTTCCTTTTTGTTTAAACTTGTGGCATTTTTTTTAGTGCCCGCTCAACAATTCTGCAAGAATTGGTGTCGAAGGCAGCTTTTTGTGAGTTCAAAGGGGTGGGTGGGGGGAAATAGAGGGCAGGTTGATAGAAGGGGAGAGAAGAAAGGGCTCCATGGGTTTACCTTGAGAAACAGAAAGTGAGAAAATATTTGGGAGCCTTTTCAGTTGTGCTTTGTGCTCTCTGAGCTTGGTGGTTTTCTTGAGAGGTTTCATTACCCAACTAGGTAACATCATCAGTGATCTATCTTTCTTTCCTTCCTTCCTTCCTTCCTTCCTCCCTCCCTCCCTCCCTCCCCTTCCTTTAGTGGGAAACAGAATTGCTCAGACTTCCCCAATTAACACGGAAAAGATTCTCCAGAATTTCTCCGACTCTCCCTTCCTGAAGAGAGGACAGCCCCTCCAGCCGTTCACCAACTTTTTGTCCCAACTCCTGGTGCAACAGCCGCTATGCTGGGCTCCCAAATTCCCTGGCGTTTCTCCTACCTAGCCTGACAGTGGCTGACTTTTGTCCCTGGAGGGTTAGGGTTAGGGTCGCTACAAGTCCCATTGTCCTAAACCATCACGTGATCTCCGCCTCCCAGTAGCCCTGTACAAATTGAGCCAAGATAAAGCAATTAAGACTGTCACATAAAGGGTTTTTCTTTTTCTTTCTTTCTTTCTTTCTTTCTTTCTTTCTTTCTTTCTTTCTTTCTTTCTTTCTTTCTCTGTCTCTCTCTCTCTCTCCCTCCCTCCCTCCCTCCCTCTCTCTCAGAAAATAGTTCCTAGAAGAAGAATCCCCAAGCGTCAGCCAGCCCGGTTGTCTGAATATTTAAGGAGGGAAACGGGGAAGAGTGAAAATTCGGCAGCTGGCAATCCACGCACCCTTCTTTCATGTGTGACACCCTTACTTCCAAGGCAACAGATTCCCCAATTTAGACCCAAAATGACACCCACACCCACACCTCACATATGCTAGGGAAGGAGAACCACTGAAGAGCCCACCTAGGACTTAATGCTGGGCACCATCCTAAACCTGCCTCTCTAACTTTTGACATTTAAAGAAGTTGGTGGGTTCCTTTTAAGTTATATAGGGATTTTTTTAAACAACTATTTACTGTTGGTGTCCTTTGAGAAATGAATATTAAATATGTCGCAGGTGCAATTAAGTCACTTCATCAACTTTGGATCCAGTTTATTGAATACCCCTCATGAGTTTCCATCTCTCTCTCTCCCTCCCTCTCTCTCACAAACACACACACACCCAACAAAAAAGTAGTGTCTGAAGCAAAATAGAAAAACAGCCAAGCGAGCGCCTGTCTACCATAGCACCTTATCCTGACATTTATTATTTATTTTATTTATTTATATAACTAAACAAATAACATAAATGCGACTGCCAAATTTACGGCCCCACCTCCCTTCTCCCCAGGTACCAGGGTGCCAACTTGGGGAAGAATGAAAGCTGATCGCAAATATGCTTAACGAAGGAAAGTAAATTTATTCTTCCCCCCCCCCCCATCTCCTTCCCAGCACGTGGCAAAGTCGCCCTGTGGGTTTAAGCCGATCGATTGAAGCCGTGGCCAGCCGCTTTCGTTTCCGCCTTCACGGACTAGGCTTGGTCTAACCCTGGTTTGTTTGCAAAGTTGGTCTGCTCGCTTTGCCTGCCTCGAACTGAGCCGCGAAGCTTCGGGCGGCGCTGATTTGACGCTTTCCTTTCAACGTATCGTATGAATGGTGTCTATCGCCACTTGGGGGAAAAAGATGGGGGGAGGGTGGTCAATTTCAAAATCTCTCAGCTCTTTGTTACCCCGAGGTTTTATTTTGGGTTTTGTTCCCGGATATCCACAGAGGCTTCTAACCCGTAAGACACCCGGAGTGGATCCGTTTGGGTCTAAACTTGGGTGTCGTAAAATCCCAGTTCTCTGCCTCCAACGAAGAGGATCGCGTCGGCTGTGATCCTCCTCCCAGGCCGACCGAGCGAACGATCGGAGATCCCTCTTGATGCTTTCCCAGCTTCTTCTGTTCCATAACAACCAACTTGCCCGCCCAGCGTCGCCCGGATTAAGCGCGCGTTGCAAGAAAGCCGCGGATTTATTTTTATCTGGGCTTCGCTGACTCAGGCACAAGCGCTCCACTCCTCCAGACGCCTCCAGCTCGCCCGGCATTCCTGTTTTCTGCCGTTTCTTCGCTGCCTTGTTTTAAACAACCAGGCGAGGAATCCGAGATGGGTGATCCCAGGTTTAACTTTCATCTGAAGGTGTTGGGAGCCGCGCTTGTTGCGTTCGTGTTTCCCTCCCTTTACCTTGGTCAAAAAGAGGGAGAATTTGAAGGGTCTCTCCTGCCCCCTGAAACGACTGAGACTCCCCGCTCCGCCATTGACGAGATGAAGCGTTCAAGTCGCCTATAAAAGGGATCCATCGACCCATCTTCATCGATGGGGCCGCGGAGAAAGGGGGCCAAGAGACGGCGGGGTGCGCTTCTGCACGTGCCCCGCTAGGGGGCAGAGGGCGCGCAAGGCAAGGCCTGGCGTGGCCACCATCAACCCGAGATTCTGGAGCTGGGCTGCGCACCGCCCGGATTCCTATCCCTGGTTTAAGGGCAGCAGCATCACCCCAGGTTCTGAGCCTGCACACCATGCCCTGGGCTGCACACACCAGTCCACCCCACTTCGGCCTGGTGTGTTGTGTCTTCCATTTAGGATGCAGTGGAAGCTGTGGACAGATTGAGAACATGTTGGTTTTAAAGGAGAAGGTAGGTTGCCTAACCTACCAGCGTTTTAGACACAATCCTGTTCGTTGCACCATGCAAGAGGCCTCCTTTCCCAAATGCCCTAACTTGCCAGCCTTAACCAGCGGAGCCTCCCCTAATTGGTCATCTAATCCCAAGGCACACATAGCCCATCATCCCTGTACCCCTAGGCTACATAAGCCCTGCAAAATGGGTGTGGCAGTTCACACTAAGACACATCCCAGGCTGCCCATAGGTCTCGGATCCAGTGGCTTATGGGGTTGGAAGAAAGTGAATTCAGTAATCGATGGCTCGGTCCATTTGGGTTCCATGTGCGGTTGGGGCCAACCCAACCCAACCTGTTATATCTGCAAGCGAAGCTTCAACTTCCTGCTTTCATTCCTGCTTAAACAAGAGACATGGAGGTGCACCCAACGTTTTTTTTTAGACTGGCACCTTCTGGTGTGAACTGGCACACCCATCTTGCAGGGCCCATGTAGCCTAGGGGTACCGGGATGATGGGCTATGTGTGCCTGGGGATTAGATGACCGATTAGGGAGGCTCCGCTAGTTAAGGCTGGAAAGTTAGGGCGTTTGGGAAAGGAGGCCTCTTGCACAGGATTGCGTCTAAAAAGCAGGCAGGTGAGGCTACCTTCCTTCTCCTTTAAAACCAACATGTTCTCAAACTATCCTGCGGAATTTAGAGTCATAACATAAGATTACTTTTTTGTTTGTTTGTTTAGGTAAATTTAATTGGAGGTGGATGTCCTTTCTTTATCAAGTTTCCACCCCCTCCATACAACAGAGATTTCTAAATAATCATGTAAAAGCAAGCTCTGTGTGTGTGTGTGTGTGTGTGTGGCAAGCTCTTTCTCCCATCTATCTATCTATCGAACTATCTATATTTATCATCTATCTATCGAACTATCTATCAAACTATATCTATCTGTCTATCTATCTATCTATCTATCTATCTATCTATCTATCTATCTATCTATCTATAGAGATATCATAATAGACTGCATTTATAGTATAATAGGACACCTTCAGATTTATTAGCTGTTTCCCCGACTTCTTTAAAGATGGTTTAACCTGGTTGATGCAGTCTGAACCATAGTTTACCTAAGCACGGTTTTTAAATAAACCACATCTGATTAGGATTGCAAAGCTGCTGCTAAACTCCACTCTCTCATTCTCTCAAATCCTGCTACCCCATACAAGTTTTGCTTGACCCAGCCAGCTAACTTTGTTTAAGCAAACTATGGCTTAATGCAAAGCCTTAAAAACCCGTTCTAAGCAAGCACCTTCCTCTTGAAATTGAGAGAGAGACCGATCGGGTTTTTTAAAATTAAGCTAAAGTTAAAGCAAGATGCTTTTTAAAAAAAAAATCTCAGAATATTTTGAAACCTTTACTGCTTTAAAGATACTATACAATCTCCATTTAGCCTAACTCAGATGGATTTTTGAGGGTGCCTCTGCCTTTCCACGTGCTGGGATTACCCCAGGATCTAAGCTACTATTTGGCTTGAATGAAACGTCTCTCACCTTCCTCATATAGTTTATTCAATGAAAGAATTATGGGGGTGAAATATAATCCCAATCTCAGTCAAAATGATCGATTTAGGATCATTCCTGGATGCGGGGTGGGGGTGGGAGAGAAATCCTTCTGAGGTGGTATGAATTATTCTGTTATTCTGAATTGGGACAGCGGAGGGAAGAGAGATTGAGCTAAGCAAACACGGCAGCTCTTCTGGTTTTCCGTGGGTGAACCAGAAGTTTTAGCTTGAATGGGAGACCACTAGGAAATCCAGCTTGGATTCGAATTGGGGAATCCAGACCCTATCGCGGGGGGAGAGTCCATGGGTGCTCAAGCAGGGAGAGATGGGAGAAAGGGGGGGTCAAAATGCAGGTTAGAGCCAAGCAATGGCCAAACTTCGATTCACCCAGGATGAATGGAGTCAAATCAACCACCCACCATAGCCACGGTATCTAGCGAGCCCTGCCTTGATCAGTGGGGATGTAGGCTAACCTGCGTTTCTGTCTGCTTTCTCTTTCAGTTTCCTCAAGAGTAAGCTGCCTTGAAACTCAAGGGCAATTTCGTTCCCACCCGATTCACACACGGATCTGTAGCTTTGGGCTTAAGGCTCACCACCCCCAAAGAACGAAGCTCGCTTCTTCCCTGTCATCCCTCGAATGGGGAAATGGGGACGCTCCCAGGCCTTCGATTCAGTCTTGATACTGGGCAGAAGTCGGTTACCGAGGGGTGAAAGTCGTTGGCCCCAGTGAGGAACGAAGATAAGGTAAGTGGCGTCTGGGATTAATTTTTGTTTCCTCTATATGGATATTTTTTCCCTGAGTTCTTTTTTGTGAGAGGTTACATCTCGCCCTGAAATGATCCCCGTCTTTCAAACTGCTCGCACTTTGGTTTCTTTCACACAACTTCTTTAAACCAGGTCACTTTGTTTCTCCCTCAGCATTAATCGTGGCTAAATTTCTGGTTAGGACAAAAAGCCCTCTCGCTGCGTGGTAGGTTTGGTAGGTTAGCCAGGAACCTAGGGCAGTAGCATTTCGTGGGAACGCAACTACTGGGTTCAGGAAGGTATTCCATTTAAAACTGGAGCGCTTCTTGTCAAAATCTACCCTCTCCGCGCAACCTCCTTGCCCAGGGATTTGTTTTGTTTTGTTTTATTCTATTTATGCCCATCCCTTTCAAGAATGGGGGGGTCCTCTCCAGAGTCGCTCCGTGGCCACTCCAGATCGCTACCGAGATTTCCAGAACAGAGAAACGGAGCCTAACCTGGTTTAGCCATCCGCGCCTTGAGCTCCTTTATTAAACTACATCAGAGGTAGGCGATTAATTTCCCCAAGAGGCCAGCGCGAGAAACTGGGACTGTGGCGGAGAGCCAAGCCAAGAGGACTGTGAAAATGTTAAGCACGCATGCATCTACATTGTTTATTTTAAAAGTCGTTTTCCAAATAAAACCAAAATAAAAATCCATGCGAGCAAGACATCCAGCCAAAAGGTTGGATGTGGGCTAGGGGTCGTAAAATATCTGGATTAGATAAACTGGCAACGAGGCCTAATGCCATGAAATCCAGAGTTGCGCGCATTTTGGGGGAGTTGCGCACCACAGCGTCAGGCACTTGCTTGCGCGTTGCCAATCTGCGTAAAACCGACTGGTTTCTAGTTCATGGGCGTAGAGTCCTAGTTTCCTTCCCATTTCCTTGCACCCACCTATTCACGCTTGTTTAGAATTTGTTCCAAAGGCCAGAGACGCGATTTTTAAATTTGATTTATAACGGATGCCGAAAGCAATGAAAAATTAGCATGGCTGGGTGGGTTGTAGTAGAAATAGGGGGAAACAGGATTTTTTTTGCCAGGCAGGACCAGGCGTATTTCTCCAAGTAAACGCTCCCCCAATTTTTCTGACCACTCAGACTTCAGCGCAGACGATTCGGTTCCTAGGCACTTTTCAGTTTTTTGAATTATTCAATTCTTGGTCAGGAATTCTCTTGGTGCTAGGAGCGCGGGATAAGCTGGAGAAAGAAAACGCCCGTTTCAGGAAACCCTGAATTTGGTTAGATGAAGAGGACTTTACTTTCTGGCCGAAACCGAACCGCATTTTTTCCCAATCCACTCAGCTTTCAGGGTCTCGAAATGTTGGTTTTTAGTTCCGAGCTCAAAATTTAAAGCACTTTATTATTAGTGGTGGCTGATTTTCTTCCCTCGCCAACTGCAGAAATCGCATTTTTACTGGCTGAGGGGGAAAAACACTCAGATAGAAAGCTCTAAACTGGGAAAGAAAGAAAGATGAATGTCAAAGGAAAGTTATCAAAGCGACAGATTTCTGGATCCCTGGCGCTGCAAGTTGGGAGAGACAAGGAGATTCAAGTTGGGAGAGACAAGGAGATTCAAGTTGGGAGAGACAAGGAGATTCGGGAAAAGTATCCAAGGAGAGGAGTCTCTGCGCGTTTATACAGTCTGCTTTGATAGGCAAAAATAATGTCTATAACAGATATTTTTCCTTCCGCTGGCATTTTGCACTTTGCATTTTGGGAAAACGAAAATGTCTACCTCTCTGTTCCAAAACATAATTAAAAATGTAAGAAACCAAGCTTAAGGAACCATAACAACAGGGTCTGATTTTATTCCATCTTTTATAAGTTATTTTATAAGGTTTTTTTCCCCCCTATCCCACCATTATTATTTTGTAAGTAACTCAAGGCCAGGAAACATACGTAATACTCTTTCCTCATACTATTCTCCCCAAAAAAACGTGAGAAGAGGTGGGCTGAGCCCGGAAGTTAAACGCTGATCGTTCCCTTCCCATTGCACCTTGATATTCTTGTGTAAGTTAATAAATCTTCTGCTTTGGAAACTGGAAACAAAAGGTGTACTCAGAAGCTGTCGGAGTTAACAGCTGTAGGGAACACTCCGTAACACAGTTTATAGACTCAGAGTAAGATTGTAAATAACTTTATCTTGAATCCAGCATTTAGTCTACAGCAGTCAAGCAGGCTCAAAGCCTGCTTCTTTCCACCGATTCCCAATGGGTCTACTCGAAGGCGGGGTGAATTTGGATCCAGCCTCATCCTGGCGAGCAGTACAAACTAAGAGCTTGTCATTTCTTAATCCTCCTCCAGCTCGCCCCGCCCAAAAGAGAGAGCCAACAATTGAAATGCCTGTCTCGTTGAGAATTAAAAGAGACGAAATATCGAAGATCCCACCGGCAGTTTAGACAACTTTTTTTTTCCAGGATGGAAATAAAACTAAACGCCAAGCCGAGCTAACGTTGCGGGGAAGGGGGTTGGGGGCGACCGATCCCAGCTCCTGTTTTTGAGGCCTGTCTCTACCTGCAGTTCAGAAGCGGAGCGCACTCGCCTTCACAAAGCAGGCCCAGAAGAAAGAAAAGAAAGGAATCCTATACCGTCTCTATTTTTTTTTTAAAAAAAGTGTGGGTCTCATTTGCCAAACCCCGGTCAAACGCGGCTTGCGTTTTTACGCGCGCCAGGGAGCGGGATTGGAATTTAAAAAAGGTTCGGGGCAATCGCATCAGGATAGGCCTTCTTTTTCTGCCCCAGCCCCACTCAAAATGTCAGGCACCCACTCTTCTCTCGCCCCGTCCCATCGCCACCGAAGAAGGGTGCACGCCGTGGCCCGCTGAACACCGCAGAGCATCTTAGTCGGGGAAGGTGGGGGGTGGGAAACCACGCGAACAACTTGGCACGAGAGTGCGGCGAAGTGTCTGCAAGCGAGAGGGTGGGCCTTGTGCGCGGATGGGTTTGTCCCTTTTGGGATGGCCGGGAAGCCTGGATCGCTCGCTCCAGGGGTTGAAAATCAGAGGTGGTGATCCACCAGGCGGGTTTAAAACTTGCGGGGAGATTTAAGACGACCCCCCCCCGAAATCCAAATCCTGGGCGCAGAATTTGGTTTGGCGTTTTGGGAAAGGCTGAAGTCTCCCGAATCGGAGGCGCAGCCGAGAGTGGCCGAGGTTGGGCGTCTGCGCGCGTTTCTAAGGGTCCCCCGCTTCGCCAGGTGCCAAGCCACACACCCTCCCTTCTGTCCCCCACTCCCCTCATCACGCAAGAGGCTGGCTGGAGGGCAGGAAGAAGAGAGGGGCTAGTTACCGCTCCACCACCAGGTTTTCCTGACCCCGAATCCCGGATAGAGGCATCTCCAGTCCGGCTGCCCATTTGGCAACACTCCAGGGGCTTTCTCGCCGGTTCCCCAAACCAGCAGAGAACCCTCCCCGTCCCCCATTTTTCCCCTTCCCAAACATAACCTTCGGGTAGCAGCGGCGTCCAGGTAGAAGGAAGGGCGCATATCCCCCAGAAGGGAAGAGAAGCAAAGGCGCTTACCTGCCGGGCGAGGTGAGCCGGCTGCTCCTTGTGAATTTAGGCGGCTACTTGAGCGCAGGGTCTCTTTGACAGGAGAAGGGAGGGGGTCAGGGATCCACGCAGCCTTTTTCTTCCTTCTTGCCTTCTCTGCATCCCTCTCCCCGCCCTGTTCAGAGGACTTTTGCAAGTCTTCCACCTTTTCTTACCCAATTATTCATTTTAAACAGCCCAACTGTAGAGCCTCTTTCTCTCTCTCTTCAAGCTTTCCTTCCCACCATTTCTCTGCTCCCGACTCCCTCCCTTTCTACCCGCAGCGAAAACTCTTCTTTTGCGTCTCTGGACGGGTTACCTGCCGAAATTCTCCCCCTGTTCTCCACCTGGCTGACGGTTCCTTTTGTCACGATTGACTGCCCCTCGAGGGAGGGGGCTTGCCTCGTCTCTCCCCCCTCCCTTTCTCTCCTCCCTGCTTTATTTCTCCATCCCTGTCGCTTCGTTTTTCTTTCCTTCCTCGATTCACTTTTTGGGGGGCTGCCCCCATTTTTTTTTTTGAGCGTAAGCGGACGCACTATTTGACAGGCGAGGAACCGCCTCACTGCGGCGTAGGGATATTAGGCACACCGATTGGGAGTTCAAATGTCAGCAAGTTTTTTTCCCCTTTCCCCTCCTCCTCTTCTTCTCTCTCTGTCTCTCTCACTCTCACTCCCCCCCCGCCTTTTTGGGAAAAGGAGGGGAGGCGGAGGGGAGGCGGTGGCGGGGCGGATGTATTCCTCCGCAGCAGCTTTCCGCCGCTTGTAAACTGAGCGCCTCCCGGCTCGGGAGTTTTGGATGGCATTTGGGCCGAGGAGAGCTCCAGAGGAGACAGCTTGCGCTCGCGGGTGCATGCAGTGCCGGGCGTCTCCCTGCTTCGGGGAGGGCCTGGCCGCCCCCTCCACCCCGAGAGGGGCCCCGGAGGCGCCTTTCAGCCAGCAGGTGACCTCCCCGGCCGCCCCGCCGATGGATGGCCGGCTCCTTCGGCCTCTAGGCTGCGCCCAGCTCGCCTTTGCCCTCGGCACCGTCCCGCTGCTCCGCGGCCCGGATCCCAGCCGGGGCGGCCACTAACCGCCGCTGCTTTCCCCCTCCGTAGCCCGCCTTCCGCCCCATGGACGTGGCCGCGGGACCGGAGGCGCTGGAAAACTGCTTGACTCGCGGCTCGGTCAATTGCGCCAAGATGCTGGACGGGATTAAAATGGAGGATCGGCCGCTGCGCTCTGGGCCCGCGACTTTGGGAGTCCTGCTGGGTGAGTTTGGCTTCCTCGCTTCCTCTTTGCTCCCCTCCCAACTTCTCCCACCCCCCAGATGTACATATATAAAACTCGCCTTCCTTGACCCCGATCCTTGCGCGGTGGAGCAGCCGCGCGCCCCTTCCTCCTTTCCCCTCCGGTTTCCAGCGCCGAACAATTGCGGCTAGAGAAACTCGGCAACTTGGCGAGGGAGAGAGGCGAGTTATCCAGGCCGAGAATCCACCCGTAAAGAGCAGGACAGGCTGGTAGGAGCCACTTTCACGCCACTTGCGCGCCCGGCCTTGATTTACACCCCAGACTGAGTGATACACAAGTGTGTGCGTGTGTTTTCCCTTTCCCGTGTTTATCCAAAACTCCAACCGGAGCCCTTGCAATTTATTTTATCCCTTTGCCAGTTTCCAATCCATTACGGGTTTCCCCTCCCCCCCACTTCAAACTCCCTCGTTTTGGAGGGGGTACGCACCCATCCTTCTTTAAAACCAGCTGCTTTAAGAAGCTGGCGCTTGATCGCCAGGCTGCGTTTCGCGCGGTCCAACTTCTGAACCCGCATCGCTGCGCTTTACCTTCCTTGGCGAGGACGGCAAAAGAAAAAAAAAATAGGCCGCTGGTCTCACTTTCCTCCCGGGGCTGCTTTGAACGTCAGAAGGGGCACCCGCGTTGACGCTTCCCGGATTCCAAGAGAGTTCGGTTGTTTGGCACGCTTGTTAAAGTCTGGCTAAAACGACCCACAGGAGCGACGCCTGCCAGACGGGCCGGAGCGCTCAGCTCAGGCGTATCTCGAAGGGGAGCCCCTGAATTCGAAGGGACGGTGTGTTGGTGTGGTTGTCTCTGGGTGTTGCGCGCCTCCCCGATACTTCTCGCGGTGAACTGGTTTAATCTTGAACTTCTTGTTCTCTGAAGAAGCGAAGAAAGTCTGACCCACCGCTTCCCTTTCGCCTTTCTTCCGGAAGGCCAGACGCGCTCGGTTTTTTCCTCCCTCCCGCTCCCTTTGCAAACACCACAACTAACAACCCTGGTTCTTCCCGCTTCAATCGGGCCTCAATCCCCACGGCAACTCAGCTCCCCCCCACAATTGCTCCCCTCCCCGTGTGGATCCTAAGCCGGCCAAGTTTAAATCTTCCAGCTGCTGTCAACGAACACGGTCGCTCCTTAAGATCACTTTCCCTTAAAATTCTGCTCGTTTTCCAGCCAGTGACAAACGCGTGCCAAATTCCAGGAAAACTTCTTCCAAAAAGGAGATTTGTAGGCTGTCAATCCAGCCAACTCCCTCGTTCCTTCTGATTTGCAAGGCCGGGCTTTCCCTCTGCCTCACACTCATATTGCACTGCCACCTTTCCACCTGGAGCTGGTGGCATTAATAGGGTTCATCATCATGCAGTTAATAAGCCCTGATATTAGGCCACCATTTGTCTTAATAATGTACTAAATTGTTTTTTTTTAAATATTAAATTTATTCACTATTGAATTAGAGGAACTTGAACCATTTAGGCCAGGGCTAAATGGGGGGGGGGGGCTCAGTGTTTTTAACTTGGTAAGCATTGAGACAAACGTCTTGTTGTGTTTATATAGTGCAATTATTATTATTTTTCTCCTTGGCCTTTATCTTCTTAGTTTATTTTTTGAGCCAGGCTGAATGAGATAATAGTAATAATGACAACTGTCTGATACAGCAGTGCTATTGCTGGTATAAAATACAAGGATGATGTTAACTACTGTGGTGCAATCAGTGTGTTTGGGGGATGATTCCAAGTGAAGGAGTTCAGGGACAGAAGGGGCTAAAGATGACTTTTGCCTTGGCCAGAATTCCAGGCGTGTTTTTTTGGAAGTGAGCTTTGGCTGCTTCCTTCTGAGTAAACCAGCAATGGCAGGAGAGGTATTAATCATCAAGAACAGGAGTTGCAAATATTTGGATTCCCATCAGAAGCTCACCCCTGTCTCCCTTAACCTGGCTTCTCTTTTCCTGGTGGAAAAGGAAGCCTTAAGACAACAAAATAAAAATAAAAAATAAAAATAAATTAACCGGTGCAATATTCTAAATCTTGAGTGGGAATTGAGAAGGGTTGGTCCCTCCAGGCCTTTCAAAGCCAGCGTTGGCCCCTGGCTGAACCAATCCTTAAAACAGCCCGGTGGATATGTGCTTCTTTTGGGGGGTGTGATTCTGCCTTATCTTACTTTCTCTTTTTTTCTTCACACATCTTTTTTCGCCCACTCCCTCTCTCTCTCTCTCCCTCTTTTCGCTTGCTTCCCTTCCTGCTTCAGGGTCCGATTGCCAACACCAGTCGGTTTGTGAGGGGTGCCAGCGTCCCATCTCTGATCGTTTCCTGATGCGCGTCAACGAATCCTCGTGGCACGAAGAGTGCTTGCAATGCGCCGTCTGCCAACAGGCGCTAACCACTAGCTGCTACTTCCGAGACCGGAAGCTTTACTGCAAGCAAGACTACCAACAGTAAGACCTTTACCCTTCTTCTTGTTGTTGTTGTTGTTATTATTATTAACATTTCCTTTTTAGCCGCTGGAATTCTTCACTGCTGCTTTCCCCGGTTTGATCTCATTTATAACTGCATCCTGGCGGGAACGGGGTAGTAGTGGGAGAGGCATAAAGCAGTGAAGGCGAAAATTGAGGAGGATTCCCAAGAGAGTAAGCCCAGCTTTTCGGATCAAAGGGCCATAGCTCCACCCCTTTGCTTTAAAACCCATTGTTGCTTCATCCAGCAGAAGGTTCTGTTGTTTCTTTAAAGGGGCTCCATTCTCTTAAGTCTTTCTCCCCATCCCAGCGCTGAACTGATTTCCCTCCATCTCTTTCTTTCCTTTATGCTCCCCTCTTGTTTGAGCTACTCCGCAGGCTTGTTGTGTACAATTCAAAAAAGAAAAAAGGCCGCATAATGTATTTGGGGTGGGTAGTGGGGGTTGGAGCCATATACGTGTCATTTATGAAGCTTATTCCCAAGCTTATTAAGTTATGTTTTAAGTGAGTAAAGGCCAGGTGTCTTTGTTCTTTCCTTGTGGGGGGGGAGGGTCTCCGATCCAAGTTGGATCATTTTTTTGGTGTTGCATTTTTGGAAGATTTGGGCCACTTCCTACTCAAATCGTCCCTGAGCTGCTTGCCTTCCCCTCGGGTTATTAGTATTATTATTTTTTTCAAGAGATGTCAGTGTCATTTTTTTCCCCAAGGAAACAATTTATAGCCTTCTCCTTCCCTACCTTTTCCTTTCTGTTTTCTCTTTCTGAAACCTCCTCTTCTCAATTTTCTTTTAGGCGGCCTGTTTTAAAATTGATCTCTGCTTCCTTCCATGAAGCGATTCAAATCTCTGAAGGAGAGAAGTGGTTTAGAAGTAGGGGAAATAAATAAATAAAAATATTCCCTTTTTAAAAAGATATTTTATTTTTGAAAGCAAGATGTATATACATAAACACTTTTCCCTTGTTTGTCCACAGTCCATCTGTGAGGAATTTTATAACTGCAGTTCAAACCCCTATCCAAATGTTGTTATGGTCCTTCTATTTTTATTATTTTTTTAAATGGGCGACTCTGCAAAGGAAGGGTCGTTGTTTTTTCCCCCAGCCTGTTTTTAGGTTGGTATTTCGATCCTTGCAGTCTTGGGTAGAAGCCGCTAAAAACTCTAAACTGTCTGGGGAGAAACCAGCAAAAGCCTTCCTCTCGAAGGAGCCATTAATCATCATCATTTTAACTCGTATGCAAATACATTTGGAAGGGAAAAGAGGCGTTGCTTATTCCCAAGTTGTGCAATAGAAGAAAGGTTTCAAGGATTTTTTTTAAAATAAAGTTAAAAAAAAATCCTTCCTGAATATAGTGCTGCAAAACAAAAAATAGAGCGCGGGGGTGTCTAAAGGAAGAGCTTGAATTTTTTTAGGAATGGGTGGGTGAGAAGACGCCCTTCTCCAAAATAAATGCAAACTGCTTATGACTAGTTATTGGAGCTGGATTTCCACCCGCCCCCACCTCCAAACTAAAAGGATTGGCAGTCAAGATAGAAGGAGGGGGAGGGCATAGATTCTCTGGAATCCATTAGATTCTCTGGAATCCATCTCCCCAAGATCGATGGCCAAATAAAACCGAAAAGCACCTTTTTTTCGTCTTTAAATCACGTACTTTCATTGTGGTGTTTGCGGGTAAGTTAGATTTATATTTTTAAAATAGGTTCTTTTGTGTTCCATCTTCCTTCTGTTTAAACGGCGCCTCTTTTTCCTGCCAACCTAATCTGGACTCAGCCTCGCAAGGATTAAAGACCCCCCCGCTTTTTTTTTTTAAACGAACGAGATCGAGGAAGGCGCCTCCTCCCTTAATTCGCATTCGGCGAGGATTCGAAGCGTGGCTTTCCAGACCGATCCGGTTTTCGCGACTTTCGGGAATTCATTTCGATACTCCAAAACTCTTAAAAGAAGGGGCAGTAGGTGGGGTGGGACAGTTGTTAAAAGTCTCTTCCCCGCCTTAGGTACAACTGGCGACGTGTTTACGGGGCTGGAAGGAACCCTGGATTTGTTTGTGCAACGTTTGCAAGAAAACAAACCCAGCTCAGAGAGCACGGAGAATCCCCACACACAAACGCACCCGCGCACAAAATTCCGGCTTTGCAATCCCCGCCGGTTCGGCCGGAGGGAACGAACGGGGAAGCCGAGGCCGTCGGTTTCTGGCTGCCCCGTGAGCGCGTCGGGGTTGGAGAGGCGACGCGGTACCTTGTTCGCTCGCTCGCTCGAGGGGAAGATAGAATCGGCGCTTCCCAGCCAAGAGAAGCCGCCCCTTCACCGGGCCTGTGGGCTTTTTTATGGGGAGGGGAAAGAAAGAGCTGGCCTATGTGTTCCCCCTGAAGAAATCCGCCCCCCCCCGCCCAGCTTTCTTCTTCTTCTCCTGCTCCTCCTCACTTTCATCTTCCTTTCCTTTCTTCCTTTCCTTCCTTCTTCTCATCCAGCTGGTCCGTTTCTCGGCTCCTCACCTCCCCTTTCTCTCCTTTCTCCCCCTCCTCGTCTTTTTGCTTTCCTTAATTCCCTTTTCCCGTTTTCCCTTTTCTCTCTTCCCTTCTTCCCTTTCTTTTCTTCCTTCCCTTCTCGTTTCTCCCTCTATTTCATTTCCCTTTCTTCCTTCTCCCTGTTGTTCCCTATTCTTCGCACCCGCTCTTCTTTTCTCTTTCTCTTCATCCCTTTTAAAGAAATCGCCCTTCGTTTCCCACCTTTATGAGTCTGTTCGCGCGACCCGCCCCTCGCGCCCCGCTTCGACGGCAGACTAGCCAGCCAAGGCGAAAGACGGCCTTATGCACCGCTAGGCCAAGTCGCCTCCAGCGAGCGCGGAAGGCACTTTTCATTCCAGAACCAAGGGTTTAAAATCATCTCCAACGGACCTTCTCTCTTTTGTTCTTGGTTTTTATCCCCATCTTCTTTATCAAGAGGGGGCGGGGGATGATTCCAGGATTACCCACCTCTCCACCCCAAGTCCAGGCTGTCGCGACACCTCAAACATCCTATAGTGGTGCCCCCTCCAATGAAGCCAACCCCCAAAAGAAAATACCCTCTCTCGGGGAGCAAAACTGGGCATTCCCCCCCACCCTGGAACTCCTTTTTGGGGTTAACCGACTTAGGGAGGGGGGCGTCGTTCTACTCCCCGCCGTCTTAACCTGAGCTGGAAGCTGGCGAGCCATTCTGAAGAGGCGTCCGCCGTTGATGTTCGCGGGGGGAATTGCGATTACGCACCTGCCGCGGGGCGCGGGGACGACAACCTCGCCGCTTAGGTGGACGTGGCGGGGCCAGCTAGACCCGGCCTCGGTCATCCCCACCGCCCGGCGTAAGCCGAGCTCAAGAGCCGAAGAGCGCCTTGAGAGTCTGTCGGGCGCCCGAAGTCCGTCCTTTTGCGGGAGAGCCCGTGCGCCCTTGGTGTGAATAACCTGGCTAGGGCGCTGCGCCATGGGCGCGCTTTCCCCGAGTTGCAGACATACCGAAGAAGAGCCGGGCCTCCGTAAGCCCAAGCGAGCTTCTGGGCCTTTTCCCCCCAGGGAGAAAGAAGGTGGGCCTCAGCCCAGAAGCTGGCCCAGGGCTGCTGCCTCCGGAGACCCCAGAGCGAAGGCCAGGCGCCGCGAAGCCGCGCCTCCCACGCTTCCTTCGCATTGGTGCGCAGCCTTTGACTGAGCCGAGCGGGCTTGCATGGCTGGAGGGTCCCTTAGGGTGGGAACCAAGAAAGGCAGAGGGCAGGGAGGGACCCCTGAATGGCTGTTTCGTGGTCGTTTAAAACAATAATAGGAGCTGCCCTCAGCATTAGCATCAAATGTGCCCTTAGCACTTCCCACTGGAACCGCTCTTCTCCCTAGAGGTCCTCCCCCAAACTGCCCCTAGTAGGGCGGCTGAGAAGCAGCTGGTATCTGTCCAAACGGGCATTATATCCAATATCCACCAGTCCTTCAAAGCGGAGCAATTATTCATTGCCAGCCTTTGCTGAGACCCAGTGAAGTCGCTTCATTCGGAAAGCAAACAAAACCAGCCTGCATTAGGTTGCTTGGGCCTTCTTTGCAACCTCGGGGATGCGGTTCTCCAAGGACAGTCGTAATTACGATTCCTCAGGGATGTCAAGACCAGGAAGAACAAATTTGAGAAAGCTCCATTTTAGTCCCCTTCCTTCCTTCCCTCCCTCCCTCCCTCCCTCCTTCCCTTCCTTCCTTCCTTCCTTCCTTCACTTTTTGAGATGGATATAAACTAATTCAATAACATACTGTATCTTCAACGGGATCATGAAAGAAAACTGCTAAGAATCTTCCTTCCTTCCTTCCTTCCTTCTTTCTCTCCTTCCTTGCTTCCTTTCTTCCTTTCTTCCTTCCTTCCCTCCTTCCCCAAGATCGTGAGGGGATGTCCTTTTTTATTTATTTATTATTATTGCTGGGCAGGCCAGGACATTTTCTAGATCTTGAATATAAAATTGATGCAGTTTAAAATGGGGAGAAGGAAATGAAGAGCCATTCGGTTGTCATGTTCCCCCCCCCACAAAGTACATTAACAACACGCTCAGAAATGGGTTACTTTTTTCTGGTGTGAAAGAATTTATAATTTGACTCCAACAAACCAGAATTTGAGTTCAGTGTAATTCTGAATTCTAACTAGGAAATGGGATTTCCCTCCCCTTCCCTTTTCTTAGTATTAAAAAATATCCTTTTAAAATAAATAGTTCGTTTCAGTTCTTGGACTTCCATAGTTTTTCCATATATGCTACCTTCCTCAACTCACCTCCTTTTCTGTGTCCCCCTCCCATCGCCATACACAACAACAACAACAACACACACACACACACAATACATGGCCCTGTAAGCTCTGTAGGGCAGTGTTTTTGTTGTGATCACAACAAAAGTGTGCAAAGCGATAACACATTCTCAAATGTACACAGCGACAGTCCCAATTCTGTATTGGCTCTACAGTCAATCTAAGGGTAGGATGCCCGGAGATGGTTGTGTTTTTTTAATTGATTTAATCTTTTTTTGTTTTGTTTTAAATCTTCTCCTCTGCCTTTTTGACTTTCGGGCTGCTTCTAATCTCAGCCCCTCTTCTTTTCTCCCTGGCCTTTCTTTCCCACTTCACGCTTGTCACTAAAATTTAGGGCCGTCTTTGTGCCCAGAGTGGGTTAAAACATGGTCACTTCAATCGGCGCGACATAATATGACTTTGCAAGTGGCCTGCCAGCAGACAAAAGACGACATTTCTGGTTGTACATTAGCTTTTGTCTAACATTCAGGAGGGTTCTCCCTCGCCACCCCCCACTCAAAGATCCCCGAAAGGTTTGGGAGGGGTGGGCAGTTAAGAGAGAAACTATGTGCACTACATAGCAGCTACTCCAAAATCCTCTGCTATGGAAACCGGGGAGGGGGTGAGTGTAATTGGTAAGGAGTCGATGCAGGGTATAAATATTGCAGCTTTCTGAAAATCCTAGCTGAATAGATGGAGCCACGGGTGCCATTTCTCCACCCCCTCTTTCTCTCTTGCAAATACCGTCTGTCCAAAGGGGACTTCTGTCTTCAACATGTCCATTTAGGAAAGCTTATGCCATGGTTGAAAGATGGGCCTTTAAAAAGACATTTAATCCAGAGCAGAGCCAAACTCTAAGGCTAAGGGGTGAGGATCTACTCTTGTTCGAATTGAGAAGAGGCACACGTGCCATTTGCAATATCTCTGAATCAATCAAGCGAATTGAGGCTCAATTGACAATATAAAATTTTTGTGTAAGCCGTCCAGAGTCACTCAGAGTGAATGGGAGGCCATATACATTTTCTAAATAGATAAATAAATACTTTTTGATATTAAGCAGCAGGATATTTCCATGTGGCTGCGAAGAAGCTTGTGCAAGATGTTTTCTCACGGTGTGTTTCTAACTTCAAATAATTCTGCCCATTTGATTCTTTGTTCCCTTGGGAGCTTTCCTAAAGCTGCAAATACTTATTGGACCTAAACTCTACCCACAATCGCAATACGTTGCATCATGTGTAGATAATATCGTTATTGAATTTGAAAAGGGATAAAATACAGAATCATAGTAAAAAGTTAGAAAAAGAAACAAAGCAAGAAAAAGCAGAATTACAAGAAAAGAAAATAAAGATAAAATATGGAGGGGGAAAAGTAACTTCCAACTTTGTTCAGTTCAGATACATAATAAAATAGCTTCTTCCTCTAGGTTTAAACAGAAATAAAAGTGAAACATGTAAATAATACACAGCATTTCTAGAATCAAAACTGATCTAGTCATCAAAGCATTATGAGCTACAAAAATCACCCCCTTTACAGAGTGTTTGGAAAGGATCTGGATGGTTTTTCTTTTTAATGTTGTCTCAGACTTGTTTTAGCAATTTTAGTTATGGCAAGTATACAAAAATCTCAAACTGTGACCTAGTTTATGGAGAGATGCTCAATCATCCAGCCCATGGTCGCCCCAAAGGTGCTTTTTCCTTCAAAAGGCAACTGGACTGGTTTTGCCTTGAAGACATTTTGCTCCTCATCCAAGAAGCTTCTTCAGTTCTGGATGAGAAACGAAACTTCTTCAAGATAAAACAAAGGAAGTCCAGTTGCCTTTTGAAAAAAAAAACCATATTTGGAGCAAATTTTGACACCTTTTTCTGGAAATCTGCCATTTCTGAACTGAAATGATACTGCTGTGTATCTACACCAAATCTTTATGGCCAATTAGTTTCCTTAACAATTTTTTCTCCTGGTTGTTTATTTTTACGTTTCTGTTGTCCCTCTTCTGTGGCATCAGATGCTTGTTCCACTGGGAGATATTTGTAGACTGTTAAACAAGCCCTGAATATTTCATTCAAAGGCTTTGCTTGAATGTTGCTTGAATTTCTACGGGTTTGGCCTGCTTCAAAATTAAAATATTAGACTTAAAAGTTGCTTTAACGGTGGGGATGGATGGGAGGGAGGGAGAGAGGGAACGAAAGAAAGAAAGAAAGAAGTATTGTTGGAAGCTAGAAACGAAAGGCAGACACCAGCGATGAAGAACAGCATTTCTGCAGGGCAAAATGACTGCAAGTTACTGTATGTCCTTTGATCTCCTGTGTAATAATCTATAACTTTGAAGCAATTGGTTGTGTAGGTGTTAGGAGGAGCTGGTGACTGCTCTTACTTGGCTTAAACGTACAATGGTGTGTGGGATTTTGTAATCACTGTTTTGATTTTGCGGCATGACTGTAAAGAGGCATGAACAAAGCAAAGATCCCAGCTTCGTCCTTTGTTCTAACCTGCGCTGGTTTTCCTGAGCTTTGGAACAAATATCTTTAATTACTGTAAAGAGACATCCTATTAACTACTGCAGAATTATTGTCTACCGAAGTCAAGAAAATGCAAATTTATCTGTATGGTTTAGATACATTCGGTTTCTAGATTAGCCATAGGCAATTCACTACTGAAAGGCAGTAGGGAAAGTGATGTGATAATGAACTCCATATCTTATAGGTCGTTACAATGATAGCAGCAGCGAGGAAGCCGACAAAGAACAAATGAAGTGTGTTTAAAAAAAAAAACCCACAAGTACAAATGTTTTAATGGCAGCGTGTTCAACTGATTGGCTAAATATTTACAAACTTGCAATTATTTGCGTTAACACGTGTAAACAAATACGTGTGACAGTTGAAAAATATCAGCAGACACGCGTATGAAAAACTAGACAGGCAAACAGTGCTATCCCAGAAGCATTAAAAAGATTTTTTCCCTCTGTGTTTTTTTTTTTAAATGCAACCTAGATTTATACATGGTGAAATTTCCCTAGTTAAATGAACCTAGGTCTAGAATTGGTTATATTTCCCTGGTTGAATGCATTATATATATATGTGTGTGCGTGCGTGTGTATGTATATATATATATATATAGTGTAGGTCTTGGTGTATTCGGGTCTTGTCCCGTGTAAGGTTGAGAATACCTTGGCAACGTTTCGACGAAATCTCATCCGTCATCTTCAGGCTGGTGTCTTCAGCTTCGTTCTTCTGGGAGAAGTGTGTGATAGTGGCTGTTTTTCCCTTTTAAACTCCAGAGTTGGCTGTGTTATTTATATATATATATATATATATATATATATATATATATATATATATATTTATATGTATATAAAATATAAATATAAAAAGAGGGTGACAGCATGAGTATTTACCAATCTCATCAGATTCTGAGCACTGAGTGTCCTTTAGAAGGCATATCCATATCCTGGATATTTGTAGGAATAATTTAGGGCACCAGACATTCAATAGGAGCTAGAAAATGCCAGGGCATCCAAACAAAACCCCCAAAACAACCATCTCAATCGTTGGAATTGCTTGTGGACGCTCCATCAGTGGAGATTTTAAAAAATGGACTAGATAACCATTTGACCAGGATGGTATAAGTTCTCCTGCTTTGAGCAGAGGTTAGACTAGAAGACTTCCGGGGTTCTTTCCAGCCCTAAGTTTCTAAGTTCTGTTTAAAATGGCTGGGCCTATAAACTTCTTTTTTTTTTAGAAGGAGCCATTTTCCTAATGCAAAGAGAGGATCTACGCGAGAGAAAGCTCTCCAGGCTGTTTAGCTCTCCTTAAAGCCTTTCTAATTGGTGGAATGGTATTTCCGGGTTGAGCCGAAATAAAAAGATATCAACTTGTTTTGGCCTTTTGTTAGATCACAGCGCCTTGTCTGACAGGACAAGCACACCTGCTGCGTGGGTTTCTTCCCTTGGACAAGGCCGGAGGAGCAGCGGGAAAGCAGGAGAAGAAAAGGAAGGGGAGAAAGAGCGCTTGCCGTAAATCAACTCTCCCTCCAAAGTTGCTCCTTTGGAAAAATGTAACTGGGGACAGATTAAACGAAGGCTCTCGTAAAATCCCCCTTGTCACGCCCTCCTCTCGTGTTTTCTTCCTGCACCTTGAGAATGGGGATGGTTTGGTTATTCGTTTTTTTTTTCTCATCCAGAGATGGGGTTTCGCTTCCTCTTTTCCTTCACAATGCGCCTAGAAATTTGGGGCCTGTTGTGGCAAAGGACATTAGAGAATACATGTTCTAAGTGTCCTCTGTACCTTCCCTGATCTTATGCGTTTCCTGCTTGGCGCAATTTATTTATTTATTTTTGGGATTTATGTGCTGCTCTCTCTCTCCCCCCCGAAGGACTCAGGGCGGCTCACAATCATAAAAGAACAATGCAAAATATAAAATTTAAAAAACTACTAAATCAAAATCCCAAAATTTCAAATTAAATGCGGCAAACAGCCATTATTATAACAAAACAACAAAAACATCCCACCTTTTTTCTTCTTCTTTTCTTTGATAAATAGCTCAAGGTGGCAAATGTTATCTAATGCTCTTTCTTCCTCCCGTTTTTCAACAATTCGTGAGGTGGGTTTGGCTGAAAGAATGGGATGGCTTTCACACCTAAGGCAGGACTAGAACTCCCAGTCTCCTGGTGATTGGCCCAAAGTCTCCCAGCTGGCTCTTGTGCCTAAGGCAGGACTAGAATTTCCAGTCTCCTGGTGATCGGCCCAAAGTCACCCAGCCATCTTTCATGCCTAAGGCGGGACTAGAACTCACTGTCTCCTAGTTTCTAGCCAGGTGCCTTAGCCACTAGACCGTGATCTTTCCACAGCACCCAGATGTTTTTATAATGCTAAATCTGGAAGTCAGTTCCAAGCTAGCACAACCTGCGTTGGAAGTCAGATCTGAGCACTTCAGATCCATCTAAGTTTGTGATCTCTTGGGTTAACGTTCTTCTAGCCTTTTGTGTGTTCCCCATGATGCAGAGTGGACAACGTTGTACGGTTAACACCATGACTGCAGGTTTTAGCGGAGTGATTCAAGACAAAGCACAGAGCCGGTTCATTGATTATGAAGACCGGTCTGAAGTGGTGAAAACAAGTTTCTGCTGAAATTAAGGGGATTTTTCTGCCCCTCTTGTGGTGCATTTAGGATTGTCAAAGCAATCCATCTAAACAAACTTCAAGATTACACAAAATACAAACTGAGGTTTTGGTCTCATTTCATCTAAATGTGATAAAGTAAATACATAGTCTACGATACATTTGCAGCAAATTGCACGAAAAGAAAAACTCGATTGACACAGTCACATTACCAATATTATGTTGATAGCATTAAGATAAGTTAGGTGCTCCGGTTGTCTTCTGATCTGATTTGCATTTAAGCCAAGAAGGAAAGAGGGCAGGCTTTTCAAACATTGTTTTTCCTCCCCTCCTTTTGTCTTCCTTTCACACTTTTTAATAAAAGTAAGATAATGTGGGTTTTTCCTCCCTAATTTTCCTGTTCAGTAAAGCAAGCATATAATAGACTGCCTGAAATATCTGGGTGGTAATTACAAAATGCAACCCTTTGCTTGATTGCTTGAAAACGCAGCAAGAAAAGTGCTTAGGACCACATTAAATGTGTTAAGATGTTTTTCAGTGAGGGGAAACGTATTAGCTTCAATTGCTGGAATCCAAAACATTTTCTCTCGGACTCCCCCACTGGGATAATTTTAGGAGACATGAGAGTTGAAGAGAATTTCTTTCTTTTTTCTTTTTAAGGGAGTGGCATGCAAGTAACTTCCAAGTATGGCATTCTTTTTGCCAAATAATTTTAAAAAGATCTGTGGGAGCTTTTTTTAAAAAAATTAGATTTATATGCCGCCCTTCTCCAAAGACTCAGGGCGGCTTACAATTTTTTTTGGATACAACCCAATGTGCTCAGCAATAGCCTTCATTCCATTGTATATGCCTGCTTATTACTAAGCGGCATTTCTACAAAGGCAGCTTATTGCCCCCAACAATCCTGGGTCCTCAATTTACCTACCCCAAAAGGATGGAAGGCTGAGTCAACCTTGAGCCTGGTGGGATTTGAGCCTACAATAATTGCAGGCAGCTGGAACTTAAGTGCTAGGCATTTAGCAGGCTGCACCACCAAGGCCCTTTTTGGTATACAGGTGGCCTTTATGATCATTTACTTAGTGATCGTTAAAATGGCACTGAAAAAAAGAGATTTCTGACCCATTTTTTCACACTTACAACCACTGCAGTGTCCCCTGTGATCCAAATTCAGATGCCTGGCAACTTGGCTTGTATTTATGATGGTTGCAGTGTCCTGGGGTTACGTGATCAATTCCCTCTTGCGACCTTCTGACAAGCAGAGTCCACGGGGAGGCCAGATTCCCTTAACCATCGTGTTGCTAACTTCCCAACCACAGTGATTCACTACACAACTGAGGCAAGTAAGGACATAAAAGGAGGCCAATCTCACATAACAACCATCTCGCTTAGCAACAGAAATTTTGGGGCTCCATTGTGGTCATGTATGTCAGAGGCGGCCTGCCTTGGTAAACAGAGAAAGACAGAAGAAACTTTATTTTGGTCATTACAGTGAACAGAATGCCTGCCCTGAATTCAGAGGGATGTCAGAAAGAGAAATTATTGCCAAAATTTCATTCCTATATATATACATATATATGAGGTTCTTTGACAGTATCGAGCATAGATCAAGAGCTTCTTGCATGATGCAATATGTTCCAGGGGCAAAAGCCTTCAAGCAACACTTGGATGCTGTCTGTTGACGATGAAATGTCTTATGTTTGTCCCAGTTAAAGCAGCTGGAATGCGCCCTGAGCTGAATGTGCCTTCAGACGTTGCATATTTGAGTTTTGCCACTGGACTGAGATACCAGATGTGCGCTTGGTTCCTGGAAGCCACGTTGAGCTGAACATCTCAAGAGGGAATTCAGTAGCTGGAACTGACCCCAGAATAACCTACATACCCAAAACGAAGTTACAAGGGCTTGGCAGCTTAAACAAACACTTTGGCAGACACTGTTGTGCGGTGATGATGTTCCCTAGTTGGGTAATGAAATGTCGGCAAGAAAACAGCCAAGCTCAGAGAGCACCAGGGACTCCAAAGTTCAACCTTGAGCTGCAAATATTCTCTTCTATTGGAACACGGTCGTACACTGTCTACTGTAGGGTGTTTGGAAGAAGGAGCACAACTGAGGAAGTCTGAATGCTAATGAAAGGCATGAGACTTTTTTCTGGTGGCCGTTTATTTCTGCCATGGTTTGACTCAAAGAGAAGACTGTTTTCTAGATCTAGTCTGCCTTTGAGATCGTCCAAGGAAGCCCTGCCAGGATATTAGAGGGAAGGGAGGAGATAGGTTCTCCATTTCAACAGGAGAAGGAATCTCATGTTTTGATGATCTGATGGGAAGCTCAAAGTTTTGGAAAGGTGAAGGGGATGTCTTGATGCTGATTTCTTCCCTTA
>CM019157.1:8935580-8953101 GCA_009733165.1 Naja naja
AAAGAAGAGAAGAGAAGAGAAGAGAAGAGAAGAGAAGAGAAGAGAAGAGAAGAGAAGAGAGAATTCTTCATTGGTCAAGTGTGATTGGACACACAAGAAATTTGTCTTGCTGCATATGCTCTCTGTGTACAGAGAAGAGAGGGGAAGGGAAGGGAAGGGAAGAGGAGAGGAGAGGAGAAGAGAAGAGAAGAGAAGAGAAGAGAAGAGAAAGAAGAGAAGAGAAGAGAAGAGAAGAGAAGAGAAGAGAGAGAAGAGAAGAGAAGAGAAGAGAGAATTCTTCATTGGTCAAGTGTGATTGGACACACAAGAAATTTGTCTTGAAAGGAAGGAAGAGTACAGAGAAGAGAGGGAAGGGAAGGGAAGGGAAGAGGAGAGGAGAGGAGAAGAGAAGAGAAGAGAAGAGAAGAGAAGAGAGAAGAGAGAGAAGAGAAGAGAAGAGAAGAGAAGAGAAGAGAAGAGAAGAGAAGAGAAGAGAGAATTCTTCATTGGTCAAGTGTGATTGGACACACAAGAAATTTGTCTTGCTGCATATGCTCTCTGTGTACAGAGAAGAGAGGGGAAGGGAAGGGAAGGGAAGGGAAGAGAAGAGAAGAGAAGAGAAGAAGAGAAGAGAAGAGAAGAGAAGAGAAGAGAAGAGA
The DNA here is from genome assembly GCA_009733165.1 of Naja naja. Classification (NCBI taxonomy): domain Eukaryota; kingdom Metazoa; phylum Chordata; class Lepidosauria; order Squamata; family Elapidae; genus Naja; species Naja naja. The sequence goes on from CM019157.1 coordinate 8,936,219, forward strand.
AGAGAAGAGAAGAGAAGAGAAGAGAAGAGAGAATTCTTCATTGGTCAAGAGGGGTGATTGACACACAAGAAATTTGTCTTGTTGCATATGCTCTGTAAAGAGAAGAGAGGGGAAGGGAAGGGAAGAGGAGAGGAGAGGAGAAGAGAAGAGAAGAGAAGAGAAGAGAAGAGAAGAGAAAGAAGAGAAGAGAAGAGAAGAGAAGAGAAGAGAAGAGAAGAGAAGAGAGAATTCTTCATTGGTCAAGTGTGATTGGACACACAAGAAATTTGTCTTGCTGCATATGCTCTGTGTGGCAGAGAAGAGGAAAAGGAAGGAAGGGAAGAGGAGAGGAGAGAGAAGAGAAGAGGAAGAGAAGAGAAGAGAAGAGAAAGAAGAGAAGAGAAGAGAAGAGAAGAGAAGAGAAGAGAAGAGAAGAGAAGAGAAGAGAGAATTCTTCATTGGTCAAGTGTGATTGGACACACAAGAAATTTGTCTTGCTGCATATGCTCTCTGTGTACAAAGAAGGGAAGGGAAGGGAAGGGAAGGGAAGGGAAGGGAAGAGAAGAGAAGAGGAGAAGAGAAAGAAGAGAAGAGAAGAGAAGAGAAGAGAAGAGAAGAGAAGAGAAGAGAAGAGAAGAGAAGAGAGAAAAGAAAGAAGAGAAGAAAGAGAGAATCTTTCATTGGTCAAGTGATTGGACACACAAGAAATTTGTCTTGTTGCATATGCCTCTGTGCACAGAGAAGGGAAGGGAAGGAAGGAAGGAAGAAAGGAGAAGAGGAGAAGAGAAAGAAGAGAAGAGAAGAGAAGAGAAGAGAAAGAAGAGAAGAGAAGAGAAGAGAAGAGAGAATTTTCATTGGTCAAGGTGATTGGACACACAAGAAATTTGTCCTGTTGCATATGCCTCTGTGCACAGAGAAGAGAGGGGAAGGGAAGGAAGGAAGAGGAGAGAGGAGAAGAGAAGAGAAGAGAAGAGAAGAGAAGAGAAGAGAAGAGAGAGAAAGAAGAGAAGAGAAGAGAAGAGAAGAGAAGAGAAGAGAAGAGAAGAGAAGAGAAGAGAAGAGAAGAGAAGAGAGAATTCTTCATTGGTCAGTGTGATTGGACACACAAGAAATTTGTCTTGTTGCATATGCCTCTGTATAGAGAAGAGAGGGAAGGGAAGGAAGGAAGGGAAGGGAAGAGAAGAGAAGAGAAGAGAAGAGAAGAGAAGAGAAGAGAAGAGAAGAGAAGAGAAGAGAAGAGAAGAGGTCTCTCAGTATCAGAAGTTGTGCAGATGAAGCTTTCAACCAGCAAAGGGTTGGGTTAAGTCTATCTGTATCACTGATCTTGGAGAAATTTTCCCGTATGGAGGCATCACTCCAGTTGGAACCACAATTTTAAAAAAAAGGGAAGGGAGGGAGAGAAAAGAGATACCAGGAACATGGGTTCCAAAATATATTTTTCCCAGTTCATGAAATCGAGCTACCATTCCAATAATTTGCCTAATGTTTGAAAGGACGGGGATGGGGGTGGGGGTGGGGAGGAACCTAGAAAGATCTCTCTATGCTCCTGCATCCCAGGGTCCATGTTCGCCCCAATTACTTATAATAAACAATTCCGTTTATCTTTATCAGAATCATTACCTAAATTGGCTACATGACACATACGGTTTCCTTAACGGCGCCCTTGGGAGAAAGCCCGTGATAAAAAATCTGCGATTCTGTATTTTGTAATTATCCCTCCATGGGCCATAAACCATTACACTTGTGTTTAAAATAGGTGGATGCTCATGGCTTCTGCCACACAGAAACCCAGAAAAGAGGAAAGGATGGGGGAAGGGAGGAATGAAAAGATAGCTACAACCGAGACCTGAATGTTTGTGTGTTCCTTTCTCATGGCAGTTGATTGGAAAGGGACTGTCCTCTTTCATAAATATCTTTTTCTCCTCCTCCTCCTGGCTTATCTTCTCCTTTTCTTTCTCCATCTTCTTTTTCCTTCTCCTTAACCGTCTCCCCTCTCTCTCCTCCTTCTCTTCCTCCTTTCGTCCCTTCTCCATCTCATTTTCCTTCTCTCACACAACTATCTTCCTTTGCAAGTAAGTATGAGCTAGGAAATTTCCTTAGCAACCTTGAGAATTATTATTATTATTTTTCCTCCTTCGTAGCTTTGATCCCTCGAAATTTCGAAAGCAGAGCAGTAGAAGACTAAGACGGTCTTATACACTGCACCCAGCCCTTGCATCAACTAGGTTTAACTCATGAAACGATACCAACTAGGGTGCTCACAACAGGCTTAAAGCCTGCACCACAACTTACAAAAACACAACTGGACGATATAACTAGGTCATAATTAAACCACAAAAAAGTCTTGGGCTGGTGCAGTGAATTAAAGTACCAGAGTTTTTTTAAGCGTGAAAGGTCATTTGCAGGACTGTTTCTTGCCAGTCTTGAAAAAAAAACCAAAATGGCGGCCAACCATGGCCATCTCCATTCAAAGAGTTAATATAATCCTTGAGGCTCAGAGGGAAGAATTTTCTGGCAACTCAGCCAAGCAGGTGGCCAGGTTTTGACCTGCTGCCCTGCATAAAGGAAGGAGAGGAGAGAAACGAAGAGGCTGGCATTCATGGGATATAATGCTAAGCTAAGAAGGTCAACTTTCTACAGGCGTCACGTTCCCAAACAACGTTGTTGGCAGAGAGCCCAAACAGCTAAAGGTCCATCCACTCCCAACTCAGTTAATTTTGCTCTTCTTGGGATCCTCCGTGTTTGCTGTTATCGAAGGCCTCAAAAACTTGCTGGCCTGGTTCTCGCCTTTGCTGACTCCTGTTTTTCCAAGCTGTTTTGAGAAAGCCCTCCTTGCAAAGCTCGGCTCCTGTGATCAAAACAAAACACTTGGCTTTCTCAGAAAAGACCAAAGAGGCCCAGGCTGAGCCCCCATCTTGCGTTGTTGCAAGTTGCTCAGCCTCTCCCCCCTTCTTCTCGCCCGCTTTTCTCTTTTGAGCTGACTTGAAGCTCTCTCAGAAGACCCCTTAACGGGGAGCTGGAGGGGTGGGTGGGTGGCTCGGCCACTTTTCATGCCTGACATGTTTTCCTACTGTCCGGTTCCTTGGCTGGGGAGGGGTCACCAGGGCTGGCGGGGAGAATGGGAGGAGGGGGGGAGAGAGAGAGAGACAAGGGGATTGGGTTACACGAAGAACAAGGAGAGAGGGAAAAGGAATAGCCAGCGGAGCGGGGGAGAAGTAGGGTTTCGGTTATCCAAATGTATATTATCCGTGACTATCAGGCCTTGCAGAACTGTATCGAGTTCACAGCCCGCCGGCTCACTGGTTGGAGGAGCTTTGATGCTGCCCGCAAGCAAGGAGATGGCTTCGGGTTTTGCTCCTCAGGAGCAGGAGGGGGAAGTTTGGCATTTTGTCCACAGGTTCTGGAAGGATGCCAGCTTCTTCTCACCCAGTTCAGGAGAGAAAACTCTTTTGGGTGATACCCTGCCAAGCCAAGGGCATTTTTTTTTACCCCAACCTTCCTTTACAGGCAGCCAACCAATTAAGTTGGACTTCAACTCCCCTATAACCTGCTCTCAAATCAGGTCAAAGCTCATCTGTGGGGTCCTTGGTGCTCTCTGAGCTTGGTGGTTTTCTTGCTGATGTTTCATTACCCAAGCAGGTAACACCATCAGGAATTTCATTCCCGACAAGTACTGTAGTCTGCGAGGAAACCACCAAGCTCAGAGCGCACCAAGGACCCCACAGTTCAGTCCTGAGCTACAGATATTCTCTTCTACCAAGGTTCATCTCCCTCCAGAAGCCAATGAGATGCCTTGGAGATGCTGACAAGCAGGAGATGGAGACATACCCTCTCCTGTTGAGGCTTGAAGGTATCGCCGCTCCTTGCCAACTCAGAGGTAGCATAGAGTCTACATGGCTAATAGTTTTTGACAGAGTCATCCTTCATGAATTCCCCCTCCCGCTTCAAGCCCCAGCCAACTCAATGTAATGTTCAAGAAAATGATGGGAGCAACTCTTCAAATTTTAGATAACAATGCTAGATAGAGCACTCTCCCCACCCTTTCTGTACTTTTTATTCCTCACTAACCACAACTGCCAAATATTGGTGAAGAGTTTCTTGCCATGTTGAGGCAGGAAATCCCAAATAAGTTTAATGTAATATTAAGAAAGAAAAAAGTATCCCATCAAGCTATGAAAAGCAGAAATGTCTGCCTGCCCACCTTCCTTCCTTCCTTCCTTCCCTTCAGCATCTTACAGTCCTTCCTTCTTCCTTCCTTCCTTCTCTTTTATTTTCCTTCCTTCCTTCCTTCCTTCCTTCCTTCCTTCCTTCCTTCCTTCCTTCCTTCCTTCCTTCCTTCCTCCCTCTTCCGTCTCTTCAGTATCTTACAGTCCTCCCTCCCTCCTTTCAAGCCTAAAATTCTCTTCCAGATTGTTTGGAATCTAGCCCCTTTGACTCATCCCATCCAGGGAAGAAAACGCATGCCAAACAGGAATCTGCCAGATCTTTCCACGATCAATTCTGACATGTGTTAAAATAGCCATTTTGGGCCAGCAAACCAAATTCCAACCCACCCCTTTGATATAACCCTATTCCTGCCTCCCTCCCGCCTTTCTCTCTGTAGGACATTCTTTCTCCCTGGATATGGCCCAGAAGCGTCACCTAAGAGAGCTTAACGCCATTTTTCAAGGAGCTCCAGGGTTATTGCGTTAGCAATTTTCTCCTGCGTTAGGCAGTTACAAGCTACTCTGTCTTCAGCTGCCTGTTAAGAACAGCAGGGATTGGGAGGGTTGGAGGCATTGAAGACGGGTGGAAAAAAAGAGGTTTTGCTTTCACATTAGCAAAAAAAGAGTATGTTAATAAAATAAACAACTGTGATCTCAAGGTCAGATTACTTGTCTAGGGAAGACTAGGAGTTCTGTTTTCTTTCTTTCTTTTTGCTCCAAGTGTTATTTCATTATCTTCTGCAAATGTGAAGTGAAAAGCAGAAAGCAAAAACTGAATGAATATATATATACTGTAGTCCAAATATTTTTATGGGAATTGTAACCAAAAAAGTTTCCTGTTTTTCCCTAGAATCTGTATTCAATTTGATGCCAGGACAGTTTTATTCCAGCTTTAGTTCCAAGTGTCTTTTTTAACTATAGTATCTTCAACCGGGTTGGAATTGGAAAGGTAGTGGATTTTGTTTTATAATGTACCTTTCCTTGTATAATCTTTTAGGTGTATGAATCCTTAACAAACAATTAAGTACCCTATATAAAACAATACATGTGAAATGGGTACAAAACTCAGAAATTTTATAGAAAGCTTAACAAAACAGAAGTAGCTCTTTTGAGACATCACTAGGAAAGACATCAAATCACTTATGAGAAAGCTCTATTCAGCCAGTTTGATTTAGTGATTAAGGTACTAGGTCAGAGATCGGGAGATGGTGAGTTCTAGTCCCACTTTAGGCATGAAATTACTTTGGGCCAGTCACCAGGAGACAGGGAGTTCTAGTCATCAAAGTCAGCTGCGTGATTTTGGGCCAGTTCCTCCCTCTCAGTCCAATTCACCTCACAGGGTTGTCGTTGCAAAAATAAGAGGAGGAAGGAGCATTTGGCATGTTTGTCATCTTGAGTTACTTTTTATAAAAAATAATAAAGGCACGATAAAAAAAATTTTTGAATTAAATTAATTACAATTAATATTTCCTCAGGAAGGGAATTCTGAAGGTGTGCATGACCGAAGCCAGTAGAACCAGGACCCCAAACCCTACTTGTGAACCTGGTAACGAATCCATTTATTTAAGGTCGCTCATAAAAACGTAAGCTTTCTTAAAACGTGGTGCGAAATAGTCCACGGATTCCTCTCTGCGGTTGTTTTGAAGATCAAGGAGTGCCGAGTTTAGTCAATAACGTGGGTCAATTCCTTCTTAAGCTTCATTGCACCCATTTTAGCTCTGAAGGGAGCCAAGGTGGCCAAGATTAGCTGCTCAAGTTTGCAACCACACAGCAACCTTAGCTGGATATTTATTTGTGTCACAAATCAAGCCAGCCTGACAGAAGTTACAGTTTTGCAGGAGGGGAAACTGCCATCTCTGAACTCTGAAAATTGTCTCCCTCTAAGAGCATGGTCTCCATTCTAGCAACTGCCCTTCCCACATGAAAAAAAAATGGCATACTCTGGGCCTCCAGATTTGAGTTGCCCATCTCCCAGCTCCAGTTGCTTCCAAAACTTTTCACCCACGTGGCTATTTTCTGTCTCTGTCCCACCAGCTTCATCCCTGGCGTGGTGCATCAATCCTCTTTTCGTTCCAAGTTACACAAAAACAAAACTCTCAGCTGCTGGCAACGGCCAGCACCACAGTTGCACTGTGGTTCACATCTGTTTTGAGTTTGGTGGTTGCCAAAGTGCTCCGGTTAGGAAGAAGAGGTGTGTGTGTGTGTGTTTCTGTGTGTAAGGTCATGTGTGTTCTGCTCTGCTTCAAAGTCTCTGTTCTTGGATGCCTCTTGTCACCTTCCCTCTTAGGAAGGGAATTAGCCTGACCCTTTTTGCACAAGGTCAAGAAAACAGAGGTCTTCTTCGGGAATGGTAGAGTCCCGAAGAAAGACTCCACAGCCTTGTTGAATTCATGGAAAGAAAGAACCTGATAGCCTTGTTGAATTCATGGAAGTATTGATGGACCTGGATCAAGGGTCCACACTACACGACCTTCGCTTTTCCAAAGGCATAACAAGAGGCCATCAAGATGCTGACAACAGAGGAAGCTTCCTATGACCACCAATGGTTCAACCATGGCTGAAGGTCACAACATGGCCTTTCTGAACTCCACCATGATTCTATCAATTCTCTGCCTTTTTCAAAGCCATCAGAGTTAATGGCCATGGCATTTTCTGCCCAGGGTTCCATAAGCCTGGACTTGAAATATACAATGTTCAATATATTTCTCCCTAAAATAATCTGTCCATCCACCCATCCTCTATTTTCTATCCTATCTCTCTAATGTCTGTCTGTCTGTCTGTCTATCTATCTATTATTGGTATCTATCTATCTATCTATCTATCTATCTATCTATCTATCTATTATCAGTATCTATCAGTATCCATCCATCTATCTATCTATCTATCTATCTATCTATCTATCTATCTATCATCTATATCCATCCATCCATCCATATCTATCTATCTATCATCTGTCTAATTCTATCTTGTCTGTCTGTTCTATGTGTAAATCTGTCTGTATGTTCATCCATCCATCCATCATACATCTAAATAAATAAATAAATAAATAAATAAATAAATAAATATCTGTCTGCTGTCTGTCTGCCTGTCTGTCTGTCTCTATCTATCTATCTATCTATCTATCTATCTATCTATCTATCTATCTATCTATCATCTATCTATATCCATCCATCCATCCATCAATGATATCTCTGTAATATGTGTTGCCATGGTGGATCTTTGAAAAGAAGGAAAAAGATGCAGTTGAAATGACAATCCAATCCACTCGAGGATCTTCCACAAATCTTAAAAACATTTCTAGCCTCCATCTTTACTTTTGTGCTTTTTTTCCCCTAATAAAAAGAAAATAGCTGGGTTTTGAAGTTATGGTAAACCCCAGTTTGTTCCATCAGGTTTATTAAACAGGTCACAATTAGCAGGGGATGCACAACATGCTAAGGTGTGCACTACAGTTTGCACACTACCTTATATACTTTCATATTTATAATCAGAATTTTAGGAGGAGCAGGCAGAGCTGGGAGGAGAGTTAAATGCATCATCAGTTTGGAATCCTTGCGTTGCCACAAGAGTTTCAAGTACATCCCCCTTCAAATTCCTCATCTAGGGCCAATTTAGAGCTGACTAGATTTGTGTGTAGAGGATTGAATAAATTGTCTATGTTTAAAATTTTACAAATGATCCTGATCTTTTGCGCCTGACAGACTCTCAACGCCCAAGCTGGATGACAAGATCAGAAAGAGACGGAAAAAGGCTAGAAGACTGCTTTCCAAAGTGGGACAGGAAAAGGGTGAAGAGCGGGTGACAAAGCAGAACTTGGACGAACAGCTCACACTAACAAAAGAATGGAAATTATGCCTGCATGGAAATTGTAGTCTGCTGCGTATAATTAAATTACACAGATCAAACTAAATTTGATTCTCCCCTTTTGCTTCACTTTCCCCTGCCAGTTGGCCAAGATGAATAGAAAATAAGGAGCATAAAATGGCAAGCATTAAATATATAGTGAGAAAAAAAAATCGCTGGATCAAATCCATTTGACCTTCCAGAGAAACCTAGTTCCTTCTGCATGTAGGTCTTGCAGTAAGATGGCTGCATAGAGTAGGGGTGTAGAATACATACACAACAGAAGCTCAGTCTAGTCCTTTTTGGGTGTGTTTGACAAAGCTGGATGAGAATTTTAGGGACTTCCATCTCATGACATCTGAAGTGCACCAAATTGCAAATCTGTCTAATTGTCTTGGGAGCAGAGTGGAGGTGGTTTGTCGCTGACTTCCTCTAGGGGTTGTTCAATTTTATAGCCTAGCCTTCAGTCTAGGATTTCCTGGTTGTGTCTCGCCCAAGAATGAACCATTCCTGAACTAATTCAGAAGTGAGTTGAGAAACATTGCTCTAGTTGCTGTTGATTTAGGAGTGTCTATTCTGTTCCGTTCTGTTCTATTCTCTATTAATTCTATTCTATTCTCCTTCCTTCCTTCTCTATTCTATTTTCTGTTCTGTTCTGTTCTGTTCTATTCTATTCTATTCTATTCTATTCTATTCTATTCTATTCTATTCCTATTCTATTCTATTCTATTCTTCTGTTCCATATTCTATTCCATATTCTGTATTTATGTATATTTTCTCTTCTCTTCCTTTCCCTTCCATTTCATTCTATTTTCAGTTCTATTTTTTATTATATTTTCTCTTCTCTTCTCCTCTCCTCTCCTCTCTTCTTCTTCCCAGAGATATCTGGATGGCTACCAAGGAAAGACTCACTGAAGGTGTAGGGAGGTGTTTTCTTTCCTAAGTGGAACATCAGATTACAGAAGTCTTATTTCCCTGCAAACGGACACCACCCACTTAACATCTTGACAGATATTTCACGCAAATGTTGCCAGCCAAGTGGCATCGCTGAGTGAGAAGCCAGATTCATCCATCATCTGCTAACAGATCCCTGGAAGGGTGACAGAGGCATCTCCCTGTCAGAAGGGGATCAGCTTCCTAACTCTGACATGGGACCCTCGACCTGAGAGGGGAGCTTGAAAGCAAAAGAGGTTGTTGTTTACACAATCTAGCCATGGCACAAAGAACACTAATGTTAGATCCCCAGGAGGGAGCGTCCACTTACGCCTTGCACAAAGGAGCAAATAAAACCCCAAACAGATTTCCCCCTCACTCCCAAAAGCAAAAGAAGACCTAGATCTACCACATACCAGCAAAGACCGATTTAAAATTTTGGATGCAATTGAGTGATCCTAAACAACTGTTCATTTAGTGGCTGTTCGAAGTTACAATGACACAGGCAAAGGTGTCTCATGACCCCTTTTCACCCTTGATCTGTGGCCATGAGGTTCAAAATTTTGGATGATTGACAACGGGGTTCATATTTATGACAGTTGCAGGGTGGATCCCATGGTCCTGTGATCTCCCTTTTGCGACCAGTGGTGGGATTTAAAAATATATATTACTGGTTCTGTGGGCATGGCTTGGTGGGCATGGCAGGGGAAGGATACTGCAAAATCCCCATTTCCCTCCCACCCCACTGACCTGCTTTCCAGCTTTGTTCTCCTGTGCAGGGCAACCAAAGAAGACATAGCCAATCAGCAGTAGGCATGGCTTGGTGGGCGTGGCAGGCAGAAGGATACTACAAAATCCCCATTCCCTCCCCACCACACTAACCTGCTTTACAGTCCCCTTTTTCCTGTGCAGGGCAACCAAAGAAGACCTAGCTGATCAGCTGGGACTCGATGGGAGGCAGAGAAGAGATGGGGTGGCGGGGCCAGCCAGAGGTGGCATTGGCCGGTTCTCTGAACTATTCAAAGTTTCCACTACCGGTTCTTCAGAACTGTTCAAAACTGGCTGAATACCCACCTCTGTTTGTGACTTTTGGACAAGCAAGTCAAGGGGGAGTCGGGGCAAAAACTCACTTGAACAAATTGTCTCACTTAGCAACAGAAATTTTGGGCTCCGTAGTGGCCATAAGTCGAGACTACCTATATAGAAAACTCCCATCATGAAGAAGGATTTTTTCACTTATCAGCATATTCACCCACTTTCTTAGCATTCCTGCCACTCTCTTTCCCTTTTGGGGCGAGGAGAGATAACAATGGAAAGAAGCCGGAAACCCCATTATCAAGTACAAGTAGACTTGTTTAAAGGGCAATGTTCAGAAGAGGAGTTTAGCGGATAAAGTTGATTCTTCAACCTCCACTGAATTTGTCCCAGCATTTAGATTATGTTGGAGTGCCAGGAAATGGCTTTCAGTTTCTAGATATAGAGGTCAGCCAAGGGCTCCAGAGCATGCTAAAATAGGACTTCGGAAGCCCCTGGTAGCTGCTGATTGAAACCGAAATGCAATTTTGCAAATACGCTTGGTTGCGCACATTACACAGTTCCTCAGAGTCATCACGAAGAACTGCCCTGTGGGAAGAACACTAGAACTTAAAAAAAAAAAAACCCGTAATGACTATTTATGGTATTTTCCATTTGCAATTGTTCACACTGCTTCCAAGTCATGGTGGAAAGCTTTGCTCCCAAAAGTGGAACAGAAAGAACTGCAGTCAATAAATGCATGAATATTTATGCTTGCTTCTTCATCTAGGTTCACCCTGTATTTATTATTATGTCCCATCTAATAAATTTAGGTAGGAAGGTAGATAAACTACTAGATGATGGATGGATAGGTAGACAGGTAAGTATAAGAGATAGATAGATAGATAGATAGATAGATAGATAGATAGATAGATAGATAGATGGATAATGGATGGATAGATGGATGATATGGATGATGGATAGATAGATATGGCTGAAACAAATAAAAAGAGAAATATAATAGAAAAGCAAAGAAAATAGATGGAAATGATAATAAATAAATGATAGATAGATAGATGAATGAAAATGGGTAGATGAACGAATAAATAGAAAGAATAGAAAAGAAGATAGAAAAAGAATAGAAAGAATAAATAAAAATGGAAATAAATAGATGAAATGGAAATAAAATAAATAAATAAACAAAGAAAGAAAGGAAACAGACAAACAATCAAACAAATAGGTAAGAAATATTAAAAAATAAAGAAATAGAGATAATAGATAGATAGATAGATAGATAGATAAATAAATGACTAATATGTGAATAGCATGAGGAGGAGAGACAGAGGGAGGGAGGGAAGGAAGGTGGGAAGATGGACATATATTTGGTTTCGATAGAACCTGTCCTCCTTCCTTGATTTTGAAAGGGAACACGTGTGGTGCTGGTGTTATTTTCCTTCAATTCCATAATTGTCTTGTTGCCTGGCAGTCTCCTAATTATTCCCACTTTCCAACCCTGTCTCAACTTCACACAAAGTCTACATCAAACACCAGAGGATCGAGCCATTTCAAAACCTTTGTTTCTTTTCCCCACTTCCGAAAAATGACCACGCTTTGTTAAAAATCAGATTTCCTCCGCCCCCCCCTTTCCACCTCTTTGTCTTAATATTGGTTTCAAAGAATTCTGACGTGTACGGCTCCTCTTAAGAATCCACGCGGCTTCACGATTCGCATTAATGTCGTTGGGGGCAGGGGAGAAAAAGGGAGAAATTATCCCGAGAAATCAAATTTCCCCGTAGCATCCTGACGCCATTAAAATGCCAGACAATAAACGACCAGCCTGCAAATTAGATCAGCTAGAAAATATCCAACGCATTGCGGGAGGTCCTCCAAAATCCATAATTGCGTTTAACACCGAGGTATCCCCAAGGAACCAGCTGCTAAAGATCATCGCGTTCTGGATGAGAGGCTATTGATGGAACAATAAAAATGGACATGCTGGCCAAACAAACCCCAGGATCAGGCCTGCGTTAAATATTCAGGATGTGAAAATTGAGGGGGAGGTTCGAAGGGAGGGAGACACACCTTACATCAATGCCTCCCTTCTGAAGACAACCACACACACACACCCCATGCTGCAAACACCGTTCTGGCATAGATATCACCAGCAATGCTTTCCTCGGGAGTGGCTTATCCAGTTCGTAGGGACAGAAGAAAGAGAAGGAAAGCAAGTGAATGGTGCTTTGGAAGAAATGATGAATGCCTGTAATGGAATGCGTGAAGGACCTTGGGAAGGAGAGGTGGAGGTGCTGTCGAGGAAGCCATCAGAGAAAGGAGGCAGAAGCCTGAGTCACTTAACGGTCAGAGAAGAAACTTAGGAAGGGCTCGCCCTAAAGGATCGGGCGGTTAAAAGGGGGTGTTTGTAGTGATAAACTTATGGGAGACCTGCCCATTTCATTAGATGGCCGTAGCCGTAATTGTTCTCCTACATCAACACTTTAGGTCTGTCAAGGTCAAAGATTCACCTTTTGTTGAAGAGCTACAGGTTACAGACTCCCAATACCCACCCTCACTATTGTCTCTCTCCCTTCCTTCCTTCCTTCCTTCCTTCCTTCCTTCCTTCCTCCCTCCCTCCCTCCCTTCGTCTCTTTCTCCTTCCTTCCTCCCTCCTTCCCTGCCTGTCTCTCCTCCTTTTTTTGCTTCCTGGCCCCTTCTCAGTGGAGAAGCGTGAGAAACCTTTTCCTTCCTAACTGATCTGTTCCCGGAAGGAAGTTCAAGAGCTTCAAGAGCGACTTCTTAAATTAGCATCCTTTGTGTAAGATGCTTTGGGAATTATCCTTTCAGGCAGCCTCGTTGGGAGTGGCGACTGCCTTCCATTCCTCTCACCCATGCAATCTCTTTCTCTGCTCCACCTTGTAGCTCCGCTTCACGGACCTGATCGTGAGAAGGCGGAGCTGAAAGAAGCCGTGGAAGAACTGGAACACCACTGTATCCAGCTGTCCGAGAAACAGACACCATAGGTAACCCTGACACATTAGTTCGATCGTGTTAGCTGTTACTAAAACTAGTGTATCATTTTGTTTGAACTTTGGGCTCTACCTAACAAAACAAAATGCAGTGGTGAAAAAAGGAAGGTTCTACATTTAGGCAGGAATGCACAGGTGTAGTATAGGTGGTACTTGCCTCAATAGCAGTAACTGCTAGAGGGACCTTAAGAATCTAGTGGACAGTCATTTAAATATGAGCCAGCCATGTGCAGCAGCAGCAGCCAAAAAGCCAACGCAGTTCTAGGCTGTATAAACAGAGATACAATCAAGATCCGTGAAGTGTTGATGCCAATTTATAATGCCTTGGTAAGGCCCCACACTGCATTCGATACTGCATTTTGGTGCCATGATGTAAAAAAATGTTGAGACTCTTAGAAAGAGTGCAGAGAAGAGCAACAAAAGATGACTAGAGGGCTGGAGGCTAAAACATATGAAGAACTTAGAATTGAAGGAATTGGGTATGGCTAGTTTAATGAAAAAGAAGGACTGGGGTGACATGATAGCAGTGTTCCAATATCTAAGGGGCTGCACCAAAGAAGAGGAGTCAAGCTATTCTCCAAAGAACTAAAAAGCAAGACAAGAAAAGAAGTGGACACTGATCAAGGAGAAAGCAACCTAGAATTAAGGAGAAACTCCCTGACAGTTAGAACAATTAATCAGTGGAATGGCTTGCTTCCAGAGTTGTGAATGCTCCAACACTGGAAGCTTTTAAGATGAGATTGGACAAGCATTTGTCTGAAACGGTGTGAGGGCTTCTAGAAGACCTCCAACTCTGTTGTTCTGTTAAAAGTGTTGGCCCGAGTTGGAATCGATGAAGGGAACCCCGCAGCTCTGGGCTTCAATGCGTTTATTCCCACCCTGGTTGTCTCTCCTAACCCTGGTAATACATTGCCCTGTACCAGAGTCAGCACGGCGATTCTCAAACAGCGCCACCGGAGAAAGACTACATCAACCGGCTCAAAGACAAGGAGGACATGAAGGTCAGGCCAAAACTTTCGGGCGTTCCAATCGGGATTGGACCCTGTCAAGTCGGCGCAGCGATACCTGGACTGCATCTGTTTCTCCTCTTTGCGCCGTGGGTCCTTATTTAAAGCATGGTGTCTCAGTTGGTCTACGGATAGTAACCCCTGGAGGGCTCTGAGTCTCTGCTTTGAAGAGCTGGCCTGCTAGGGAGAAATTAGTTCCTTTTGAGTTCTCTCTGTGTGTGTGTCCTGTGTATCACTGTTGTGTATGCAGGTGGGTGTGCATTGCTGCTGTCTTTCTGCTCCTAGTCTAGAGCAGAAGGCCCCACTGTTCCTTCCCCAAGTAGCTTTTTAAGTGACTTAGCAGATATGCCAAGAGAAATACAATAGACAGGCGGTGAAGCTGAAGACTCATGAGGACTAGCCCCTTAGCATTCTTAGCTCAGCTACAAGTGGGAAGGGGACTTCCTCACAGGATGAAGGAAGCCTTTGGTGCACTGGGAGGTCCTTGTGCTCTTTTCCATTTCCCTCTTTAGGTTCCTTGTTTTTTTGGTTGCAGATGAAGTTACTGGAGCTGCACGAACTGGTGATGCGCTTGGTGGGCGGCGGAGCGATTGGTACACCAAGTACATGATGGCCAGGCTGGGGAGCTGCAGCCGAGACGAGGGGAGGCGGCAGCCCAGGTGGATGGCGTCTTGAACCCAGCGCCAAGGTGGCAGGTGAGAGGCAGGAAGTGGGGGGGGGATTCCTTTGAAGGGGCCATCCTCGTAAAGGCCCTGCTGTAGCCCCCATATCTGGGCTCCTGTCCTCTACCCTTCCTCCTCCTGCTCTATCATTACCTGGCAGGGGAATTCTGGGAGTTGAAGTCGCCATCTTAAAAGTGGCTCAGGTTGAGAAATGCAACTTTTAAGGTGCACAGGTAATCCTTGACTTGACAGTTTAGTGACTGTTCAAAAGAAAAAAAAAATGAAGTAAGACCATTTTTCACACTTAAACCGTTGCAGTGTCCCAGCGTCACATGGTCAAAATTCAGGTGCTTGGCTCACATTTATGACGGTCAAGTAGTCCCAGGGGTGTCACATGATCTCCTTTTAGCCTTCTAACAATCAGAATCCACGGGAAGCCCATCATCCTCTTTGCAACCGTGAACCACAGCGATTAATCAACCACTGTGATGAGAAAGGCCGTAAAACCCCTTAAGGTTTCCCTTGCCAACCTTAAATTCTGGGCTCAATTGTGGTCATAGGTTGAGGACTACCTGGTCCACTCCACCGCTGAAGCCCCTCTCTTCCCCCCTTTTCTGCCTTCCAGACCTAGAAGTGAGCCTGGCCCAGACCGAGCCCAAACTGGGCGCTGTAAACTTCAATCCCACCCACACGGTGACCCCAGGGCCCCCAGCCGCTCCTCAGGACCCCACCCAGCAGATCCTGCGGCTCCTCCTGAAATCCAAAACCCAGAGAATCGGGTGGGACCCCTCGGAAACCCCATGCATCCCCTTTTCTCGGGTGGGCCAGCAGTGAAACTCCTGGTGGTTTAACCGGAAGGGACGGAGGGCTCCAGGGGGTCGGGTGGGTGGCGGACTGCCTCGAGGGCACGCCTTGGTGGGCCGCTTTTGTGCTGGCTGCGATTCACACTCATCCAGTAAAGCTCAGAGTTTTACGCCACCCAACCGCTGGTTCCTCCCATTCACGGCCTCGAATTTTAATTCTCTCTACCAACGGTTGTAGCCTCTTCCCCCTTCGGTTATTTCGCTTTCTTTAGATCCAATTTTACGCCCTTCTTCGAAATGTTCCTCTCTTAACTCGCCGATCCACTTGAACCCTATCCACCCTCTGGCCTTGCCCCTCCCAAGAGTTATCCGCCTTTCCAGCAAGCGCCGTCTCTTTCCCCTGTCCCAAATCCCTCGTTCAGTTACCACGCGTTTGGGCGTCTCGGGTCTGCTTGAGCCAGATGGTTTTTGGGGAGGGAATAAAAGCTGCATTTTTTTATTTTTTAAAACTGGACGTATGTTTGCATTAAGAGGTGGGAGGTTTTATTTATTCTTCAGAGATGGGAAGGCGAGCTCGGAAAAGGAACAGACTTGGGGAAATCAATTCCATCTCTCTTCTTGTGAATCTCTTTCTTCCCGGTTGAACCAAGCTTATTTCAACCGCTCTAGATATTTTAAATATATTTTGATGGTTGTCGGTTTCTCTCTTCTCCATGTGGAGCTAGACGAAGAATTCACTTTATTGTGAGTGTGAAGCAGTGAAGCTTTGGTTGAAGTTGGTGGTGACTTGGTGTCGTGGCACAAGATCCCGTTTTAGAAGGACAATGGCATGTGTAACCAAAAGAAAGGATTAGAGACGACCCAGCAGTCTTTTTAGCGCAGGTTTCTGCTCCCGAGAAAGACACCGTGAAGTTGCTTTTGCACAAGGTTTCCTCCGGGACAGCTTGCTAGGAAAGAGCCTACCTAAAGCACAGAGGGGAGTTTGAAAACCATAAGAAACTTCCGCTCAATTTTCTAGCAAAACACACATAGACTCCCCACTTTCTTTCCAGGTTGTAAGGCAGAAGGAACTGGACCACAAAAAAAATGACAACACCCATAAAACCTGGACAGTTTTCCACCATCAGTGTTACAATGCTTCCCTCGGTCAGGTCAGGAGGCTGGCGAAAGTGGGCTTGTGAGCCGTTGTTGGCACAAGTGTACATATTGTATCTGTGTAATATTTTGTACATACCTTGAATAATAATAAAAAGAGAGAATAAAGCCACGGGCAGCATTTTTCTGGCTGCCAGAAGGCTACCCTAGTAACCTTGTATGATATTTGGAAAAATAAAATAAAATAAGAAATTAACTTTAGTTGACATGGGAGGGGCAAAGCAGGACAGGAATGTGATTTACTGTAGAATATTATTCC